>VNJR01005633.1:0-424568 GCA_008042585.1 Drosophila punjabiensis | reverse complement strand
ATCATAATATCATAATATCATAATATCATAATATCATAATATCATAATATCATAATATCATAATATCATAATATCATAATATCATAATATCATAATATCATAATATCATAATATCATAATATCATAATATCATAATATCATAATATCATAATATCATAATATCATAATATCATAATATCATAATATCATAATATCATAATATCATAATATCATAATATCATAATATCATAATATCATAATATCATAATATCATAATATCATAATATCATAATATCATAATATCATAATATCATAATATCATAATATCATAATATCATAATATCATAATATCATAATATCATAATATCATAATATCATAATATCATAATATCATAATATTCTATCATAATTTCAATACATCACGATAATATCATTATCATTATCAATAATTGAAATCATATTTGTAAATATTTATAATATTGGTACATAATATCACATTCATACAATACTTTTCTGTAGATGGTTATATATTTAGCTTTGATAACTATTGGAACATATCGCACCTTGATAATTATGCAAATTGAAGCTGGTTTTTTCTTCTCCTTCTGTTTTCACTTCGCCTCTTGTCTTTCTCCTCTCCTTTCACTCCTCGTCTTTCTCCTTCTGCTGTCCTCGATGATTTTGATTTTTTGTTTTTGTTTCTTTATTTTCACAAATTTGGCAATGCTCTAATCGGTTGCACCATCTGCCTCTTGGCTAAAAGCCCACGCATTAAGCATTAGCATTAACAACTAAATTAAAACAAAAACTAAGCCACACGAACACACAAAAACACAATTAACTATTTTAAACAGCGTGTAGGGGGAGCAGAGGCAGAGTTAGTAAGAGAGAGAGAGAGAGAGCAACTCTCGTTGGTGTTGTAAACAAAAATCGGAAAAAAAACAACAACACACACAAACACAGCCGTGGAGAGAGTATCGATACCGATTAACGATCGCCGCCGATTAACCATTAAAGTCTTTTTCAAACCGATTGTCTTCTGGCCGGAGAAGCAGTGCAGATAAATGGCAGATAAGCATACAAAATAACAGTAAATCAAAGCCAAACGAAACAAAACGGAACGGAACAGAATGGAACGGAATGCAAAGCAAAGCGAATTGTAGTTGTACGCTCTTCGCTCGCTCAACGGCAACTGATCGCCAAAGCGGCTCGCACGGCTTGGAGCAGGCGGCGGGAGCAGCGCCGTCGACGCCAGCTGAGCGGGATGCAGCTCCACCACCACCAGCAGCAGCAGCAGCAACAACACCAATAACTTTCGAATGAGCTTAAAAGCAAAACCAAAGAGAAAAAACAACAACAACAGCAACAAAAGAAGCAGCAGCAGAAGAAGTGGGGAAAACACAACAACAACATGGGCAAAGGCAGGGCCTGCCTGGCCTGGCCTGGCTTCAACATTGTTGCTTTTCACGCCGAATTGATTCTCAGTTATTTACGCCAATTTTCGGTTCAGCCTGTCCGCACTGCAGCGTCTCCGATTACACATCGCGTTGATCGATAATCACTTGCAAAAATTAATCGAAAAGGAAGCGTAAATGGTAATTTTTAAAAATATTTTTATATAGAAAACTTGAATAAATAGAAAATCAAGACAAAAGTAATTTGATTTTTTTTTTAGTTTAAAAATACTTTTCGTCGATATCAGTTCGATAAGAGAAGTAATGATCGATATCACTCCGAAAACATAGGGTAAATATTTTATTGTTAATTATTTTATTACTTTCGAAGTCTTCAATTATTGAATTATGAAAGTATTTGAATTTTTTGAAACTACTTAAAAAGTTGGCCAAATCTCATTTACTGGAAATTCAAAAACAATTATTGTGGCAATATTTTAAGTAAGATTTTTCTATAAATATTTATTTAAATTCAAAAATAATAATGACCTATTAGTTTCTTATTTTTAAGTTCAATATTTTCTCAGTGCTGCAAACGTATAAAGGCAAGAGTGGCCACCTCTTGGCCCGAGAACCGCTCCTGAGTTTCGCGGCCAACCGGTCTCGGGTCTTCCACTTCTTTGGAGCAGAGCTTAGGCCACCGTTCGTGATGGATATGGAGATGAACATAAAGCCTCCGACTGAAGATGAATAATGCTGTGGCCCAGTGGGGGATCGGGAGTGGGAGTGGGAGTGGGACCGAGAGAGCCAGCTTCACGACCAACTGGAGGTTAAGCCCATCATCAGCCCTCTTTTAATAGGAAAATGTGAGCCACTTTAAGTGTTTTCCTCTTTCGACGGCAATCGTTTTTATAGTATTTTTCAGAGAGTTTCAGTGATATATATTATGATATAATATAATATATAATATATTCTTTTTGTTTAAACCCCAGATTTAAAATGAAATAGAAACATGACAATTAAACAACTTTTATGCTTACTTTTGATACGATTATCTGGCACGGAAATACAAAAAGAAAGCCATAAAAATAAGTTTAAGACTGATACAAAAAAGTTAAGATAAAGCGTCTTAAACAATCGTGGGTCTTGCTAAGAGTATAGCTCTATATCTTCTCTTAACGTGGAAATACAGAGGTTTAGATAAGATCTAAGCGATTTATTTTATGTTATATTTTACCAACAATATATTTAAGAAACTCACCTGATCTGTGAAGTCACCCAAATGTTTGACATCCTCCGTTTCGTGATAGTCCTTGATCTCCTCGTGGGAGATGACCCGCTTATCGTCCACCTGACGCACCAGGCCATCCGTCGGCCTGGGAACCATCCGTTTGACCAGCTTTCCAGCTCCTTCGGCGGGTCCGAATACCTCCTGGATTTGGGCCAACTGTGTCTCGTTAACGGCGCCCGCCTGTAGGGCGGCCACGTCGATCAGCTGGGCGTTGCCGTCAAGGTCGTCGGGCAGGTCAAGGTCACGTTTCTGGGGGCGGGAATTAATGGAGACATTTTTTTTACTAAAATTTAAGGATCAAAGTGTATATGGTAGTAATTCTACAAAATAGTTAACATTTTACTGTAACGTACAGTTTTTTTATATCGATAAAACCAATAAATTATCAAAAACTGTTTAATTTAATTAAATTTGTGGGAAATATATTGTAAATTCTATATTTTTTAATTTTAATTTTCTTCTAAATTTGTTTACATTTTTCTAATTTATTTACATAAAATATATATAGAAATTAAGTATACCAAATGGTATCGATATGAAAAATATCGCTTACAAGTATCAAAATATAGTTATTTCCCTTATATAATATCAAAAATATTAATGAGCAAATGCTTAATATAAAATCAAATAGCTTAGCAATGCAAAAAGTGTATATAAAATATATTTTTGTATAAATAATTATTATTTCCTAAATTAATTTTCAATTTTATTTAAAAGAATAAAATAAAACTCACCTCAGTAGTTTCCGTTTCCTGTTTGTCGGTGTCCTCGGTGGTGTTGGTGGAGACAATGGGGCCCGAGTCCTCGATGACCTTGCCATCCTGCAGCTTAACCTGCCGTTTCACCCTCGTTTCGATCTGTCTGGTGGTCGTGAGTTCTGTCTTGCGCTTCGTTATCCACTCCTCTGAAAAAAAATATATAAATATAAATAATAATAATAATACCATTAAATAAACAAATATTTAAATATAAGTAAGCAAAAGTAAATAATTAACAAGTGGTTCGTCTTGAAGTGACAGCTGTTCGATCTATTTTTCGGCTGCCCCCCAAAAGGCTACTACAAAGTGGCCAAGCTCTTGCGTGTTAATTGCTTGAGGGTTTTGGCCAAAATCAAAGCTCTTCGCTGGCAGAGCTTTTTGCTTGCAAACTTTTCGGTCAACTGATCTGCAGACAGGACAAGATGTTGGCCAATGGAATGCATTTATTTTTTGGCACCCAACTGCTGCCCAAGACACCGTTGCAACACACAAAAAGCCAGGCCAAGATGCCTCATTTGCATGTGGCTAATGCCCATTTTGAGAGCAGATCTCTCCTCCGCTCTCCTCCGCTTCTATCAAAAGAAGAAGTCGGACGTGGAGACGGACTCAGACTCGGACTCGGACTCAGACTCAGACTCAGACTCGGACACGGGACGTGGTTAGCATCGGAGGGGCGTGAAGCGCTCCAGCGATCGCGCCAAATTACGTAACCAAGTCCAAGTTGGTCTGGCCGCTACGCTTCCCAATCTAACTGTACTTCGTCTCTCTCTCTGCCAGTGATGCCAGATTCACAACAAAAAAACTAAATCCAAAAAAATATCATAAAAAATGTGTTCTAGATCGTTTCAATTAAAAAAATGAAAATAAATTGCAAGAAATTCAGTTATTAAATTGAAATATGTGAAATTTTGTGGTTCTAACAGCTCTGTTCTGGTTAAAGCAGAGCTTAAAAAATGACAGTGTTGCCATTTTTTTTGTTATTATAAAATTTACATTTTTTACTAAAAAAATAAAATATTTTTATAAAATAAGAATTGTAATTAGAATCTATAAGATATATACTTCATCTTAATAAAAGTTGGGCAACCTGTAACCAACTCCATCATGGATATCCGTGATTTTCTGCAACTTTTTGCAACACACATAGATATATCTTTTTTTTTTTGTGGAAGTTAAGCCTGGTTTTTTTTCTCGCCGTGCTCCATCTGCATGTCCACATCCACGTCCGCGTCTTTTGGCTTTTCTCCATCTGCATCTGTGAAATCTCGGCTCCGGCGGCTGCATCGGGATCGCTGGACCATTAAAGGTCGCTTATATAATCGCTTATATATATATACATATATATATCTGCATTTGCAGCGGCATCGCCAGAAACCGAAACCGAAGCACAAAAACGAGACGTCGCGTTGTCTGGCGTCTGTCTGAATCTGAATCTGAGTCCAAATCCGCGACTTGCAGCGAATTCGAGACTGCAATTGCAGTCCGCTGGGCAGTTGATCGAACTACAGTAGGGATTGACTATATGGTAATCATATATACATGGTATATAGATAGTGAAAAATCTGTCTTTAGTCTTGCCAAATTATGCTTGTTTTTAAATATTTTTTTAAAAATATAAGAAAAGTATCTACAACTAACTAGTAACTAACTGTAGAACTCTTATCTTTTTCTTATTAAATTTAAGTAGTTTAGTTCATTGCTCTGGAGGCTGCACTGTGGCAAGGCCTCTCCGTCTATTGTTCGACTATATAGTATATATATTTGCCTGACCAGACTGTTTATCTTTATCATTGGCTCATACTACACACACTCACAGACATATATATAGTACCTAGATATCCGCATTGTTGCAACTGCTGCTGCTGCTGCCGGTTCCCTTTGTCCTCCCCCCTTAGCATTTTCCCCTCCTGCTGCTGCTGCTGCTGCTGGTGGGGTTCCCTTGCATCAGGGCAGTCAACCAGGCAACTCAAGCAACCAACAACCACTTTATAAATGGGCAACAACATCGACAACAACAATCACAATTAAGCAAACGAAACGAGGGGAAAACTGAGGCGAAAACCTGAGGAAAATGGCCAAGTGGAAAAGCATAAAGGGAGCAGGTTGGGCTATAAGTATATATTGTTCGATCTGAAACCGAAACCGAAACCGAAACCGATCCAATCGATTGCGCTGAGGCTAATGTGAATTTATGTTACCTGGCCACGCCCACTTAACAAGCCTCTGATTTCTGACTTGGATTTCTTGCCAACTTCTTTAGTGATTTCCATTCGATTTTCATTCGATTTCCATTCGATTTCCTTTGGTTTCCTTCGATCTGTTTTGCAGGTCTTTCCACAGCTTTACTTAGACAGATTGCATTACATCTTTGGCTCCGTTGAGGCACTTGAACTAATTGTGGTATCGATTATGGCACGTCAATTGATTTCCCCCCTCATCGATCGATTTTCATCTCCCGCCTGGCTATTTAGTGGTCCCCAGTCACTTGTCACTTGCCACACCCCTCGAAAAAAAAAAAATAAAGCAGCAAAGGAAAAACTGCACACTGAGAAATTTAATTTAACTTTTGTGCCTTCATTTTGGTGTTTGATTAAATATTATAAATCGCATAACTATGGCGGAGTTTTAATTGTTAAATTAAATATTTGGAATATATTTTAATAGGTCAGTTGGAGGCATTAAACTATATCAAGGGGTTTTCCCAATCTTTACCCCTAATTTTCATCTCTAAAATCTTTAAATATTTAACATTTATTCAAGCCAAAATCAATATTTATTTGGCCTTAAAAAACTCTAGTATTTAGGTGTTATAAGCAGCTCGTGTTCTTGTAAAGTTCTCACAATTAAAACGGCCTTGCCTGTATTTAAATACCAAGTGTTAATATTTGTTGAATGGTTAATAATGGTAAGCTTTTAGTTTTTCTTATTTATTTAAGCAATTATCACTAAAAAATATTTCATATCCATTAACAATATTTGTAATATTCCAACTCCAAATCCCTCATAAATGTACAAATATTTTTTCTACATTTCCTAAATGCAAATCATTTAATTTTTAACTCCCAAGTTTCTTCTTTCAGCGTTGCAAAGTGGCAGCATGACAGCCGTGGTGGTGTCGCTAGGTGGTGCACCAATTATTATAATTTTCCCGCTGCTTTTCCGAGCCCCAGGCCTCCCCCTTTTGGGGGGGGGGGGGGGAATTTTTGCATATTGCTTGTCAAGTCGCGTCGCGAGTTGATTTTTAATGATTCGCTAACGTGGGAAATCTGTGCACAGCACAGCACACATTTTCCTTGGATCATTTTGTGCTTTTCGCTTGCTTTTTTTCCATGCATTTGCATTTTGCATTTTGCTGTTTGCTGTTTGCCGTTTGGCCGCTTGTTATTTCTAATTTTTACACGTTTTTTTTACTGCTGTGCTGTGCTTGCATTTTTCAGATTGCAGCAAGTAGTAATCGACTTATTGTTGCAAGTTGCTAGTTGCAAGTTGCTAGCTGTGGCGCCTTTGTGTTATGTTAATCACATAATTAAATCAAAACTTTCTACGATTTCCGCAAGATGCAGTTGTCTGGCAAGCATGTAAGTATTAATATAAAACTATATATAATTGGCAGAGCTGGGAGAGCTGGGAGGATTAGCAGCAGCTGCTGCTGTTGAACTATGAATTATGAATATGGAAATGGAAATGGAATTTGTTCCCAGCTCACTTTCATTTCTCATCTTCGACGGGCCACCGGGTCGTATGCGTAATGTGCGAAAATGCACCCAGGATGCGAAATTCTTACTAACAATATATTTTTTTGCTGATTAAATGGATGTTAAGTCATGAAAATATTTATTTTGAAGGTATATAAATACATAAATTAAACAAAATATAACTTTAACTCCGATTGCGACCACCAGGTCGTATGCGTAATATGCGAAAATGTAGCCAGGATGCAAAATTCTTACTATTAATATATCTTTTTGAAGATTAATTAGATGTTAAGTCATGAAAATATTCACTTTGAAGGTATATAAATATATAAATTAAATAACAGAAAACTTAAACTCCGATTATGACCACCAGGTCGTATGCGTAATGTGCGAAAATGTTACCAGGATGCAAAATTCTTATTAGAATATATTTTTTTGATATTTAAATGGATGTCAAGTTATAAAAATATTCACTTTGAAGATATAAATATATAAAAAAAAATAAAAAAATAAATAAAACCTCCGGTTATGAACATCAGGTCGTATGCGTAATATGCGAAACTGTATCCAGAATGCACAATTCCTTCTCAATGCTACTATAAATGTATATCTTTTTAATGATTACATAGATTTTAAGTCACGAAAATATTAACTTTTAAAGGTAAATAAGTATATATATGTATGTATATAACCTCCGGTTAATTATCCCAATGATCTCTTCATTTTGACCATAATTTGATTCGGTTCCGTTTCAACCGATTGCCCGCCAAATGATCCGTCAGCAATCGATAATCGAGTGAGTAATCGAGTGACAATGCCAGTCGATCCCCACTGGCATATCGATCCATCAAGATCTTGTTGTGATCTCACGCTGGAGGCAATTTGTTCGCCGATGTTTGAAGGCTTGGACATGCCGATGTCAGTGATGATGTCACTCAATTGGTGGCTCACCCACGATCGATGCAGGGGCAATCAAGCCCCGAGAACGTTCCGATTGATCAGCAGCAGCGGGGTCTTGACAAGATCTGTCGTTTCCACTTCGTCACTGATAGTTAGTTAGGCGTTGTCTATGAGAATTTAGAATACTGATCGAAAAACCTGTTGTTCTCAAATGAAGTTCTAAATGCTAATGTTATTATTTCTTAGCTAGAGAACATTTTGTGAGAGTTTCAATTGTTAAGATAAGGTTTATCTTTCATTTTTAACTTTTGTTATGTAAGATTAAGCAAGTAGTTCTAAGCTGAACAGTAAAAGTTAAATCCTAACCAGAGGTTATAATGATCCAATTACTTAATTATAAAAGTTAATGCTCATGATGAGGCATAAGCAGTAATCATAACTAAGAATATTATAAGCCTGACAAGGACTCATCTTAACTGAGAGTATATTTATACGGATTAGACTTAACCAGTGGTTACCTAACCATCTTCTTTTGTAATTAATTTATATATTTAGTAATGGAAATTAAATAGTGTGAATAGAGGTTACCTTAATCACAACTTATAATAACTTTCTTGCTTACTCCAAGTTTTATTAGTTATCAAATTTAACCAGAGGTTAGCCAACAGACACTCACCTTCTTTGGTAATAGCTTCTGTATCGCAATTGCTTGCCGTGGCCTCGTTGCTATCCTCGTCATCTTTGGGCTCGAATTCGACCTGCGAAGTAATGTCGTAGAAGTTAACGCGGGTCACGTGTCGTACGTAGTCAGTGGTGGTGGTTGTGGTGGTGGTGGCATTGGTGAAGCCACCGTTGGGCAGTGATGATTGCACGCGAAAGACGATTGCCGGTGGCGGTGGCGGGTGCGGCGGCAGCGGCAGTTCGGAGGCGACAGGATGCGGCTGATAGCCGGTGGGATAGCCGGCATAAATGGGATAAGGCGTTGTATGCCAGTGGATGCCATGGGTGCGCGGTGGCTTGGGCACTGGATTCGCTGGCTGGAGCAGGGGCAGGGGCAGGGGCAGGGGCAGCCACCTGCCGGCGGGCAGTAATAATGCTGGGCTATGACTATGACTAGGCTGGTGGGAATTATGGGGATGATTTCGTAGGAGTTGCTGCTGCTGCAGCTGCTGCTGCTGCTGCAGCTGCAGCTGCTGCAGCTGCTGCTCCTGTTGATTCTGCTGGTGCTGCTGCAGATATCCAGTCGGAATGGCTGTGTCGCCGGTGGATGCCGATGAGGACTCATTGCTGCTTCGCGAATCCCCGGACTTGGATGGTGCGGGTGCTGGTGCTGATGCTGATGCTGGGACAAGGACGTGCTGCTGATGCTGCTGCTGCGGCTGCTGCTGCTGCTGCTGCTGATGGATGGGATCGAGGAGGTGGGCGGCGTGGCTGCTGCTGCTGCTGCGGCTGCATGTGCATGGCGACAGTAGGAGGATCACCACCATTCGATCATCTGGCTCATCTGGCGGTGGCAACGGTGGCAACGGTGGCTCCTGCTCTAACTGCCGACTACATTTGCTTTCTGCCCGCCAATCCCAGCCCCAGTTCCAGTTCCAATTCCCCTTCCAGTTCCAGTTCCAGTCCCAGTCCGACTTCTCCTCCTTCCAGTTTCAGTTTCAGTTTTAGTTCCACTTGAAAACCCAGTCCCAGTCTCCTCCTCCTTTCCAGCTCCCGTTTGTGGTGTGGCTCGGCGGCAATTCCAGAGCTCGCACCACATCGCAGAGCGCGATTCACGGCTCCAGCTTGCGAGGATCAGACCCAGATTCTAGGCCAAGAAACCGAACGGAATTCAGTGACAAAAACCAAGCGAGAGTGAGAGCTAATACTAAACTTTCTACCAGAAACTGACTGAAGTCTAAGATAAATATTCCAACTCTAATTTATATAAAAATTCTATAAATAAATATTATTTCAGTTAAAACTGCCCACTAAAAACATGTTTCATTTCATACTCAAAACATCAACTAAAGTCTATTAATCCATTTAAAAATTATAAAAAAAAATTTTGCTCGTTTTTTAAAACACTGTTTCTTGATTTCCTTTCAAGTTAGAACTTTAAATATATGTTTTATTTAAAAAAATATATGTTAGATTTCTCTTATTTCTTCTATTCAAAAGAATGTCTATAATTTGATGTTTAATGATTATAACTACTCGCCCCCTTTTGTGGGCGTTAAATCCGCGAAGCGTTAAGCCCAGAACGGTTCTCTGCAAGCTCATTAAGCCGCAAGCCCCGGCTGAGGGCCATAAATGGATCTTGGACTGTGTGTTGTTTTTTTTTTTGTGGACTTGGCCAAAAGCCCGCCCAGACACCGACGCCCACCCACTGGCCTGGCTGGGTCGTGGCTTTTTTCTTTCGTGGAAACTAAAATCCAGAGCGAGCCCCACAAAAAGGGCAATGGAAATTCGAAAACAAACAAAAGCTCTCAAACTCCAAACTTCAAACTTAAACAGGGCTTTGAAAAAAAAGTGGCCAAAGGTCAGATGAACAGTGGACCAAGCGGTAGAGGCCTTTTTGGGTTTGAACCCTGAACCCGGCTTCTATATAAGGGGAAATTTGAAAATAAGCAGGCTTATCTATGAACAAAAAACATATAAATAACTAAACAGCTTAGTAACTACTATTTAAGTAAGGGAAATGTAGTAACTGACTAGCTTTAAGCATATTTTGTTCAAGTTATTTTATCCATAACTCCATTTGCTTTATAGCTACCTTTTGTGTCCAACTTTTCAGTTTTAAATTCAGTTTTAGTCTGAAATTTCCGTCAACTGACCCACTAAATTTAGTCTAAATTTTTAACTGTTCAAACCGCACAAATCTTTGCGAGCTACGTTTCCCGTCTTGGAGGCTTCTTCCTCTACGGATGTGCTGACACAGAACAAAGACCCATCTTCCACCATTAACCAGTCAGCGGCGGGAAAACGATTCTTGAATCAATAATTAGGCGATCGGACAATAAATCTCCATTGGGTTGTGCTGCTGCTGCTGCCGGGTTTTTTGCTATTTTCGATCGATTTTGGACTGTTGGTGAACTGACGTCAGACCGACACAACAACAACCACAACAACAACACCAATAATAACAACAACAACAGCCTAAAGAGAAAGAAAACGAGAGAGAGAGAGAGAGGGACAACAATCAGAATTAATTGTGACTGCAATTTGGCCATTTTTGTAATTGCTTCCGGTCAAATCAATGTTTTGTGCTTTGTAAAAGGTATTGGCAGAAGCCACAACCAGAAAAAGGCAGAAGAATTATATATACTATATATATATATATATATTTATGTGTACATATATGAGGGAGAAGCTTCTGCTTTGTGGTTCTTCCTAAGGCGATGCCTCCTCTTTTGTCGCGGGCACACTGGCAAAAAAGAGTATTCAAACTGGATAGTAGGGAATGGGGGAGTGAGGTGAGGGGTTGGTCACGCCCAAAAATAAAATGTGAGTCACCAACCCCTTTGGAAAAATCTCGCTTGAATTTTCAGCTAGTCGGCGCGCTAAGCTTTTTGTGGCAAACTTTGACAATTCCTAATGCAATCGCAATGCCTTTTACTTGACCCAAAAGCAAACGGCAGCTGTGCACAGAGAGAAAAATATGAAAAAATTATATTACTTTATAAATAATTATAATATTACTTTATAATATTACTTTATAAAAAATAAAAGAATTCAGAAAGTGGAATAAAATGGAAACAAAATAAATATATAAAAACTTCAATCTAACAAGGCGGAAGTGGCAGGAAAATGTTGCTAGACAAATGTTGCTAAGAACATATGAAGCAACATCTATGGAAAATATCGATATTTCGATATTTGACACAAAAGCTCAAAAATAAATCGATACAAGTTAAAAAAATCTATATTTTGTTTGATTAAATATGAAAAATACTACGAGACACTTAAATTAAATATAAATAATCGGTATTTTAATGTAAAATTAGATATTTTCTAATAATTAAAAAGTTCCTTAATCAAATATGACCATATTTTCTGTACATTATTGAAAGCAATATATGTATCGATATTTTTCTGCTCGATATACAAGAAGTTCCGACAACGCATCAATATTTTAAAGGTTTATTTTAAATTGTAACTTTATTGCTGAACTTGTTTATAAGCTAAATTTCCATTAAATTATTTTAACAAATCCTGTCAAGTGTATTTATAATAATTCTGTTTAAATCTGTTTTATAACATTTTCCCTTGTTTTTTTATTAAACATACATTTTTCCCAGTGTATTCCTTCACATGGAGGCTTTCGACAAAGTTGCAGTGGGACCGAGCCGAGCCCACAAGTCACGCACTTGGTCAGCGACGCCGACGAATGGATATCCAAAACAACTCCCAGCCAATCCCCTCCCCAAGATCCCCCCGTCTCCCTCCCTAACATGCTGCCATACCTTACCCCCCCCCCACGGTACCACATTCGGTGGCATGTTGTAGTTGCATTTAATTCACGCCTTTTGGCCATACAAAGTCATTGAATTGTGGCCGCTGTCCAAAAAGAGCGCGCGAGACAGGCCAAAAAGAGGTTTTCCTTTTAGAAGACGTAAAAAAATCTTAAATAGTTCACCCACAACAAACACACACACACACTCGACAGCAGAGCAAACAAGTTGGACACAAGTTAAAGACAACAATAAACAGCGAAGCGGCAACAAATAAAAACAGGCGAACGAACAACAAAACTCTTTTTGTTGTTTTACAAAAAGGCAGCCACACATAACCGCAACAGCAACAGTAACAATAATAACAATAATAATAATAATAATAATGAAAATAATAATAATGCCAGCAGAAAAACAACAACAACGGCATTAGTTGTGGGTGCTGCTGGTGCTGCTGCTAAAGTAAACCCCTTACTCCTGCACTCAGACACTGAGAGAATTAAATTATTCCAAAGAAATAATAGCTTAAAAAATATTTAAATTGTAACTAATATTTCTTTATTTTTTAATGTATTTTATTAAAAGAAAATTAAAGCTTATATAATGTTTTTTTAGTTACATTTTTTTAAAGGAAAACTTGCTAACTATTAAGCAGTAATTTGCCTGAAAAGCCACATCGAATAATTCCAGAGAAGGAATCTCTCAAAAGTAATCAAATAGCAGCCATAATTTCTTTATTTTTAATGAATTTTTTTAATAGAATAAATAAATTAAATTAAAACTTATAAAAGTTTCTTTTAGTTATCATATTTTAGTTAACATTTTTATAGGGAAAACTTGCTAACTATTAACTTGCAGTAATTTGCTTTAAAAGCAATGTTAAATTCCTCAAAATAATTAAATAGTAACCATCATTTTTTTAAATTTTTAATTAATTTTTAAATAGAAAATAAAAGTGTATACTAGTTAATTTAGGTTAAATTTTTTAAAAAGAAAACATGCTGACTATTAACTAGTAGTAATTTTCCTTTAAAGCAACACACTTTTTCTTTTACAAATTTATCCCACTTTTTCCTTCTTTACACTTTACACTTTTAACACTAATTAAGTGTAAATGTAATAACCAATTTCTTTCAGTGCCGCAATGTCCAAACACACTTTGTGTGCAGTCTATGATTTGTGCTATATGTGAGTGTTTCTCAGGCCTTGTTGTTATATTGCCTGATCTCTCGGACTTTTGGGGGCCTCTTAATGGTGGGAAAATATTTTCGTGGCCTGTCCAAAATGCCGGGGGAGTTGCAAGTTTTCCAACTTTTGCAGGGTATGTGTATGTACTACGTACAAATGTATGTATGTAGTATTTTTCGAGGGGCAGGGAGTTGCAATAAATATTGCGTCAATGGTAGAACTAATTTGCTGGGCCAACATTGCGTATACGCGACGTGATGCCCAATGTGGGTTTATGTGTGCGGATGATGCAACACGAGCGAGCGAGCGACCGAGCGACGACGAAGATCAAACAAAATAGCAACAAATGCAGGTACAAAACTTAAATTGCACACAAAACAAATATGCAGAAAGCAACAACAACAATAATAACAATAACAACAACAACAACAAATGTCACGACAACGAATAGAGCAATAAAAAGTAGAGAAGAAAACAGATACGAGACGAGAGACTCGCGGGGCGAACAACAACGAGGAGAGCTGGAGAGTGGAGTTGAGAAGTAAAAAAAAGGCCCCAGAGTTAATGATTAATTTTTTGCACGTATTCACAACGATCTGGCAACGGGAATGGATCGCATAACTATATATATATAAAGATATATATGGTATATATGTATATATATCTCTTAGGGACATATATATCTAATTCTGCACAGCAGAAAAACTGTAAAGCAAATGTTAAGAAACTGCACTGCCAGAAGTCTTCAATTTTAGGTGATTATGTTCTTATTATTTGAAATATTATTTAAATAAATTATTTCACATAAAACTTGTCATGTTTGGAAATATTTACAACAAGAATTGGAGGTTCTTAATGAGTTTATGTGAATTTTTTTAAACTATTTTTATAGATTTAAGTTAGAGAATCTTAAGCTCTGATCTAATTTTAGTTCCTATTTTGTATATAATACTTTTTTTTTGTAAATCAAAATTTGCAATGATTTTTGCAACAGAAAAACGTTTTTAGTGTTTTAATTCAATTAAAATTATTTAATTAATAATTAATAAATTCTGTAATAAATATTCCACTTCACTTTTCCATGACTCACTTAGAAAAATATTAAATATAAAACACTGGTTCCTCTCTAGTATTTAGTTCTTAAATAATTCAAGAAAATGCCTAATACTCTCTTTATAATTAATTAATACTTAATATTTATTATAATTTAAGAATAAGATGTTGCTTAAATATATTAAAATTTAAGAATTAAAGAAAAAATTTTAAAGAAATTTGCGAAAAACCATATTAAATCATATTTGAAATCCACAGTTTTTTTCAATATCAACTAGACCTTCTCCATTATTATATTCCCCATGAAAATTCCCCCATAGTATAGTTCTCATTTCGCTGAGTGCATTTACCCTTCCCACCCCTCGCTCCCTCTCACTCTCGCTCTCAATCTCTTGCACTGTCACACTTTGCACTTTGCCTTTGCCATTCAGGCTATTTTAGCGCACAAAAAAAAGCCACGCGAAAAAAATGAACAAATCAAGTGCAGCGCGCAAAAAAGTTACAAAATTCAATTTAAAAATAATTACAAAACAACAACAACAACAATTTAATTCGTTTCAATATTTAATTTCGGGGATTTGTTTTCATTTAAGCGGTCGTGTTAAATGAAGCGCCAAACGAAATGGAAACCGACGAGGAAAAACAAAAAGAAAAACTGCGCGAAGCTTGGAAAAACTGCGAAAAAAAAGAACGGAAAAACGGAAAAACGGAAAGCCGACAACCGACAGAGAGCGCGCGCGATCCGCGAGCGGCGTGTTCGATGGCGCGTCTGCGACTGCTGGGCTGAGCTGAGCTGCACCGTTAGTTTGTTACACCTGAGCTGAAAACGCTTATTTTTTTTTTTCTTTCCTTCTGTTTTTGTTGTTGTTTCTGCAGTCGCTGCCGCTGCCACTGCCGCTGCCACTGCCGCCGTCGACGTCAACGCCAGCAGGCAGCCATTCATTGTTTTTGTCCGCAACGGCGAGCTTTACCTGAGCCACCTTACGCGATTATCTTGGCCCGAATGTGAGTATGTTTTCAGGTGAGTATATGGCTAAATGGGTTTATGAGTGCGCCGCTCAGTGCTGCCAAATTGCTAAGCTTCTGTTGGGTTAATGTTCTCAAATATATCAAATATTAGTGTTGCATATTAAATTATCTTATAGAACCCTTTGGAAGTATATCAAAAATAAGTTACTTTTGCTAAAATGTAGAAAAATATTGCATACTTTTAGACACCAATTCAAGCGAATTCAAATCTCAGGATATGTACTCTTGCAGGATATTATAAATTCAGGTCAGTCAAGAGCTTACAACGCAGTAAAGGAGTCTTTTCCGATCTCATAAATTCTACATATTCTTGATCAGCATCAACAGCCGAGTCGATCTAGCAATGTCTAACAAAAAAAACAAATTTTTCAAAAAATTTCAAAATTAAGGGGTTACATCATTAAAATTGCCAAAATTGAGGAAAAAATTTGAAATTTTAAATTCAATATGAAGATCTGTTTGGGAATAAAAACCTAGCATAGAAAAGCTTGCCGATTTGAAATGTACGCATTTTTAGCTAAGTTATGATCGATATTTAATGCTAGAGTATAGAAATTTCTTTGATAAATTGTATTAATTAAATTTTCTTGTTTAATTTAATTAGAATGAGGCTATAAAAACCGCTTGAAATTTGGCTCAAAAGTATGCAGTAAAAAATTTTATTTGAAAAATTTGCATCTTTAAGTTTGAAATATTTTTTAGACAACGTTTTAGGTGAATTGAAATGTTTAGAATATTTTTGCAGCATATCATTTAAAATTATTTAAGTCTGCAAAAAGTCTTAGGGTTCTTTAAATATTTTATTAATTACTTTAAATTAAAATAATGCAAGTTAAAATTTAAACAAATAAATGTAATATTGATTTCTAGATTGAAAAATTATATCAAACCTTTAAATACAAATATTGTTTTACTGATTTCATGATTCCATTTTATATTTAAATTAGAAAAAAACTTATGTTTTAATAAATAATTATTTCAGATTTTTTTTTATTTATCTACATATTTTATTTTTTTATTATTTAGTTGTTTACTTTCGAGTAGTTTCTGATAAAGTTCAATGGCAGCACTGTCGCTTAATGCACTTTTGAGTGGTATGAGTGTTGGGGTGCTTTGGGGGCAAGTGTACAAGGGGTTAAGACTCACCAGTTCGCTTTGCTCGTCTTTGGCGCCAGCTTTTGACTTGATGGTCTTGCTTAGAGCCATGGCCACTGCAGGGGGCTTTTCCTTTTATTATTTTTATACGATTTTCCACATAAATATATTCAAATATATTGTTGAGATGCAATAGTTTTCCTTAAAATGCTTTGTTTAATTTCTGCGTGACGAAAAAGGTTTATTTTTTGAATATTTTAGTTTATGAAGCTTAAGAAATATTCAATAATTTATAGATAATATTAAATAAAGTTTATAAATACAAACTAAGGTAGCTTTAATTTAATTCAAGTTGAATTTTCCGCAAAAAACTTTAAAACAAAAGGCTTTCGGTTGGTGTCCCAGCTTAGTCGAGTTTCTAACCTTATTTCTTGAATTTTTGTGCCGCCTAAAAGTATGAATTTTCAATGAATTTAAGTGAATTGAGCTAAAAAACGTGCCAGTCTATATAATCTTGCTCTAAATCGAGTTGAGGAAACGTTATTTGCTTGATCTATAATTAATTCAAGGGGAAAATGCAAGTAAGTAAGGCTGCGATCGATGTTAAATGGTTTATTATTGAAGCACTTTTCATATTTACTCGTGAACTTGTTATTTTTAATTGTCACTTTTAATGGTTGTGACTGTAGGGTTTTCCCTAAAAGATTACATTTTTATGTACTAATTTTGCAAGTATTGGAAGTTGTTAAATGTTCATTGTTTTTTTTGGAACTTTAAGAGGAATTGTGCTGGAATATGTGTCATGGAAAGATTTATTTAACCACAAGCTAAGCATAAAATTCAGCTATTACAAAACTCATAAGAGCCTTTTATAATTATTTAACGGTCTTCTTACAAAATATCTTCGTTAAAGGATAATCTTCATAATAAAGACCCATAACTTTCGGTTACTCGTCTCCTTGACTTGGATTTAGAGTTCTCCTCACCGATTCCCCGTGCATTCGCCGATCTTTAGCTTTTTAGCCAGCTTCTCATTTGGATAATTGCTGCTCTCGAACAAGCCAACAAGCGAACAACTTTGAACTGGCCCACTCGCTGTTGCCGCATAGTTTCGAACGCATTTGGTCAAAATGAGTTTTAGTTTTCGTTTTTGGCATTCGAGCCCCGATGGCCGAAGCATTTGGAACGCCTTCGCCGGGCGACCCGCCCCCGCCTGTTAATGAAACGTTCAACTCAAGCGTTCTCGAAACAAACAAAAACTAAAAAACAAAAAAACACACACAAAATATATACGTAAAATTACAAAAAAAAGTCGAAACAGAAACGTACAGATTTAAACACAATAATATTGTTGACACACAAACGGGGTTTTGGAGTCAAGAAATCTACGAAATCGGAGGATTTTTACGATGCTCAACGATGGCCGTCAAGGCGAATCATCTAAAGACACCGAGAGAAAATACTAGTGATGTAAAGCAGAAAATTTTAGAACTGAATTATATAAAATCTGGTATTTATATCAATTTGAATGTGCATTTTTTTTTTGTATATAAATATTAAATTGCAATTTTATCAGGAAAGATTTATTTTGATGCTTAATTTTTGTACTACAATATTATTTATTAAGAAATAAATTTAATTTTAAACTGGTTAATAAAAAACACAGATAGATTAAATCAAAATAGTTACTTTATATATAATTTAAAATTTTATTAAATTACTCACAACATTTACTTTTCTCACACTTGATTTCTCTGCGTGTAGGATCTTGAAATCAATTTGCATACGTACATATTACACATAAACATACCTGTCGTTTGTATGCCTGTGTATTTGGACATATATCAAATATTGATAGCTGCTCAAAATGACGAAATGAGCCAGTTATTTGCGCGACTTTAACTTAACTCAACTTATTCTTGTTGCCGTTTTCTTTCTTTCTTCGGCCCACACGGTCCCAAAAGCCAGTAATATTGTTAGTATATTCCCCGTACATATTATAGAACCATGATCTGTCTGAGCTTGACTCAAAGTCTGGCTCCGGCTACGTCTCTGTAGTGGAAGTTTGTCTGTTTGTCGTGTTTGTAACCACAGTGCAGCATTCCTAACACGATCCTCGCCTTGAATGAAGTGAACTCGATTCGATTTCATTGAGTAAAACTGATAGATGGGCGCCGGATAGGTGAATGAATCAATTGGCAAACTAATAAACGCGTTTTAATTGCTAAATTTGTTAGCTTCATCTTATAAGAAATCTATTAATAAGTTGGTAAATCAATTAACTCTGATTAACGGCATGATATGATATATGAATGAATAAATGAAATACTAAGAAATATGAATACTATATTATTTGAAATTGAATTAATTTTCTTAAAATTCAAATGTACAAACTAAATTTGAATTCATGAATAGATTAAAAAACTAATAAGCGTAGTAAATTAGGATTTAATTAATAAACTCATTATTTATAGTTCATTATAAAAGGATTTGGGATAGTTTACTTTAAAATACTTTATGAAGCTCATTACTTTACAAGTCTAATTTCCATGACAAGTATTTTTCCTATGCATTTTTGAGATAAGGAAATTTATGATAATACTATATACTGTGATCACATTCTAAACAGGGCTAACAGAACCATCGTCATCGGTCTGCTTTAAGTCATTGGATTCAACCTGATTCGATTGCATTCCATTTAAATCGATTCGCTTGGATCCGACTCTCTGATTCGTTCAGATTTGTGCAGCCCACGTACGCTGCCTATATATGCATGTAAATCGTATAAACTTTATCACGTACTCACACTTATACGGATGTGTTCTACTTTGATCTTAACTCGCGATGAGGATGCGACACAAGGTCACTTGGGCACACCGAAAAAAAGGAAGAGTGGCTTTCAATGAGACCATATTGGTAATTAACCTTAAATTATGCATTATTTAAAGTGATTTAAATATAATTCATAGCTTTTCTCTTACAATGACAACTTGCAAAATTTGTTTTTAAATATTTTTTAAAAAACATCGACTAAATTTCTAAAACTTTGATTTGACTTTAAGTTAATTTTCACTGCAGTGTATCCTTAAAAAAAAATATATTTTTTAGGAAACTATAAATTTTCATTAAACTAACTAAAAATTAAGTATTATTTGCGCTTAATTGCTTGTCATCGCGTTTCTAGCCATAGAAAGCTGTTAAGAATCCATTCAAAAGTCGATTTTCAAAATGATCTGTTTTATTTTTTTTCGGGGCACTTAACACTGGTCATCACCGAAGATCACTTAACAAAAACATTTACAAAAAAATGCCACAAACAAAAACAAAAAACACTAAAAATAACAAAAACAAACAGGCCAAGCTAGAGAGATCGAAGAGTAAGGGAGATGGAGTGATGTATGGAGAACGATGGGGGGATGCGGGGAGCTGACCAATTAGCCAACAAATAAATACACATGGGCAGCTGGGCAAACAGATGTTTTTAAAAAGGCCAATAGGGCGCCAGATTGACCGCTTAAAGGCAGCCGGAACGCGCGCTTTTGTAGTTATCGAATGTGAATATCGTATCCTTGGAAGTGGCGCGCATTCAGGGGTCCTTTTTTCTTGATATTATCGATAAACGATTGTTGCGGTCATTTGCGGACTTTGATTTTGACACCAGCACGGATGGATATTTCCGATGTTTTTATCCGTAAAACCACAAAAACAATAAACACAATGTGCAATATGCACACAGGCACTCACACTAGCATCCGCACCGCACCGCACCGCCAAAAGAGAGACAGAGAGAGAGAGAGAGGAGGACTCGAAGAAGCGCGTTTTGTTTGCGTTTTTTATATTTTTGTTTTGGAGCAGCAGCCCCAGCCAAATGGTTTGTTGCCAGATTCACAACTGATCTACCTGCTGTATTGGCATACCTTTTGCCGTTTGTTATTCATTCGGGCCTGTTGTTTCTGTTTAGTTTTGGCTTTGGCTTTTCGCTTTAGCTCAAATTGGCAATAGCCGTTCTCTCTCGCGCTCCCGCTGGCCACTTGGGGCAAATATTCATTCAAGTCCGACTTCGCAAACAGAGAGCGAGAGAGAGAGCTGCAGAGTTGGGGAGAGATCCCCAAATGAGAGAGCGGGCAATCGAACTCGGGCCGAATGGAGCGCCATCGATTTGTGAGGCAGAGCGAGACAAAAGTTAAATGGAGAGAAGCTGTGCTAATACCCTTCCCTAGCAAGTGAAATCGATAAAATTGATAACTTTGCGTAAGCAGCTAATAAAAAAAATATTACATGAAAACTACTATACATAAGAATTTTAAAAATCTCCAGTATTTATTATTTAATCTACAAGAAAAACTTATACAGTAAGCCTAACAAATTAAAAAATAAAATAAAAAACTAAAATAAATATATAATTTTAATTATATAACATTATTTATATTTATAAATGTTTCCAAATTGTATTTATATATTTATGTATGTATATAGATAACATACATTCATACAAGAGCATGATCCATTAGGTTTTCAAGAAATTGCAATATAGTTAAGGGTATCCAGGGATTGTTGACCCCCGCAAATTCTAAGCTCGACTGTGTGCGCGACAATATTTGGTTCGAGCGACAAGTTGCCTGAAGGTTAGACTAGACCCGATCCATTCCAACCCGATATTGGAATGTTGGCCGGCTCAAAAGCGTTGGCGGTTAGACAAAGCCAGAGCGAGAGAGGCCAAGCGTGTGGGAGTGCGAGAGCTTTGGATGCGGCGTTTATGCGTTATCTGTCTCCTGACATCATTTCATAGAGTTCTGATGGTATGTATTATTTATTTCCGCGAACCTCTGAAAACTGTATTAATTTTCTGATAAAAAAATAATGCCAGGTGTGCATGGTAACCCATTTATTAAAGTTAAATTTAATTTAATTTAAAATTTTATTAATTTTCTATATTGACGAATCTAGAAAAATGGACGCATAAACTAGGTTATGAGAGCGGGAGAGCCGAACACACCTACTCAGACCAACAGTCACTGCGCTAGAATGTTTCTTCTGTGTGTGTGTGTGTGTGTGCTGTCTCATAGCATTTCGCAGAAGCGCGGGAATCGAAACTTCCCAAAGTCGAGAGAGAAAAAAAAGATAACCCCTTCCGGTGGGCGGCGGGGCAGTATGGGGTTTGCCAAGTGGTGCGGAAAGGGAACTGGGAACGGAACTAGGAAGTAATGCCTGCTGTCAATGGCACGCGCTACGTGATCGGGAAAAGAATCGAGCCGCTGCAAGTTGTGCACAGGAAGAAATCTGGACAACAATTCGATTCCAATGAACTTGATCTTGAGATCTGTTTTGAAATCAATCTAAAATGGATATCTGTTAAGGAATTTGAAATTTATATAAATCATTAATGTAATTTGGAAAATATTTCCTAACTTAAGCATCACGAATTTAAATAACATAAATTAAACTTTTTCATAATACATAAATATATATAAAGCTACGTTCAAAACTACCAGCAAAGCAAATACAATGTTTTCTTTTTAAAATCTTAAGTAAAACCTAATGGTTAAACTTAATTTGCTGATAAAGTTTTGTCAGTAAACAGAATTTCCATATTTAAGCTCAAGACTAACTTCAACAACTCTTCTTACAACAACAAAACAAGAAGTGAATTTTATATTAAATCAAGCAATAATTAATGCCTTTAATTTTAGTAAAATCACCATATTAGATTTACAACTCTTAAAATGAATTTTTTTTTTTTAATTTTTGATAATTTTAACGATTGGGGGTTAATCAATTTTTTTTTATCGACCGGACATGACTAGATAGACTCGGCTGTTGATGCTGTTTTAGAATATATATTATTTATATGTATTAAAATGGAAAATACCACTTTTTTCACAATTTTTATTTTACAAAGTGCACTTATATCCTTATTATTAAATTTATTTTAATGTAATCATTTAATTGTAAAATCAAAGTCTTAAATAGCTTAAACCAAGTCATCATCAGGGTTGCCTGGTTGCTGGAAAATATAGTTTTTCCCCTTGGAAAAGTAGGTCTTGGCTGTGTCATGTCAGTTTGCTAGCGTTTTCTCTCGATAACTTCAGTCACTTGGCTCGTCGGCAACAAAAAAGAACTTATATAAAAAATTACAATATAAAAAGAGAAAGACTGTGAAAAATGAAGTATCCAATATTATTGGTAAGTGCACACTGATGTCCTTCAGCTGCAGCCTCAAAAGTGAACTTGACCGCAGGTCATCGTTGTGTGTTTCCTGTGTGGCGGAGCCTGGGCCACTCGGGAGCGTCAGCGCATGGCGAATGAATCCCTGATGGAGGCCACCGTCGTCACCAACTACACTGAGATTTTGAAGGTACCTTTCCAAAAGAAAGATGACGGTATGTACGCCCTTATGACCCTCTCCTGGAACCAGAAGATCCGGGAGGCCCTGAATACTGTCAATTGGGCCCTCAAGTACGTGGCCGCCAAGCTGAAGATTGGAGTCGTCTGCTTTGAGCAGAATTTGGAGATTCTGCGGGACTTGCATCGCCGTCGCCAGGAGGCCTTGAACATGATAATGCGTGCCAAGGAGCGACGGATCAGGAAGATAAAGCCAGGGCCGCCGTTGAAGCTCTCCCACCAGATAAAACCAAATCCGATGCGTTGGATGCCCGAACCCACTCTTCTATCACACTTGGCCGCCATAATCAACTCCTCCACTGAGCAGTACTTCATGGCGCCCAAAAAGACCATCGTTGCCATGATTTAACTCAAGGGGATTTCAAACTCAACAATATATATATTTATTACACTTTCCATATTATACATTTACGTTACGTTTATAACACTTAAAATTTAACATTTGCTATTATTTCGATCCAATGTTCGCTATTAAATTTAAATCAAAAGCTGTTAATGTGTCTTAGTTGAAGGTCAAGAAGTAGATTTGCTGTAGGAGACTCTTGCTGTCGCCCGCGGAGGTCTCCAGGCTGAACTTTTTGGCTCCCGTTTTTCCGGGTACCTCCACATACATCTTTGTGAATGTGCTGCCATTGACAGTCTTTACTATGACAGGGGAATCCCCGGAATAAGCTGGGTAGGTCTTCTTCTCCCCATAGGTTTCCTGCGATTTGTTGTAAGATGTCTCCTGATATACTTTATAGGTTCCATTGGTAGATGGAGCCTGATACGTGGGATATGATGTGGCTTGGTAAGTGGAATACGAAGGATAAGTAGTTGGTTCTTCGGATGTAGTTGTTGGTTCTTCAGTGGAAGTTGTCGTTGGTTCTTCAGTGGAAGTTGTCGTTGGTTCTTCGGTGGAAGTTGTCGTTGGTTCTTCGGTGGAAGTTGTCTCCCCTTCAACTGCATTTATCTTAATGACCTTCTCGAAAGCTGGCTTGGTTGTCTCTGTGACCTTTGGACTCTCAGTTGTTGTGTTTTTATAGGAAGGCGGGGCTTTATAAGTGGGATAGCTGGAATATGAGTCGTATGCCTTATAGGAAGTTGGGTAGGAACTATAAGTCGTTGGTTCTTCGGTAGTATCTTCTTCGGTGGTTGGTTCTTCTGTGGTAGATGTTGTCGGATTCACAGCATTTATCTTAATGAGTTTATCGAGTGAAGCTTTGGTTGTTTCGGTGACCTTTGCCTTCTCAGTTGTTGTGTACACTGGAGGCTTTTTATAGGTAGGATTGGAGGTCTTATAGGAAGATTGTTCTTGATAGCTCGAATATAAATTGTAAGCCGTTGGATAAGAACTATAAGTAGTTGGTTCTTCGGTAGTATCTTCTTCGGTGGTTGGTTCTTCTGTGGTACTAGTCGTCGTTGTCGGATTCACCGCATTTATCTTAATGAGTTTATCGAGAGAAGGAGTGGTTGTTTCTGTTGCCTTCACCTTCTCGGTTGTTGTGTAAACTGAAGGGGTTTTATAGGATTTAGAGGCTTGATACGTTGGGTATGAGCTGTAGGACGAAGGTGATTGATAGGTTGGATACGATTTATATGTCGTTGGTTCTTCGGTGCTTGGTTCTTCTGTCGTTGGTTCTTCGGTGGTACTATTCGTCACCTCAACGGCATTTATTTTGATGAGTTTGTCAAAAGATGCCTTCGTTGTTTCCGCCACCTGTTCCGTGGTAGTATAAATGGGGTAGGGTTTATAGGCTGGATATGTTTTTGGTGCTTTAGTCGTCGTAGTTGTAGACGTTGTGGAGTTATCCTTCTCCTCCACCGCATTTATCTTAATCACTTTTTCGAATGTCGTCCTTGGCGTGGTCGTGGCGTGCTGTGGAGTGGCCGTCGTTGCGTATTTTGTCAAGGGAACTGCCTTCACGGTAACTGGTGCTTCGGTCGGGGAAGCTGTCGTAAGGGGTGCATTTGTGGTTGTATTAACTGGTGCCTCGACCACCGCATTGATCTTAATGTTCTGACGAAGATCTGAGGCTTCAGTGGTGCCTCCGGCATCTGGGTTAGGTGTGGTGGTGGGAGGTGTAGTGGTCTTCTCCGTGGTAGTGGTAGTTGTCGTGGAAGTCGTGGAAGTCGTACTCGTGCTGGTAGAGTTATAGACAGGCTTTTCATAGGCGGGCTTATCGGAAGTGGGGCCATCATAGGTGGTGGGCTTCTCATAGGTGCTCTTCTCGTATGGCTTAGAGGTTGTAGCATATTCTGTTGGCTTTTTCTCATACGAATTGGCATTGTTTCCTGGTGCAGGATACTCGGTGGGCAGGTTCTCATACGATTTGCTGTGAACACCCAACTCCGTGGGCAGGTTCTCCCAGGTTATCTCATAGGGATAGTAAACGGGAGCCTGGTAAGGAGGCGGAGGTGAGACGTACGTTGGCTGAGATTGTGATGAGATTGCGTAGGGACTATACGGTCCATAGGGTACAAAAGGTCTCTGAGAATCATATGAGCTTTGATAACTGCCTTGAGATCCATAGGCTCCCTGAGAGCCATAAGCACCGTGAGATCCATCGCCCGCTTGAGATCCATAAGCTCTCTGAGATCCATAAGATCCATAAGATCCCTGGTGACCATAAGAACTCTGCGATCCAGAGTGCGATGCGTAGGGATTGACTGCGTAGGGATTGTAGTTAGGAACGCGAAGCGACTGTCCAGCGGGATATCTGGTCTCGCAAGGACCATCGTGCTGCTTCCTCCAAGCTGCAAAGGAATGAATCCATTAAGCTGATGTTTTTGTATAAATTTTAAAACATTCTAGTTTTAAATCAGTTTAAACGCAGTGAATCAATACTAGACTTAGAACGTGCTACATTTCCCACGCGACCTTACAAAATTTTATAGCAAATATGTGCTCTAGTTTTGTACTTTTTATGAAATGGATTTAGAAAAAAATGTGAAAAATACTCACGGTCTCCTGTGCGGCACTTGACCAGCTGCAGTTCGCACTCGCTGTTAAAGTTGCGCCTCTCGTCCTTGAACTTGCCGCAGACGGGACTGTACTGATTGCGGCAGTGACCCGGACACACCTCCAGGTTGTCACACCTGCCCTCGTGAATGATCTGCCAGTCTACGGGGAATACGATGGGAATGAATGAAAGAACTAAATCTAGGCGAGGTGAGGACTTACCCTTGCCGGTGACAGCGCGGAAGCGAGCCACCTCACAGGCGTTGGGAAAGGTGAAGGGTTCCGATCCGGTGATTCCAGCACAAACTAGGGATTCAGGACCCGAGGGAGGACACGTCGACAGCTCGTACTGCTGTGCCTGGCCATGGTAGTACGGGGCTGGATGGTAATGATCCGAGCTGTAGTCCCATCCCTGAACGGCGATCACAAATGCGAATGCAAATCCAAGCGAAAGACTGGCTGTCATGTTGAGAACGATGCGAGACCGACTATGCCTTGACCTCGATCCAGCTCCAGCTTTTATACCGCATTGCAGTTAGCCATGATCCTACTCCCGAGGTGTGCTCATACCATTGACATTTTGCGTACGTGTCGCGGCCCCTGTTTGGATCATAGTTATATTATGGTGTGAATAGTGCCCCCCACAATTCCTATCAATCGCTGACCCAGACGCCGCTTCTTGCACTTCATTATGAAATATATTAAATATATATATTTTTATGCGAATTGCTGATATCGCCGTGGCTTGGCTTGGTTAACCTTGAGTCATGAGAAAATCGTCTGCCAGCTGCAATTCTTTGAAAGACTTGAGTCAGCGGCCTATCACAATACGATAATATTGGGTGACTTCAGCTTGAACTTGAACTTGAACTTGGTATTAAAATTCGACCTAAATATACATATCTTACACCTTAAGACTTTCTGTTCGGAGGCAGCACTTGGGGGACCATCGAAGGTCACGTTTCTAATGACATAATACCAGAGACTCGGATTTGCCTAACTCTTCTCGGCTACCTGCTTATTTTTTTATTTTAATTTCACATATAAACCAAAACGTGATTGATTAAAGCTAGGAGAAGGAGGCATTCTATTCAACAGTTTATAAATGGCTGACACTTTTTCATTATGGACTCATTGCAGTTCTGGATTCTGACGGATATAGGTCACAGGTTTTCCTGTTTGTTTACACGTTACTCGCTTAGCGTAATAGGTTTTAAAACTTTATTTAGTTAAACATAAATTTAGTAATAATTAAAAATTCACAAAAATATATAATAAACTTGGAAGCTAATATTGGAGAACATGGTAGGAGGATCCGTACCACTGATAGAGCGGGGTCCTATCGGTGCCATATCCATACACGTTTCTGGGTGCGGCCGTAGTTGTAGTAGCTGTAGTTGCTGTAGAGCTCGAGGCAACCTTGAGGCTCTTCAAAGAAGGCTCTTCTTGAATGCAGCCGGAAAACTGGAACACGATCGTCGACCCTGTGGTCACCAGGATATTGGTCACAGGCGTACAGTTGGGCTCTCCCGTTTCCGGATCCGTCACAGCTTCGACTAGTGCAATTCTTATAATTTGCCCATTCGCATCTCTGACCTCAAGCGTAACCTCATTGGCCTGTAAGAAGATTTGTTGGATTAATTTTAGATAAAATTATAATAAATATAACTAAAAACTTACAGCAGTAGCAGTAGGAACAGCAGCAGCGGCGGCACCAGCAGCAGTAGTGGATGTTGTTGTGGAAGCTTCTGTGGATGTTGATGTAGAAGGTTCCGTGGATGTTGATGTAGAAGATTCTGTGGATGTTGATGTAGAAGATTCTGTAGATGTTGATGTAGAAGATTCTGTGGATGTTGATGTAGAAGATTCTGTGGATGTTGATGTAGAAGGTTCTGTAGATGTTGTTGTAGAAGATTCTGTGGACGTTGATGTAGAAGATTCTGTAGATGTTGATGTAGAAGGTTCTGTGGATGTTGATGTAGAAGATTCCGTGGATGTTGATGTAGAAGATTCTGTAGATGTTGATGTAGAAGGTTCTGTGGATGTTGATGTAGAAGGTTCTGTGGATGTTGTTGTAGAAGATTCTGTGGATGTTGACGTAGAAGGTTCTGTGGATGTTGATGTAGACGGTTCCGTGGATGTTGATGTAGAAGATTCTGTAGATGTTGATGTAGAAGATTCTGTGGATGTTGATGTAGAAGGTTCCGTGGATGTTGATGTAGAAGATTCTGTAGATGTTGATGTTGAAGGTTCTGTGGATGTTGATGTAGAAGATTCTGTAGATGTTGATGTAGAGGGTTCTGTGGATGTTGATGTAGAAGGTTCTGTGGATGTTGATGTAGAAGGTTTCGTGGATGTTGATGTAGAAGAAGTAGAAGTTTGGGTGGAAGTCGAAGTAGAAGCTGGAGTTGTTGAAGTTGTTGTAGCCGGGGTAGTACTGGTGGTATAAACTATGGTGCTGGTACGTCTTGTATAAGGCTTTGCGGTTGTATTTGGTCCTTCAGGTTGGCAGGGTTGATTTTTTAGTGGGTGACCATGGGTCGGATAATACCAGTACGGTGGCCTATAGCTCACTGGTGGCCTCGTTGGCGGCGCAGGTCGATGGAAGGTCCAAAACGGATAGGGCAGCACAGAGTCGAGGCCGTGAATCTCCGGTTGACGATAAGGCTCTGGAGGCGGAACAGCGCCATAGGGTGTAAGGTAAGGAATGTGCTCGGGATGAATACAGGGCTTGGGAGCGTATGAGGAGTAGGTCGACTGGGGCGACTGGGACAGCAGCAAGCTCCTGTAGTTGCTATTGAAATAGTAGCCAACATTACTGGGCCTGGGCGGCGGCGGAGGTGGCGGTGGGTGGCAATAAATTGAGTCCGTCTGCTCGAATTCTATAAAATAAAATTTAGATTTAAGAAATAATTATAAGCATAACATAGTTATGATCGTTCTATTTTATTATATATATTTCTCACCTTTTTGTCCGCTTAAAATCATCTTCAAATTATGCTCGTTGAGAGCGCAGAAGCTCTCGAAATCGCGATAAGTGTGTCCATTGCAGGCACATACCCTGGGACCACAAGGACCGACATTATAGCTATGTCGCGCACTATGTTCGGACCATATTGGGGACCGTCGGTAGCTAAGGTGATCCTGCGCCGTCACGAGGGCCGGCAGAAGCAGGCAAAGGCTGGCCAATAGTCTCCACATGATGATTTCCGGCGTCCAACTGATGACTTCTTCGCGCCCTTGGCAAACTATTTATACTGAAGTTAAGGCCAAGTCCGTCGAGCGTCACAACAATGGATATTCGGAGAGCCGCAGACGGCGTCTGGCTATCGGCATTATATTATATATACAAACGTGCTTGACCCCCCGTTTCCATTGTAGGTTGTCCGGAAAAAGGGAACATAAAGAAGAACCTCAGCGAACATAACCCAGAACAGCAGCTCCGTCTCGGATTTGGTGTCTCCGTTGTTCACCTGAGATATGGGCCGTCGTGCAATTGAGTCCCCGATTCGAGTACAAAGAAAAAAAAACGAAAAAAGAAGCACAAAAATAAAACAGAAATCTTTTAGGTTCAAATGTCTGCGGTGAACTGCTTGCGATGCTCGGTAAGTTGAACTGCTTTACCAAAGCACACTGCTTTGCAAAAACAGAAAAGCAGTGCTCAGTGGCGCACTGCTTTCCACGCCGACCAACAACACCGTTTGAATCCTGCCAAGTTACGAGGCTTCCTTGCTCGTTTCCTCGCTTCGTATCCTTGCGAGTTTTGGGAAACGCACTTCACTTGCCAACCGGTTGCTGTGGCGAACGGTCGAATTGTCGGCGGACTCGGGATATTTTGGTCACTGTCGGTTTTCGCGGGAGTGATCGTTACGTTTCGCTATCGTCGGCATTAATTTTTTGCTTCCGCTCTATCGAAGGTGAACTTTGATCCCATAAGTTATATACATATTGAGCGAATATATACAGCGAATATTGGGCATATGGCCGGCTGTGAGTGCCACCCGCAGCTGAGGTAAACAGAGTTCATTAAATTAGACTTAATTGCAGGCTTCATTCAGCTTCCGCTGTGCGTGGTTTCTGACTTTGTAGGCTTATGTTTTTGTGTTTACTTAAGGAGAAAATATACGTATGCTGTTTTGGGGGGGAAATAAGCCGCAGGAATCGAGAGACACGAAGAGGGAAGGTCAATGCAAGCAAATGATTTATTCAGGCAGCTTTTTATTATGCCTCAAATATTGAGGCGATTTTGTCGTATATTTCGCATTTCCTTTTCTCGCTGTCAAAGGCATCATCATCATCATCATCGTCCGTCTTTCCTGTGGGGATTCATCAATCTGGTCAATCCTTTCGTCGCTCACATACCCCCCCCCCCCCAAAGGCTCTAAAATATAGCCAGTCCTTTTTCCAATTTCACATTTCGCTGTCTCTCGCATTGCGTACACGCCGCGTTGCCTGCGGTTGTTTATGCCTTGTAGTTGATTTCATGCTGCGGTTTCTGATTCAATTAGCAGCCTCAGCATGTCCTGCTACGAGCTGCTGCGTGTGCTGTGCGTCCTGTGCGTCCTGTCGCCTGCGCATCCCGGTGGCATATGTTACAGTTACAGCCGGCTTAAGGCTAAGACCCCCAATACAATATTTGCCGCAATGACCGGCGATTGTGTAACAAACAACAATTGCACTGGCCAAAGACAAATGAGCCAGCGAGCAGCAGCCCCAAAGTGTGCTTTAAGTGGGTGTAAGTTGGACAATGCCACCCCATGTTGCCACCACTCTGTTCCCACCCCAATTTCCCCACTCACTTCAAGACGTATTTGCATCTGACTTGTGTCTGGTGGAGTGACTCAATGTTAAAGAGCCAACCAGCTTAGGTTTCTCACTTGAAGCACTCTAAACTTGAAGCGTAACTAAACAATAATAAGTTAAATTATAAAAATAATAAAATGAATTATTATACAAATGATATATCAAAATATTTTTAGCTTAATTATGCAAAATAACTCAAAGATATTAAAATTTAAGCCTAAAACAAGCTGTAAGTTGCTGCAGTTTGAAGTTTACTCTGCTGTGAAACACTTTTCTTTTATTTTAAACTTCCCAAATGCAGCTTGTAAAATTTAAATAACGATTTGTCGTTCTCCTTATTTCTTTCTCCTCAAAATCTCCTCTTCACTTCCCCTTCCGCCTTCTGCCAAGAGATCTGGGTATCAGTGGGAACAGCTCATTAGTTAGTGGTCGTGTTTACACTGCTCCTGACAAACACACACACACACAAGCAATCGCTGGACTTGCGAAGGGTCAAAGGGCGCTAAATGGCAGCGAGTTGGAAAACGCGGAAAGCGGAAAGGGAAATGGGCATAGGGGAAAGGGGGGAAAACAGGGAGCACTTTGTGTGCATGACAGTCGACAGCTGACATCCAACACGACTGTGACCGCAAATACACCGATGACAGGTTCTCATTAAAGGACTTACAAGTGTCGCCATGTACCGCCGAAATGTAAACTGCTGTGTTTCACTTACCTAATGTCCATTTACTGCTGTGGTCAAAGGTGAAATGCCAATTTTCGGTAAATAACAGTAAGAGAAATGCAGCGAGTGAGGAATTAATGTTGCATATATTTATTTTTATTATTTTAATAGAAAGTTAAAGAATAATCTAAGGAGTACATATTTTCTAAAGAGTTTCGAGGACTTCAAAGTTAATATCTTTTACAGCAGTAACAAAAAATGTTATTTAAAGTCCCAAGAAATGTATATTTCATTATATTAGTTAAGTGTTTTCAGTTTCCTATATTTTTTTTGACTTTTTCTTATGAGTTTTGAGAATTCTTATAAATAAAACTAAATAAACAAATTATTAAGTTGCGCCTTCGCTTTCATAAAAATCGAAAACGACTCGACCTGAAGTCTGGATTTTCTTTTAAATTGAAAACTAATTATTTTATCTTATTTAGAGTACAAATTCTTATACAAAAAATACCCTTTAATAAATATTTTCAATAAATAGTTAGGCAAAATATTATATTAAAATAAATTATAAATATTATAATATTATATTAATAATATAATAATAATATATATTAATAAATAGAGAACTTCCCTTTGACTTTCCCCCTTTAAGCATAAAATTTTCAATTAATATCAAGTCCTCAATTTTGTGGTAACCAAAGACTCACTTTAAGGAGACTTTATCGTCCTCCCAAGAAATCCTCCTTGGAGTTGTCATCCGATAAGCCCGGAAATAAATTATGAGTGATTTTAAGTGGGAAAAGCAAGAAAAGCGAGAAAAGCAAGCCCCGAAAAACCAGTTTGCATATGCCTTTTGCTGTTGCTCTGAAATTGCTTATATGGCCTTTTGGAAAACATCCCTCTGTCTGGCGAAAAGCCCCATGGAAAAGCCCCCGGAAAACCATTGGCTCTTGGAGTGACCGCTTCGACTAATGAGGCGGCGACTGTCTCTCTGTTTGTTCTCTGTTTTTCCGTCTTGCTTTTTTTTTTTTTGTTTTTTTGTTTTTTGCTGAGAAATATGTGCGGGGAAATGGGATCTCAAGTGTCGTGCCATTTGCTTGTTTTTCGGCACTTTTACAACATAATTCGGACTGAGGCGAGGCCTTGGATCATGGTTTATGATTCACATTCAACTTACTTGCGCCACTACAGTAAGTTAAGCATTTTATTGCAGCCGACTTTGGGGCGCATATTAAATTTTTATGCCGACCCCGGAACAGTAGACACCGAAAAGCAAAGAACAAAAATAAAAAAAACAAAAAACTGCGAAAAACAAAGAGGAAATGACAGCGAAAGAAAAAATATACATGGAAATTGGATTCCATTTCAGTGACTGCTATTCTCCTTTGTCCACTGTACACTGGTCTAAATGTTAGAATAGCCACAAGTCGAAGTACAGTCTCTACTCGATAAGGTAAACTAGTAGAAACTAGCAGAAAAACTATGAAATTAAATTTATTTTATTATAAAAGTATTTAAAAATATAAGTTATGTATTTTTATGGATTTCAAATAAAGGTAAAATGGGTCTTCAAAAGTATCCAACGAAATAATATTGCTTTTCGGTATGCAGATTTTGTAGCATACTTTTTGCCAGTGTTTTTAATTGCTCTTTAAATCCACTGCGTTTTTTCTTGGTCTTCTTATAATATTTATTAATAAGTTTACTTAATATTTACGTTAAAAAAATTTCTTTATTTCTTAGTTGATAATTAATTAGACAGAAATAAAAAATCATATAAAAACATCTTCACAAATAGAGATAAAAAGGCCTGCTCCAGTTTTCACTTTTATTTTCCTTTTTCGTTTTGGTGAAAATAATTAATTGACACTTTCAAGGATGGTTTTCTATTTTACAAATTAAATCAAAGTTTTTTTTAATTTTATTAAGCAACTATCAAATTTTTCTAGATAATAAAACCAAAATTGTTGCCAGTGTAGATAGCTTCTATTGCTGGCGGTTGTTGCTGTTGCCACTGATGTTGCCACTGCCATTTCTCGTTCACATTTTCCTTCATTTTTTTGTCTGGTTTTTCTGGTCTTTGTGCCTGCACAAATGTACCAAATTAAATGTACCAAATTTCGTAATTGAGCGCTTTATGTATTTTTAATTTATTTTCCTGGCGACGCTCCCAGAGCTGTCAGCGGCGCTTTTGATTAATTTTGCAAACATATTCAATGGCCTCCCCCTCCCTCGCCTTGGCCATTAACCTTGGACATTTAAAAAATATATTTTAATGTTGGATTGTTGGTAGGGGACCCGTGTTGCAAGCCATTAATAACCAATATCCGTTGAAGCGAATAAACAATGGACACCGGACACCGGCTAATATTACCGCGGATTGTGTGAATAATTTGTAAAAAATGCATATAAATATGCTTAAAATTACACAAACATAATTATATTATTATTTATTGAATTTCTTATAAACATGACTCATTTGTTAATTGATAATTAATATTTATTTTGTTTATTTTTTATGACTCTTAAGCCCCTAAATACACTTCTTAAAATCTCAAAAAAACAATTCATAAAATTAGCCTCTTAAAGCAACCATAAAGACCAAAAATGTTTTTGAAACGTAAATAACTCATGGCTATTAATACGATTCTATTTATTTTTTCTAACAAGCATAAGCTGTCTTCGCCTTCGTTGTTTTTCCATAAAAAGTGTAAATTTATTAATTGTTGCACATTTCTCCATTACCAACGCTTAATTAATTAATTACAAAGGGCATTGGGCATAAAAATACTTCAACAGAGAGCTATTTATAAAGAGAAGTCGATTATTTCACCTGAGGTAATTAAGCAGGCTTAATCTTGATTAATCGACAGGTGGCTAATTAATGGGAAATCTATGAATATTGAATGCGAGACAGCTGAGCGGAAAATCTGCCACACTTTGGCATCTATAAATTTTGCATTAATTGTGTACGCCTTAAGAGCTTTGGCTTCCGGCAAACAGAGAGAGAGATATATATGGAGGCATTATCCCCGAGTTTTCACAGAGGCCAAGTTCAGGTAGATTTTGCCGCAATTAAATCCAATAAAAATAACCAACACATTGTTCTTGTCTGTTAAGTGCGATCTGATTTCGTGGCGATTTTCGATTTTCGATTCCAACGATTGTAAACAATCCGCTGAATATGTATATAGGCGCTGCTACCGTACACAATCCATGGGCTAATGTTATAAGCCGATTTCACGGCCATAAATATCAATTCAGGGGGGCAGCTGAAAATCCAAAAAAAGCAAAAAAAAAGATAGGGAAAAAATCCAACAAAAAAATATTTGGGCAGAGATGAAAATCAAAGCATGCGTAGCGCTATTTGATTTATGCCGCGTGGGCGTGGCAGCGTGGCATCCGAAAATCTAAATAAAATATTTGCCCACGACTAAGCCACCACAAATCTTGTCCCGCTTCGAATTTATTAAAAAAAAAAGAGAGAAAGGAATAAGTCCTTAGAGGGAGAGTCCTCATTTATTCAAGTGGCATTCGCGACCAGCTTGCTACTGTTTTTCTCTTGAGGTATTTTCATTTAAATATTAGTATTATTAAATATTTAAAATAAAATATTTGTATAAAAATCATTTACTCAAGAGTAAGTTTTCAGTTTAGGGAATATATTAATATCCCAATAAAATTCTGTTGTCTTTTTTCAAAAAAAAATATATATATATTTAAAAAATATATTTAAAACAAAGGTAATTGTTTTTATTTTGTTGGAAATTAACACAGTTTACCATTTTAAAATGGCAAAATATGAAATTTTAATTAAAACCAATTAATAAATTAATTATGAAATGCCTTTCCAAATACTAATTGTATTAAATTCAAAGTTAATATGAATAATATGATGATATTAATCCAATTATTTTAAAAATACAACGAAATTAAAAATAAAAGTCGTAAAAAAAACGTATTTAGTTTCTACAGTTTTTTTTTTTTTTTTTTTTTTTAATTTCTACTGTTTTTATTTTTTGGCTTTCTTAGGTAATAGTTTTCATTAAAATAAAAATAAATTTTGAATGAATAAATTTGGTTTCAAAATGATTGCATGCCAAATTTTAATTTAAAACTTATAATACGTCATAAGAATGACAGAATATTTCAAATATATAAAATAGAAGGTATAAAAAATATGTGCAATTTTTGTTAATAAAAATTTTTAAGGTATTTCTTTGTTTTGTGACCATTTTTTAAGAAATATTCTATCTTAGAATAATCAAGATGTTCTTATTTAAATAAAATTGAATTTTGTTTTTGTATTTATAATCACATCTCCCCTTATTTTTTTTCCTTATGTTAAACTTTTTAACTTAAAAACCAATAAACTCTTTCGTTTGACACTTACCCTGTTTTTAAATCCGCAAAACAATCTTAAGTACAGGCAATCGAAGGCAGTAGCAGCAGCAGCAGCAGCAACAGGAGGAGGAGCAGCAGCAGCAGCAGCAGCAGCTTCACAGCAGCTTTGCAGCAACTTGTCCGGACTCTCCTTTATATATTCCAAAGTTGCCTGTGCAAATTTTGATTTATGCGAGCTGCCATAGAATGTCAATAATTGGCTAAGGATACCCTGCCAATCGGAGAGCGGGGGGCAGGGAAAAAGAGGGGTTTTGAGGAATTTTCCTCCTTCCGGGGACAGCTGTCTTTCAAGTTCCATTTTAGCTTTTTCCGCAATTTTCCAAACGGCGCCCGTGCCAAAGAAAAGAGTTCATTCAATTGTGCTGGTTACTTGTTTTTTTTTTTTTTCGTTTTCTTCTTCTTCTTTTTTAATTTTAATTTTTTTGCCTTACATTTTTTCGCCTCGCTCAGCACTTTTCGCACTCATTTACCATTCAACGAACTTTTAATGAGCAAAGCGAAAAAACAGCATGAAAAACAACATTGCTGCTAGTTTTAGGAGTGCGCCGGGTGCCGGCGGGGTAAATCAAATCAAATAAATGAAATTTTAAAAATTATTTTACACAAAATATGCAAAACACGCTGCAGAACGGCGAACGTCGAACGGCTTGTGGCCTCAAAAAGTTTTGAAGATGCCAGAGCCCCGTCCGGCGCCTTGCCTTTGCATGATTAATGCTAAAGTGATAAGATCGAGACTATAAATCATCACTACGGATAGCAGTCGAAAAACACCTGTAAATATATCTAAAAATATATAGATAAAAAATTAACCAGAAACTGTGTGATAAATGATAAATATTGGATAGTGCTGAGGAAAGGTATATTTTACTCTTTGTATCTCAAAGTTTTAAATTAAAATCTGGCAGAGATTAGCCGGGAAAAATAATAAAGAAAGGTGGTAAATATCTCTTTGAACTGAGCTTATTTGTAGTATTATTTTGTATAATTAATGTATATAACATTGGTAATATAATTAAAGTAGACGAGTGACTATGTAATACCCGGGGACCAAAGCTTTGTGGTTTAAATGAAACATTTTTTGGAGTTGGCCTAAATATAGTTGAAAAGAGTTTTGTGTTATTTTAGTAATATGCCAAGACAATATATCAAATAAGATGCATAACGCCTTAAGATTTTTTTTATGTGCGTTATGTATCTTATAGATATTGATACTATTAAAGTAAAGGTGCGCTTAATGCTTAAGAAAATGGCAGCTGGAATAATTACTTTAATCCTTAAAGTCTACCTATACATTTGCTATATAATTTTCTTACTTAAATCAACTTAAAACCTTTACATTTCCTATGTAATTCTCTATATAATGTGTCAACTCATTAAGTCAACTTTCCTTCAAAAAGTGTGCCCATGTAAAACCTGGTTGTTTTAGACCCCGAAAAAAGGTAAACAAAGTCTCGTGGGGCAAACTGGGAAAACCCAAATTAAATGTTTATCATTTAATTAAACACATTTCCCCATTAAACTTTTGACTGTGCAAAGGCTGCCCTCAAAGGCATATTTTTTTTTGGTTTTGGTTCTCCTCCCCGCTCTCCCTTTGGTCCGTTTCAAATACTGTCAAAAATAAGGAAAAAAAGGAAAATATGGTAAGCTTGTGGGCAAAAATCTGAGCCAAGTTAAGACAATTTGAATATAAATGGCTATTTTAGCCGAAGCGGTTGTTGTTCGGCATGCCAAGTGCTGCCTGGGGCATTTGTTAATTTCCGTTTCCGCTTTTCCGCCTTTTCCCCTCCCCCCTCCTTGCAAGCCTTGCGCCCATTGTTTTCCCCCGATTTCCGACCCGCCATTTTCCCAGCGCTTTTAATGCCGTTTTATTGTCAACAGATAAGCACGAGCACAAAGGCGGAAAACTGTTTAAACAAAAAAAAAAAATCTATTAAGCCGCAGCTAAAATTATGCAGCGCGCAAACAATGCCAAACACCTGTTCGCGTGTGTGTGTTTTTTTGCGAGAGGCGCTGATAAGTAGCACACACATTGCCGCACACACACAACCCCAACAACAACAAAAACAACAAAAACACCAACACCATGTGGAATAAATGTTATCCCTAATACGCATTTCCGAAATTAAAGCCATTTACTGCACTATAAAATCACAGCATTAAGTTGGATATTAGTCTATTTGCACATTGAATTTTCAGCTTAAATTTGTTTGTTTTATTTATGTAATAAATTTTAGTGTTTACTTGATTTAAACTAAAGGAAATTAGGAAGCGAATTACTAAGATAAATTTAGTTATAAATAATATTCGCTCTTAACTAACTTACATACTTTCCTATTTTTTTATTTCATGTTTGTTATTATTTTATTTAAATTTTTATATTTTGTATATTTCTTACTACGTTTTTTTACTATTCTACCTTCTTCCTTATTCCCTATTCTTCTTCTTCTCCCTTATCCCCTTTTAACTTTCTTTGGAACAACTACAATGTTTCCCATTTTGTTCTTTTTTTTTGTTTACTTTCTTCATTCTTTTTTTAAATTATTTAAAGAAATTCATGTATTACTTGTAGTGATGGCAAATTTTCATGTTTGCCTCAAGCCCTTGGAAAATCAGCATATTTTTACTTTGTCTTCCCTTTTTCCGCACGGTTTTCCCCCGCTAAATAGCTGGAAGCAGCAAAAAATAAGGTGGAGGGCCAGATGCGATCGACTTAAGTTGTTTATGTTCTGTACTGATTGCTTTATTTATTGTGGGCCAAAGATACTACAAGTGATACTCTACATATTGCTCGATTTGGAATTATGATTTCGTTGTGCTGATGTCTTCAAGTTATGGGATCGGATGTTCAAGGTGGTTTTTTGGATGGTTTTTGGATTCTATTTTTTTGGTTAGATTCTCCGATGATGCTGCGATGAGGTTTTCATCTAGGGGATTCCTTAACCGCTCTGTGGAAAAGGATATATTATGATGAGGGTTTAATAGGTTCTTAAGGGGGAATACTTACAGTTGTAGTAGTTGCAGGAGTGGTAGATGCAGTAGTTACTGCAGCAGTAGATGCAGTGGTTACTGCAGCAGTTGATGCAGTAGTTGCTGCAGCAGTTGATGCAGTAGTTGCTGCAGCAGTTGATGCAGTAGTTACTGCAGCAGTAGATGCAGTAGTCGGTGCAGCAGTTGATGCAGTGGTTACTGCAGCAGTAGATGCAGTAGTTACTGCAGCGGTAGATGCAGTAGTTACTGCAGCAGTAGATGCAGTAGTTACTGCAGCAGTTGATGCAGTAGTCGGTGCAGCAGTTGATGCAGTTGTTGGTGCAGCAGTAGATGCAGTTGTTGGTGCAGCAGTAGATGCTGTTGTAGGTGCAGCAGTAGACACAGTAGTTGCTGCAGTCGTCGAAGGTGTGGTATATACAGGATAAGTAGGATATCCGCTGGCCTTGGTGGTGGCTGTGGTGGCCGAAGATACCGTGGATCCAGTTGATGGCGCCTTGGTGGTGGTGCCATAAGGCCTATAGGCCGAGGCATAAGCGTTTACGCCACTCGAGTAAACCAGAACTGGTTCAGGATACGAGGCATAGGCAGAGGGAGCCGAGGGATAAGCAGAAGGAGCAGAGGAATAGGAGGGATAGGAAGGCTGAGCAGCACGATAGGAAGAAGGAGGCGAGGGATAGGACGAGGGAGCAGAGTAAGACACCGAATAGGAGGCAGGAGCCACTGGCTGCGGCCCGGGAGCTTCGGCGCTGGCCTTGGCACCATACGGACCACTGGCCGCAGCATAGGCATACGAATTCTGGGCCGAAGACGAGGAATACTGGACAGGAGCAGCAGCAGCCGAATAATATCCCTGGGCCGGGGCGCTGCTCTTCGAGTTATAGCCTCGAGAAGGCCCATACGAGGGAGCGGAATACGAGGAGCAGTGCCTCAGATCCACTGGATCTAGTTCTGTAATAATAAAAGCATACAAATCAGAGAGAAAACAATGAATCACAAATATTATTGGCGACCATGGAATACCCGGCACTCGAAGCGTATGAAGTGTTGCCTACTTTTCAGTCACTCCTGCGACTGCACTATGTATCCTTTGCACTTGCAACTTGGAGGAGTACTCACCCTTCTTGCCGGCAAACAGCTGCTTGAGATTCTGCGAGTCCAGGCGGCACTTGCTCGAGAACAGGGTATAGCTATAGCCATCGGTAGCACATGTCGGTTGCCCGCCCGGCGGGCACACTGTGTCGTAGTTGACATCGGTGAAGATATAGTCCAGATCGGAGCTGGAGTAAGGGATGTCGCCGTACCAGTCGTAGTCGCCGCGCACCTGGACCCCTGAGGAGACCAAGGCCAGGACAAGCGCCAGGAAGGGAGCGAAGGTGGAGCAAGACTGAGACTGGAAGGGAGTCATGTTGCCAATGCACTGATGCCTCTGTCCAGCGCGATCCCGGCTTTTATGGGTCAGCGAACCGCGGCCGCGGCGAACGTGCAGGTGATAGCGGGCTTTACATCATTATTTCATTTTTTTTCTATATAACTATTTAATTTTTTTTGTTCTTTAAGCCCGCTCTCCGTTATCGAGCCGAAACGTGGCACTTGGCCGAGTGTGCCAAGCGCTGTGCTATTACCTAATAAAAAATCGGTTGTCTTGGCCGTGGCCTAAACACTTGCACTAGCACCTTAAGCGCTCTCTCTCATCGCTCTGGCGCCGGAATGGGGTTTAAGCTTTGGCCAGATAGAAGTAAGTCAAAGATAGTGGCTATATCTCTTCCTTGTCTCTCTCCGAGATTATTTGAGGTTCTCTGAAAAATGTGTCGAAAAGTGGCTGCTAAAAGTCTTCTGATTCTATTGTTATTTATTTGTTAAAATAAATACTAAGAGAGAGATTTCTATTTCTATTTAATTTGTTAAAAATATTTAACTAAGGATCTCTGATTTAAAACAAATGAAAATTATCCGTTTTAAAGGATATTTAGCTTGCTTCTGTTTTGTCTAAAAATCTCTTATTTATATATTTCTTTATTTGTACATTTTAGAGTATAATCAATATTCCTAAATACCATTTAGTTTTACAACTTGAGCAACAGTTCCTTTAAAACCAACCTTAAAATGAGTTGATCCTTTGATTTGAGGCCCATCCTTTAAGCTTTTTAAATATCCAGTTATAAGTAATAACTAAACAATTAAGAAACTGTAAGCACATATCCCAAAATGATTTTTAACTTTTGTTCAAACACAACATTCTCCTGACTGCTTTAGTTTTAATAAATAAATAAATAAATTAATTAATATATATTCCCAGTTGGTGCAAGCATGTGCAAGTTTATTCAGGCAACAAGAGAAGTGAAAAGGATTTTGCCTTTATTTTCCTCTAATATTCCAGCTTGTGCATTAAGACCCTGGAATTTGCTCACCGCAAAAAGATGCTAATTGCAAAATGCATTTTATATTAAATTCTCGCCGAGTCACACAGCACACAAGTGCCAAGTCGATGCCAATTTCTTGCAAAGAGGAGAAAAAGTTGAGGGAACACAGGGAAACGGGGGAAGAAGGGAACCGGGCATAAAATATTTATTCTCGTTACGCAACTGGACGCGTATAAACATGTACATTCGCTATGCAGGACATAAGAAATTCTGGAATAAATTTTATGAAAGTGGATGGAGGCGAAAGTTTGCATGAATTGAGAAATCGAAGGGCAGTGGAAACAAGTAACTGAAAAGTAAATATATAAACTATATACATATTATATACATATATATGTGCATAGCGCTCAGTAAAGCTGATCTTAAAGGCACAGGCGGATAATAAAAAGAAACTTCACCTGCAATCGCATCAAATGGTTTTAACTATAGTTTCAAAGTAAGAAAAACACTTAAATCTTTGTTTTTGTCTTAACCCCTTGAGATAACTCTTTGTAGGAAATTGGGAATTAATTTTATTTCAGGAACTTTGAGTAATTTTAATACTAAAAATTAAATAACTATTTAAATATAACACTTTTTTATAAAGGTTTTTAATAGTTTAATATTTATTTAGCTTATAAAGATTAATCAAATCTACAGATTAAATTATAGTACATAATATATTTAAGAAAATACACAGACTTTAATCTTTAACAAATATAAAAATTTAGGATTTCTGTACAAAAATTTGTAACATTAAAATCCAACTGTTCCTTGGGCTGGGGTTAAGGTAATTTCGCCAACTAAATTTGAAACCAAACAATTTGTGTGTTCCCTCTGCGGGGGCGTTGCCACACCCCCACTCCACCCTTAAGCCAACCGTTATACAATACGCCCACACACCACACACACACACACAGAGAACATTTACGAACAAACACTACAAACACAAGCAGTGTGTGAGACAAGCAGGCGCAGGCCGACCAAACAACTTGTTGCTGCGCAAGCAGTGCATGGATGAGAGGTGTGAGAGCGGCGGCAAGCAGTGCGCATGCACTGAGAGAAAGACAAAAGCCAGTTATTACTTCATAGTTTATAAATACAATATAAATTAAAAAAGCAGTTAATTTTTTGAAAAGTAAAATGGTTACTATTGCAGAATATTCTTTGAAATAGTTGATAAACCTATAACAATAAAAATTTAAATTACAGATAATTTCTAGAGAATTAGGTATACAGAAATTAAAAATTAAAAAATATATAAAGATCGTTTATTAAATTTCAGTCCTTATTTTATGTTTAAGTTTTGAATTTAAAGTGTGACCTTACTAACTGCAAAAACCAGCTAATCGAAGATAATCTCTAGTGAGTTGTTAATATGAATAATTTAATAATCATAAAAACATTATTGAATTCCCTAAGATGCCTTTACACAAAGACTCTATTTTTAATTCAAAACCATTGAAATTCTCTCAGTGTAATGGGTGGGTGGCCACGGTTGGAAATTGGGAAAATGCGAGAGCAAGGGCAGGCTCTTTTAGCCGGATGCCTGGCCACTTGGCAGCTGAACGCAGAGCCGAGCGGAGTGAAAAGCGGAGTGAAAAGTGAAAAGCGGCAGTTTTACCGCCTGATAACGGTACTCGAACTTTTTGCGTGCGTTTTCGATGCTTTGTTTTGGACTTTTTGTTGTACGTGATTGTTTTAAAATTGAACAAAAAAATTTAAATGAATGGCCGGCGAGTGAGTGAATGAACCCAAAGCGAACCACTTGATGTAAGCGATCTGCTGAGAAGCTCCAGCATTGAGAATGATGTGAATATCAGGTGCTAAAATATATACTCATGTTCTCGAAAATATTTCAATAATGATTTCGGAAAATATTTGGCATAATTTAGACGCCGCACGAGACCCGCAGCTCATTTGCAGGCACTTCAATCAAGTAAACAACTGAATTAAATAGTGGCGCACCGACTACAAATTAATTAATTCGATTCCTGGCTCTGACTCTGTTTCTGTTTTTTTTGCTGTTTCTATTGCTGTTGCTGCCCATCTAATTACGAGTACTCACTCTCTATCTATCTCTCTGGGTTGGGGTTTTATGCGAAAAGTTTTATGCGGTACACGGCACAAAATACCACAGTGATTGGCAGGAAATGAGTGCAATAATTTGCAAGGTTAGCAACTTTTAGATAATCCAGCTTTCAAGGGGATTCGTGGCCAGTCGGCGTACATAATTGCATTATTTGCTCCGACTCTGTCATTTATTATTATAATTGCAAGGAGAGGCGGGAGCAGGAGCTGGATCCTGCCCTAAAATAGAAGAAACAAAAACCGAAAATAATACAATATTACCAGTATTACACATTGTGTGTGTGTGTGTTTGTGTGTGTGATTGTGTGGCATTTCCGTTTCCGGGGGGGAAGCAGGGCAGAAGCAAAAGCCGCCACCAGCAGGAGCAGCATCATTAACCGCATTGATGGTCTTTTTTTTCGGCTCACAGACAAAACAATTCATCATCAATATTCAGCATGTGTACATATAATTATTCCTCCGCCAGCACTTTGCCTCTGGGCCCCCCAATTGATTGGCCATTTGTATCCTGTGCAGCGGGGGTCCTGCTACTAGAGTCCTCCTTCTTCTATCCCAATTGTTGACAATAAATTTCAATTTCAAGCATAATTTATGCAAGCAAACGTTTTCCAATTATTTGTGTTTTATGGATGCTTCCAAACAACAGACAGGCCCAGCGGCCCTTCTAGCTCAGCATCAGCAAAACTATGAAAAGGACTCGCCTCCTCAAAGCTTTCTTTCATTATTAATATTTGTGAATATGAATATTATAAAGATGACATGACAAAGAGAAACTGTTGTTGAATAGTAAGAATTGCCCAGAGGATTCTTACTACAAATTCAATTACCATTATATGTATTATCTATTATCTTACGAGCACGCCTCGAGGTGGAAGGAGACCGATGATAAAGGGAAAACATTGCAATGAATTTAATTTAACAGTGGGCACAGGATCTGCTCGTAAAGGACTCATATAAATGCAATTAATGCTCATTAGGGCTGCACGAGACACGACAGGAGCCCCCAGGTCCGGCGGCATTTTGAATTGATGGCCAACAAAAGCGGCCCACATTCCATTGTCTCTACATCTGGTTTCCCGTTTTTTCCACCTTCCTGTGCTCCCTCCCTCCTTTACTCTTGCCTGGGCTAATTACCTGGCCGAGACACTTGCAAATATAAATAACGTGTAAGCGTGTTTGTACAGCGCAATTTTCATCATGGCAACTGAACAACGCCTTGTTAGTTAAGAATAAATTATGTTTTGGCTTAAAAAAATAATATAAAATACCTTAACTGCAAAATTTAACTGTTCTCCAATGATTTTTCTTGTCTGAAAGTCTTAAAAATAAACATTACAACAAAGCTTTACTCATATTCTAAATAAACTAAGCTGTGCTCCAGTCGCTATTGCTAGTCTCTCTATGAAAAAACAACTCCAACTTTACTCCAACTTTACTCCAACTTTACTCCAATTTTACTCCAACTTTACTCCAACACTACTGCAACACCACTCGAAATATACTCCAACACAACCTCAACGATACTCCAACACTTATCCAACAGTATCCTAGCATTCGAGTTGACGTCCAAGCAAAAAAACGGACCTTCTTCTCCTGCTTCCCTCTGGCCTTCCACCTGCTTTTTCCTGCTTACCTGGACTAATTGCCTGGCCGAGACACTTGCAAAAATAAATAACAGGCAAGATGTTTAGCCAGCGCACAACATTTCCATCATGGAAACTGTCCAACGTCGTATAATAGATTAATGCCGCAAATTAAAGTTTGGCCCAGGCATGGTAAATCCGCCTCCCTGCCTTCCTGTTTTCGTGTGAGTGTTTGTGAGTGCTTCTGGGCTTCTGTTGAAACTCAATCAAGCGAAATGAGTTTTGATTAAAAATATAACCAAGTTAGGCAAGAACTTTGCAGCTCATCCCGTGCCACATGTGCTTGTGCTCCTCGCTCCAAGCTCCTCTACCCCTCTCCAGAGCATATTCGATCGATGCACAGTGCATTTCATTTCAGTTTTGCCCCGTGGCATTTGCTTTCCCTTTGTGACGAAATGCAATTAAGTTCTCCCCTCCACATTTAAGCACCGCCATTAATTAGACAATAAACTGATTTATAACGTATGACTGATGCAGAGGTGCACACATATAGTAAACATATGTAAAGGACACGGTCCACAGTCCCCATTCGGGGACCATGGCTGTTTCGGGCTCCAAAGCGGGACAAAGGGACTGTGTCGGGACATTTTTTCCCCCTTCACCTTCACCTTTCAGCGGGCTATCAACCGAACTCAGGCAGGCAGCAGCTCGGCTCAGTTAAACTGAACTCTTTGAAGCCTAACCAAATTAGCAATGCACACACGAATGGACAGCCACAAGCGACTCCAATTCCCTGTCGTCCTCAGAGCACTCAGCAAAAAATTTGCTTGAGTTTGTAGAATAATCATTTGCATATTGTTGAAAGTTTGAAAAATTATTTAAATCTTTAAAAGAAAATATTCGTTTAAGAGGAAACAGAATGGTCAAACAGCAAATCCTTTGAGGGTATAATTTTTTCACTAAGTTACTATTGACGACAATATGATTTTTTTTCACAATTGAAAACCAAAAAGAGCATAGAATTAATGTATATAAACAAAAAAATTTATAAATAATTAATATTAAATATATATAAATAAAAATATAGGTGCATTTTCTTTGAGTTTTGAACCAAATGTTATTTCTCAAGTTTAGCGAGTAAATATTTAAACCAGAAAGAATGTAAACTTTGGAAAGCCAAACTTGTTCTTCCCTTACCGAGTTTGAAATTGATTATAACTAAGCAAAAAATTTATACATTTTCTGTGCTAGTTTTTTATTGAGAATAATAATTAATGGAATAATAATTCCCCTTATAAAAGTTTGAAAAATTCGAAAAATATGTTTTTTTGCAGAACATAGCTAGATCGACTCCCCTGTTGATGCTGTTCAGAAATATACACAATTTATAGGGTAAAAAAATAAGACTCCTTCAGTGTGTTTCAAGCTATATACCCTGAAAAGCTATTAATAAAATATATTTTATGCAAAACACAACCATTTATTGCAGTACACTGTCCCATGACGAGCATTGAGGAGGCACCACCAACGATGGCGACAACCGCTTCAGACTTGGATTCAGATTCTGGTTCAGAAAATGCGGCAATGGCCATGGCAATGGCGACGGCGACGGCAACGGCAACGGCGATGGCATCCCAGCAGTCGTCCTCGCAGCCCCAGGCGCAGGATAATCTGCGCATATTTTTAAGGCATTTGTATGCCGAGTGCGTGTACCGATACCAGAACGACACATACGACGACCCGTCAGTGTCAGTCGGCGGGGCGGCAGCAACAGGTGAGTGGCGGCCACCATGGCGGATACGTGATTTGCCACATGCCACACATCACAGACGCTCACAAAGGAAATACGAAAACAAAAAATTTGTTACACAGAAAGGGAAAACTTTAAACGAAACTAAAGCAATTTGATTTAATTTTATGCGTATTTTAACTTGTTAACTTTGAGTATTTAGGGAGGTATTTTCTATAATTTAAAAATAATTAATGATTTTAAATATCAATTATTTAAGCAGTTTGTTTCCTAATTTCTTGTTTTGAATATTGAAATTTTGTTTATTATTAATTTGACATTACTTAAATACGTTAAACCGGATTCCAACAATATTCCAACAGTATTTATTTACCATTAATTAAGTCGGAACAAGCGGAATCGGACGACTATATCGTATACTATACGACGTATAGCTGCCATAGAAACAATAGGGAAAATTTGTATAAAACAAATTATAACTCTGCCGATTTTCAACATATTTTACTCTACTTTGACATATGACCATTTTGTTTTATTATAGAATTTCGGCTTTAATTTTATGAAAAATTTTATGATGAAAATCAAAAGAGTATATCATATAGCTCTCATAGGAAATGTGGGTAAATTTATAGGAAAATTCAAATTTCAGTGTGCTTCCTTTCTTGCTTTCTCATATAAACTCCCCTTAAAGATTATCAAAATTAAAGGATAACCGGTCTCACAAATTACGAAAAGAATGCATATAAATAATATTGTAATTTCTCGACGTGCACAGACTACGACTCGGATTTGCCGGAGAACTTCAGTCCCGTGCCGCGATATCTGGAGAACGCTGTGCTGAATGAGGGCGCCATCGACATGCGGAACGTGGACGCGGAGCGGGCGGAGAAGGAGGAGCTGCTGGCCACCGTTCTCAGCGCCACAATGGCCACAAATCAGCAGGAGCAGCACCACCACCAGGTCACCCTCACCAGCAGCAATCGCAGCGCCGGGGAGCGACTCTTCTGTCCCCTGAACTTTGACGGATATCTCTGCTGGCCGAGGACCCCGGCCGGCACCGTGCTGAGTCAATATTGTCCCGATTTCGTCGAGGGATTCAGCAGCAAATTTCTGGCCCACAAGACGTGAGTTAAATGCCCAAAATGGCTAAGCATTAACCTCTCGTGGGGATTGACAGAGCATCGAAATTTTTTTTGGTTGGAGATACCATTTATTTAGTGCATTTGAATTTGGTTTCAGTTTAGCTTCAGATCGGCATTCATTAATTGTTTAGTCTAGCATTCATTCACGGAAATGGAATGCTTATTAAATGAATTGTATTATATGTGGGAACATTTTGCTTAAATTTTATATATACTTTTTGGAAATGAATTTCTTGCTATCGTGTTCTTGCTCTTTTAACTCCTCTTGGGTCAGACATTTTCTTTTGGTTCTACTGGCACTTGACAAACCACAACTAACGTAAGCCTGTCGCATTCTTAATCGTAGCTGCTTGGAAAACGGCTCCTGGTTCCGTCATCCCGTGAGCAATCAGACCTGGTCCAATTATACCAACTGCGTGGACTACGAGGACCTCGAGGTAAGTGCCTCCATCCAGGGGTTGCAATGGGGCATTAATCAAGCTAGTTGCCACCGCAGTTCCGTCAGTTCATCAACGAGCTGTATGTAAAGGGCTACGCCCTCTCCCTGCTGGCACTGCTCGTATCGATTATCATCTTCCTGGGCTTCAAGTAAGTGTTTGGCAAGATGCAAATGCAACTGCAACTGCAACTGTAAATGCAACTGGCTTCCTGTCTACCATTTTGCAGATCCCTGCGCTGCACCCGCATCCGGATCCATGTGCATCTGTTCGCCTCGCTGGCCTTCACCTGTGTGGCCTGGATTTTGTGGTATCGCCTAGTTGTGGAACGACCCGAAATCATAGCCGACAATCCGGTGAGTTGTGCAGGGAGAAAAATCACTAGCAGCTTATGAACGATTTTCATTCAAGGGTAGTTATACCTTGTCTTTCCGAAGTTAGCTTCCTTTCTTGTTTTTTATGGTAATATGATTTTAAGGATGAAAAAAGTTACTTTTTTATATTACTAAAAGTATTTCAACTCCAACCAACAACTACTTTTACAGTATTACAACAGTACTCAAACAGTACTCTAAGAGTACTCCAACAGTACTCCAATAATCCTCTAAGAGCACACCAACAATATTATACCAACAATATTAAAACTGTAGTGAAATGTGGGACTCAAAAATAACTTTTTCAGTACTCCAACAGAACTCCAACAGTTCTCCAACATCAATATTCTCAGCATATTAATATATATAAACTGAAACAAATCAAATCTTAAGTAAATCTCAAACTCAACTCAGATCAAATGAGTAAGAAATAGTAATATTAAATTCACAATAACACAAATAAAAATACACCCAAGCACTGCAATATTTTTTGCCCAGTGCATTTGGTAAAAAAACGCATCAGTGCTGTTTTTTGTCAAGGTGCGATAATGCCATTTGCCTAACCGCCTGCCCCTGCTCTCGTTACCAAATGCTTTCAGCTCTGGTGCATCGGATTACACCTAGTGGTGCACTATTTCATGTTGGTCAATTATTTCTGGATGTTCTGCGAGGGACTACACCTGCACCTGGTCCTTGTTGTGGTAAGTTAGTGACAGGCGAGCTTCCCTGTAGGTTTCCCTTTGGTCTCAGTCTCGGTCTCGCTGCAATTTTGCATTTTTTATGAGCGAGTGCTGTGCATGGCAGATGTGATTTGTTCTCGCTCCCTCCAATTTATGTGAGAGCCAGCCGGTCATAACTTTGGCAAACTGCTACTCCGTCATGCTGCGATGTCAAGGACTCCTTGTTGTATCCTCCTTGTTGTATCTATCCTCAGGTCTTTGTAAAGGATACGATTGTGATGCGCTGGTTCATCATCATCAGTTGGTTCTCGCCCATACACTTTGCCATCGTCTACGGCCTGGCCAGGCATTTCAGCGACTCGGACAATGAACAGTAAGTTACATGGAAGGTTCTTAATTTTGAGTATTGAATAGTTATATTTTATAAATTTGCCTTTAGCTGCTGGATCAATGATAGCCTCTACCTGTGGATCTTCTCGGTGCCGATAACCCTCTCATTGCTGGCCAGCTTTAGTGAGTATAAACATGAATAATTTGACTTGCATCTGAAAATCGAACTTTCCGTTTAAAATTCTCATCAGTTTTTCTCATCAATGTGCTGCGAGTGATTGTGCGTAAACTTCACCCGCAGTCGGCACAACCCGCTCCTTTGGCCATCCGTAAGGCGGTGCGGGCCACTATCATCTTGGTGCCGCTCTTTGGACTCCAGCACTTCCTGCTCCCCTATCGTCCTGATGCGGGCACCCAGCTGGATCGCTTCTACCAGCTGCTCTCCGTTGTCCTGGTCAGCCTGCAGGGCTTTGTTGTCTCGTTCCTGTTCTGCTTTGCCAACCACGATGTCACCTTTGCCATTCGTACGCTGCTCAACAAGTGGGTGCCCAGCCTGGTGGCCGCTCCGCCGGCCGGGAGTAATACTGGACAGATGGCCACCACCACGCCCAGCCGGGAGTTGGGCGTTTAAAATATATCGCTCAAGGATCGATCGGAATCTTGATCGGATAGCAGAGCAAAGATTTTGAAAATTATTGAGTAAAGGAACACTCTTATCCTTTAAATGAACAAGTGAACAAGTGTTCATTTGTTCATTTTGTGAGTTTTTTTGTCTTCAGAGTTGTTTATTCTCTGAATTTGTTTATTTTGTGCTGTTCATATCTTGAAAATATTAGCCAAAGAAGCCAGTGAGAAACTCTTTTAAAATACACCCACCCAAAAGCGAAATGAATCCATTCATCTTAGCTTGAATAGATCCCAAAGAATGAATATAAAGTACCAAGTGTTTATGAGTACTTCACGGCTTTAATGTTCCCAATTTGAACTGAACATATTCAAATTTTACGTACTTCAAATTCTTAAGAGTTGAAAATGATTTACAAAACTATTTAATGTAGTTAATTCATGTTCAGTCATTTCTACTTCCTAAGAATGTTTAAAAAACTGATGATGTTAAACTTCGGATCTGTCGAAACATATTATAGAGTTAACGTTTATGAACAAGTCTTGAAAAGTGTTATGAGTATATTTATGTATATCCTGTAAGTGCAGCCCAAAGGATTTACCTGTATAACTGATAGGTTTCAAAAAGCTATCCGTAAAAATAACATCATATCCAGAGTAATAATGGGAATCAAGTGGAAATATACCCGATTTAGGTGTTCTTCTCAGTCTTTGCCAAAATAAACAGGAATACGATGTATTATATTTTATGATCTATATTCCAATACGCGTCCAACTGAAAACAGATTTACCAAGTACAACATGCATACGTACTCCAATCTACCAGAAACTATCTCGTAATTATATAAATGATATACTGATAAAGATACCCAAAAATATATATGTGAAATGTTCTGAAACAGTAGCATTTTTTTTTTAGCTATCTCATAAATATTTATATAAATATATATGTATAAAGTACGATATACAGATACTGCTGTTGATGTCAGATATTTACGATATTTAAACGCACTTGTGTAGTGAATAAACCATGTTAACTGCAATTCGAAGTGTATTTCTTTTTGGGTTCGCCACTAAATTAAAACAAATCGATGAATGTGATTTTTTTGGGTAAATTTTTCATTCAATTTTATTTCATTTTTTTTGTTGATTTTCTTTTTAGTTTGTTTTTTGTCTCGTTTTGTCATATTTTTATTTTATTTTGTATACCATTGCTTGCCGGCTTTTTGTTTTATTTTGTTTTTTGTTATCGATTTTCGTTTGGATTTCGTTTTTGTTTTTTGTTATTTGGATTTTTTGTTTATGAAAGAGCAAAAGAGCGTAGAACAAAACTAATACGTACAATAAAATACAAATATAATAATAATTTACATACATTCATATAATTTATATGTACGAGTATAGTAAAATTTACGTTTTCATCGCTTATCGCTTTTGGTTTTGCAATATAAGTTATATAATAATATGTATCTAAATTTTGTGTCACCTCAGTATCCTTTTCATCGCTGTGTGGGTGTGTCGGTGTGTTGGTGTATTGGTGTGTTGGTGTGTCATCTGTTTCTGTGTCCTTGTTAGTTTTTTAGCTATATTTATGGTAAATACATTCAAATCCATAAATATGTACTCGAGTCCTTAGTAAATCCACAAGGTGTTCCAAAGCTTTACCATTCAGTTTGATTAATCGAATTTATCGGAATTAATCGAAATGATTTGACAAATTTTGTGTGATTCAAATATTTTATTATTAGCTGCTTTAAGTCAAAAGTGATTGCATTAAATTGGAATCGAATCGCAGCACTCGTTGCAGTTTCGTAAGAAGTTTGAAATTATTTACCTTGATAAATCGATAACCTATAGCAAATATTATTGCAACACTCTGTTAATTCACTCAAGACTCGAATATATAAATACCTTATTTGGTATTGAATACGTTAAGTAAGAGCATTTCTTTTCGTTTAGCTGCTGGGCGGCTGTTGTGGGTTTCTCGGAGTGTGTGGGGTGTAAGGGTGAGGTGTGAGGTTTTATGTTTTATGTTTTATGTTTTTATATTTTATCTTTTATTTTTCCTTTGTTGGGTGTACAAATAAATTGAAATAGTTCTACTCAGGGGGGCTACGAATACAATATCGAAATGTGAGTAAATGTAAGTAAGCATATTTAAAGTAAGGTAAGTACATGGGTATGCGGTATATGGTTAAACTAATTGGGTAAATACCAATGCAAGGTAATGCGTAATTAGGTGCTGACCTTGGACCTTGTCACAAAAAGTATATGTATGTATATCTGTACGATACGCTATAGACAATCATAATTAGCATACACAATCAAATGGATAATTAATTAATTAAGTTTGAAGTTGAGTTCTGATTCTTTTTTTCTTTTCCTTTCTTGTCATCGTCGAGATCTTGCACACGCTCACACACATATATGTATATATATAGTTGGCTTACATATATATGTATATATATATGCATAACGGCTATCGGATGTCCTTATGCACAAAATTGATTTAAATATTCTTGCAATGTTTGGTTTTCATTTACTTAGTTACTTAGTTTGGTTTGGGCGCGTTCCGTCTGACAAAGCGGCTACGTATATTAGTTTTGTTGTTTTTGGTTTTTCTTTTTGTCTCATTATTGTTGCAGTTTTTTTTTTTGTTTTAGTTTTATCCTTTTGTAAACCTATTTGCTTGCTTTAAAGGAAATCATACAACATTTTCCCTTTGTTTAAATATTAAGAACTGCTTGTAAAAAGTCCTTCGACTGCTGTCACTGCTTGGAAGGGAGCAGGCACCTTCCTGTGTGTGGATTTAACTGCTTGCACTGCTTGCACTGCTTACACTGCTTACCGTGTCCGTTGCCTTTGCTTGGGGCTTTAATATCTCGCTTTTTGGCGTTTTTCTTTTTTCTCATTATTTGCATTTTGTTTTGTCGCATTTTGTCGATGCTTAAAAACTAAATTGAAGTTTCATATTTTATGAAATATATTCGCTAATTTGCATGCACTTTCGTCCTCGTCTTTAGCTTAGATTGGTATCGATGAAATCGCCTTACGTGACTAGATTTTAAGTGTATATCGATAAAAATGTTTGGAAGTTGATTTTTTTTTGTGTTTTTCTTCTTTATGTTTTCTTGGTTTTTGGTTTGTGGTGTAGCTTCGGGAGGCGTTGTTAATTCGCTTCGCTTTGCGCTCACTTTCGGCTCAAATTCTTAATTTTTGGTGTTGCTCTGTTATCGATTCTCTGTTATCGGGACTATAGTCTGGCCATCTGCCTATTTATATATACATATATATATATACATACATATATATTTATATGTATATATAAATATGTAATTGTTGTGTTTAATTTTTAAATGCATTTCATGCTTAGTTGATGATTTTCATTGTTGGGTTGAGTTTTAGTAGCTCTTACTTATTTTTTTGCTGTTCTGCTAAAATGAGTATCGAATTACCACTTTTTTTTCATTGATGCGTGTTGTCATAGGTGTGTGTGTGTTGTTGTTGTGCTGTGGCTTTATATCTCTGTAAGTTTCTTATTTTATTCGGCTTTAACTGTCTTCAAGTTCAACGAAAGACGTTACGAATATGCCTTGTTTCTTTGGGTATTTTTTTATCGTATTATTTGCATATTCTTTGGTAATTTTTTTTCTTTGTATTTTTGTAAATTGTAAATTGTAAGTGGCGGAGCTTGAGCTCCCTGAATGTGAATGTGACCGAGTCGCTGAGTTGCGATTTGTACAACTGCATTCCGTTCGCCTCCCTCCGATCTTTATATATATATTTATATATATATAGTTAAGTCAGCATTTTGGGGCCAAAACAGCCAACTCGCGCCACATCTTCATATTGCTTTTGTGAATGACGACACACACAGGCGCAGGCGCAGCTGCGCTGCGGCGTTTATTTTACGGATATTACTTGATTACATGATTATACCATATACCATATTGAGTATTGTGTAGGTTAACTAGTCGCCGGGAAGTCGATTGAAACGAATCATTATCGAGTCAGCTATTGAATTGGCCTTACTTCGATGTACCGATCGATAAGTCGATAACAATTACTGGGCCGCCACCATTACTGCTTGTGTGAGTCACTGCTTGCCACCGGAAAGGGCACTGCTTGCTCCTGCTGATGATGATGCTGACATGAGCTGGTGGAACTTCCGGTTCGATCGTTATTTTTTTCGCTGAAATTCGTTTCTAGGTAATTTTTAGGTATTTTTTTAATGTATTTCACATTTCACTTTGCTCATATTCCTTTAAATTTTCGCGATTCCGTAGTGGTTTCTTGATTCTCTTATCCTTGTGTACTTGTATATATCATTATATATACTTAATACGTATATATATATATAATGTATATATATATTTTAATAAATTTTACTATAAATCTTTGTTTAAAAAATTTTACATCATTTATATTTTGTTATATTTAAAAATTTGGTGTTTTCAATTTGCGCTCGCAACTCTCTCAACATTGCATTTAGCTTGAGTTTTGCCTTTTTCCTTCTCGTTTTCCCTAATCCAAAGTATTACTTTTGTTTATTGATTTTCTTATTTTCTTTTTTTATATATATTTTTATTACTTTTGTTTTTTGTTTTTTGTAGTACTTTTAGCCTTTAAGCCATGGTTGCCATGTAGATGTGGCCTGACCCCATAAGCACACAAAAAAAAGGATATTCTTCGGCTTCCGTCATCAGTTAAACTACAGACACACACACATTGATTGTTAGTTAGTAGACGCTACTAAAATGATCTCGGTCATAAACTATAGAGTATGGAAATGGAAAATCGAGTAAACAAGGGCAACTAGGCGGCTCTCTTGGTTCGAGTTGATATACATACATAGTTCGTCTGGTTAGATATTTAGTTATATATGCGTTAAACTTGGCTCAAACTTGGTTTGTTTTCTCAAATATAACTTTGTTGTATAAATGCGAGTGCTGTTGTTGTTCTGCGTGTGTGTGTTGGGTGTGTGTTGTGACTTTCACGGCTGAAGTTCCCATAGTTTTTGCCATATTTTTGGATATATCGCTTCGATCCGATATCACTTCAACTGTGCAAGGGCTTTGCCTGCAATTTTTGCCAATTTTTGAGGGGTGTGCTTGTGGCTATGGGTGTGTGTAAGTGTGTGTGTGTGTGTTAGTAAGGGAAAATAAGAAAACAAATTTTTGTGTTTTTAGTTTTTTGTGTTTTTTTTTCATCTTTTTTTGCATAGTTTTTGGAATAAGTCACACATTTATTTAATAATAAATATATATATTTTTAGTTGTAGTTATTACTTTTGTTTTTTGTCGTTTTTTTTGTTTTTGTTGTTTTACTTGGTTGCATTTAATAAGTTATAATAATTATAAAAATGGAATAATAAGTAGGCATAATAATATATAATGTAATATAATATAATAAGTTTTCTTGGTTTTCGTGTTTACGTTTGGTTTGCACTTGACGAATACGAATGCGAATACGAATATTGAGTATACACTTTTCAGCTCCTCGACGGGGAAAAAAAGGATTAATTATTATGTATTAATGTTAGGTGTATTCTTTTTTTTTTTTTGCTTTGTTTTTGTTTTGTTTTTCTTTGTTATAATGTTTAATAATAAACTACACAAGTATATGTGGCTAATCTCAGTGTCTGCGAGTGTGAGTTTTGGTGCCATTGTTTCCTGTTCTCTGGATCTTGTTGCGTTTCTGGAGGATATTCATATATCGCGGCTTTAACATCGATTCTCGTTTCGTTTCGCTTCGCTTCTGTTCGTCTTTGAGTGGAAATCAATGCGAATCGAATTAAATATAAGAGCTGAATACAAATTCGAGCACTAGAATTAATGTAAGGTAATGGTAAAGGTAATGGTAATGGTAATGGTAAAGGTAAAGGTAAAGGTAAACTTTGCAAAACGAACACAAAATACAATACAATACAATATATTTATGCATATTTATTATAATAAGTACTAAGGTAAGCTGAGAGAGAGAGAGATATTAATGTTTCGTAAATTGTTTGGGTTCGCTTAAATCAATAGACATTAAATCATTTGGTTAGCTTGTTTAAATACTCTGTTTAATTGAATATAATCGAATTGAATTACATATTCATAAGTTACGAAAAAAAACATAGTTACTATATATTGCGACTTAGATCATTTTCCATTCATCTTTTCATCTTTTATCTTCTTTCATATTTTTGCGTTTTTTTGTTTTTTAATTCATTCGTTTTTCGTTTTTTGTTTTGTTTTTAGTTTTCATTTCTCATTTTTGTCAATTTATAGACAGTTGTCTTATTTCTTTGTTTGTTCTTTCTTCTTTTTTTTTCTAAATTTGCCATTAGTTGCAGTTGTGTGTGTTTCCTTCTGGTTGCCTCATTTAAGCTTTGTTTTGGTTTAGGTTTTAGTTAATAAAATTAAATTGTTTAGGGAAACATAAATCAATTTTCACTAAGATTTCGTTAGAATTACAATCATAATAATTTCGTTTAGCGCTTAAGAATCTGCGACGGGGCATTCGAAACGCTTGAGCAGAAGCTTACAGTTGCATACTTTTAGGCAGTTTCACCAATCGAGTGAACACCGCAAGAAGACAGTGCATACTTTTAGGCCTCGATCCAGGCGATTCGAAATCCCTGGCAGATCTTCAACTCCCGCTAACTTCCCACACTCGTCGTTAATTAATGTGCAATTTTGACTACAACGCATTTAGCAAATCAATCTCGTATCATGTCTCGTCTTGTCTCGTCTCGTCTCGTCATGTCTCGTCTTGTTTCGTTTCGTTTCGTCGGTAGTAGAACTACATATATAGTGTCTAGACTAGTGTCATCAAATCATACAGATCATGGAGTATTGTAGAGGTCGCTGGACCATCCTCACAGATGGCGGTGGTGCCTAAGTGGTCTTGGTCTTGTTAGTCTTAAAGCTGACCTGGAGCACTCGGTTGCCCAGGGTGTAGCCGTTGAGGGACTGGATGGCCACCACGGCCTCGTCGTAGTTGGTCATGGTCACAAAGCCGAATCCCTTGCACTTGCTGGTCTGCAGATCGCGGATCACCTTCACCGACTGCACGGCTCCGAAGGGGCCGAATAGCTGCCACAGCACATTTTCCTCGGTTTCCGGTGCCAAGTTGTACACGAATATGCACCATCCGGATCCGGTCATTGCGTTTCCGGGCAGAATTGAGTTGGCCAGCAGATCCCCGGCCAACGGTGAGTATCTATCGGAAAATGTATCAAACGAATATAATTAATAAATCGCACTTGGGGCACTCTTTTCATTTACATCAACATGATTTAAGGGTACTCTCGCTCCCCGTTTCAGGTAAGGTACAGTTCCCTCCTTTTTTTACACTTATCTAGAGATGCTAGGCTTGATTATCTCTGGGTTTTTATTTATTTCTTTTTTATTTATGAGGTACATGCTTAGTACACCGAAAAAAAACAGATGCCTTTCGCTTATTTAGAAATCAAAATGAATTTATTATTTCATTTAAAATTTATAACAGAATAAATGCAAGCCAAAATGATTATTGTTTCAATGAACAAACTTTGAAATTATAGATAATTCATAATAATTCGAATGGGAAAAGAATTTGCCAAGGACTTTGGCAGTCTTATTTTTAATTTATAAACAAATAGTTAATAAATAAATCATATTAAACACACAACTCTCACATGCAAACGAAATGAAGAAAAAGCCAAATAGTTTTTCGAAATACTAATTTAAGAATTTGAACTATACACAAATGTGGGATATATGTTTTAAACATTAACGATAGACACTTATATATATTATATATATATATATATATATTCCTCGGAATTCAGCCAAATCAAATATATGTTAAATGAATAAAACAACAGTTTGCATATATAATATATAATATTTTTTTGTTTTTGGCAAAGAATATGGAGCGTGTCAAATAATCAAAGTTAAAGAAAAATTCACCTTCTTAGGCCCTTGTTAATCGCTAACATGGGACTCTTTCCAATGCTAAAAATGATGACAAAATGTGTGTTTTTTTTTTGTTTTGAGTTTTTGTTTTTTGTTTTTTTCAAAAAAGAAGGACAAAAAAGAAGAGAACCAAAATATGGTTTGGATACAATTAAATACAATTAAAATAGTCAAAACAGAACGGCAAAGGATACGTACACATACCAACAGAATCAAAGAAGATGAAGATATATATCTTTTAGTAAAATTAGTACTTGTTATACATTATATATATATAGGTTCGTATCAAAGCAAGTCAACAAAAGGTGAAGAAGAAAGCCCTGAGTAATCGAAAACAAAATCGGACAAATGGTAGCAGGTAATAGCTTGTTAAAACCTGAGCTTAGTTCCTAACTCTCTTTTAAAAATATTTCTAGTAATTATAAAGTCTTTTTAAATCATTTAAATTTATTATTAGAATTTTTTTTTTGTTCTCGGACGGACATTTAAATATATATTATCACCCTTAAAGCTCATACAACTTCTTAGTTCTAGATATGAAAAAGTTTCTCTTATTATATTGACGAACCTTATGCGACCGGCGGAGGGCAGTGCTCCGGCCAGTCTCCTGGTGGCCGCCGCCGCCTGCGGTGTCAAGTAGGCGGTGAGGGGCGGGGCTATTTGAGCCTTGGCGCTATTACTGGGATTGTTAGCGAACTTGACGGTTATAGGCTCGGCATAGCCCTTGGGAGTCTTGCCATTCAACTCCTGGATGGCCCGCTCGGCCTCATTCCGCTGATCGAAGCGGATAAAGCCGACGCCCTTCGATAGACCTAATATATATAGAGATTATATTATTTGAATTATGAATTATAACAAGTATTGCAAACTCACCAGAAATATTATCACAGAGTATACGAGATGTTATTATTTTGCCAAACGATGCAAACATCCCCTCCAAGTCTGGTTGTGATAGATTTTTCGGAAGACCCGATACATATAAATTAGCACCCTTAATAGATTCTGAGCTTGGACGGGCGTATGATACTTTAATAACCTTATTCTGCAAACGCAAACCGTTCAGGGTGTTCACAGCCTTCTCAGCATCCTCGGCCCGCACGTAGTTCACAAAGCCATAGCCCAGGCTCTGGCCTATATAAATAATTTAATTATTAAATATTTGTAATTAATTACATGAAAATTGTGCTAGAGCTTACCTTGCTGCAGTGCCGGATTGAGAGCTGTCAGCGATGCTGGTAAGACTGCAAATAATTGAATCAAAAATAGAATTTAATTAGTTGGGGAAGCAGAAGAAATGAAAATATAATCGTAAAATAAACAAAAACCTATTACATTTAAATTAAATTTTATGTAAACATTTTAATATTACGAGTTAGGAATGTGTAGCAAAGGAAATAATCTAATATTACATGTATTATATAATTATTATATTAAAAAAAATAATGCGCTTTATATCAAATCGAAAATATCATACTCTGCGATGTATCCAAATTTTACATATTGAAAAATATCGTATTTAACTATAAAATATCGAAATTAATGTCTTGTTATGGGTTATTATTAAATCATATATTTAGAATTACATATTCTAAGGCTCTTTATATTTATTATTAACAACATTAGTATACAGTTTAATCTAAAAAACGTTAAAATATCGATTTATGCTCGATTTATCGACAAAATTCTTATTTACACCCTTTATTTTACAAACTTATTAAAAACCAAATTGTTAATAAACTTTTTATTTCTCAATTTTTGTTCACTATAAAAAATAAATGTTAAAACCAAGTTTTGGATCTTCTTTTGCAAACTTCGATATATCAAATATCGATCAAACGCAACAATAAAATTTCGATTTATTAATTTTTGCCTCAAATATCAATACTGTATACATATATATTTGCTACCAAAGTTTACAGAAAAAAAAAGAAAAAAAGAGAATAAAGTAGAAATATTCGTATTAAGTAAGGAATAAAATTGGTCAATATTTACCCAAATTACCTGAGACTTTATCACGCACCAGTTTGCAACTCTCGAGCTCACCGATGCTGGAGAAGAGCGATCGCATCTCCTCCTGCGTCATGGTTTGCGGCAGATAGTTGACTATCAAATTGGTGCGCGACTCATCATTGCTGCCGTCGACGGACCCGTTGGCACTGCCGTTCTTCACAATATCCATGGCGTTGGTCATCCTGATTTTGTCCTGCTCCTGATCCTGCTCCGGCTGCTGCTCTTGCTGCTGCTGCTGATGCTCCGGTTCCTGGTCCGGGTCCTGGTCCTGGTCCTGGTCCTGGTCCTGGTCTTGGTCCTGGTCCTGGTCCTGGTCCTGCACTTGCGCCTGCTCCTGCCCCAGCTCCTGGTCCTGGTCCTGCGCCAGCTCTTGCTGCAGTTCCTGCTCCAGCTCCAGTTCCAGCTGCCGATCCAGCTCCTGGTCTAGCTGCTGCTCCAGCTCCTGTACCGTTCCTGGCTCTGGTTCCGGTCCTGACAGCTCCGTCGCGTCGGTTGGGTTGGGTTTTCTTTAAGTGTTTAGTATTTAATCTCACTGCTCGGTTGGTTTGTTGGTTGGTTACAAGGACCAGCTCCTTTTTATATTTGTTATATTTTAATTTATTTTATTTACTTTTAAATGAGGATCTAGTTGCTTTGCACAAGTCCCGTCGCGAATTCCTTTCTTGTTTTTTGTGTGTTTTTATTGGGTTTTAGATCCACTACGATCGCGAAAAAATGTATTTGCTTTTGAAGTTCTATAAGTTTAGAGCGTTTTCTCTGGTCTAAAACGTTTAAAATTGAATTAATGCTTGAATTAGGTTCTTCTTTGATTTTATGTTTTACTTTTGGTTTTCCTTATTTTTGTTTTTGTTTTCTTTAGATAAAAGAGTAAATTTTGCTAAATGGGGGTGTTTTTTTTGTTTGCCTTCTCGGAATGTTTAAGTGTCTTCTTTTTTTGTTTTTTTTTCTTAGTAAATCTTTATCGTGAGATTTATAGTTGTAGTTTTTGGTTTTTTATGTTTTCTTCGTTTTTTTATAAAATTGCAAAAATGCAAAAAGTTAGCAATAATTTTTCTCCTTTTTATTTAGACTTTTACTAAATTTGCGCTGGTTTTTTTGGTTTTTTTGTTTTTACTTCTTTTACTGGAACTTAGCTTTGGTTTTCAAATATACATTCATATATCATATATCATGTATATATATATACATATACATATATATATTGTTAGTTGTGTTATCCGTTAACCTCTTGTATATATACCGCTTGAATATGATTATTCGTTAATGTTTGCTTTAAATTAATAGTAGTTGGTTTTATTTGGTGGTGTTTGGTTTTTGTTTGCTTCTCCTTCTGCTTCTCCTTCTTCTTCGTCTCTTTTACTCTTTAGCCTTTGCTTCGTCTTCTGCAGTTTTAAAATCTTCCTCGTCTCCTCCAGTGATCCGTATCTTTTTCTGATAAATGATGGCTGTTCGATTGCTCGCTCGTTTTCACTCAATCTGGAAGGAGAAATGGGAAAAACTACAGCTTGGAAATTTTTGAAAATATTTATTAACTTAGTTTTGAATCAGAAATTTATTTAGACTTAATTTTTGGTTCAGAAATATATGGTTTATGCATTATAAAATTAATCGAAATGTATAGAACTTTTATCAAAATCGTTCATATCTCTTCTGCAATAATATTCTCCACTTATTTATATTAAATATAGAGATATTGAAGACTTTAAGTCTGACAAAGATAAGCTCCACACCTGATCACACTTAAATCAAAGCATTTATTGATTTAAAATACAAAAACTGATTAATTTCCGGTTAGTAATCACTTTTATTACAACAGTCTATTATCGATTAATCAGCAAAACAATGCTAACATATCGATAACTTGGACTATCTTTAGGACTGTCACCTTTTAGAGGACAAACCCCTGATAAGCGCCAAACGAAAAAAATGCCTGATAAGCGCTTTTCGCTCCCCGGAGTGACGACGCCAGTCACCACCACAGTTGCTACAAAGGACACCTTCAGGAGCAGGAGCAGGAGCAAGAGCAGGAGCAGGAGCACCCCTTAAGCCCACACAGAGACAAGGGTAAGTCAATGCCGAAAATCTGTTTATCAAGCAACAAAGGGGAACTCCGGCTGTATATTTTTTTGCTTAGCCTTTTAAAAAACAGTCCACACATATCCCCTTGCTCTCGCCTAATGGCTTGGAATTTAATTAAATCGCCGCGCGATACCAAATCCCATGTGTAATAGCCTGATATATGATATGAATCGAAGGATGCTAACCCCGCATAAGTGACATTTAGTCCTGCTTCCTCCCAGCCTCCCTTCCGCGACATCGTTTGCTGCTGCGAACAATGAAAATGCTGGAAATTGGCAAGGAAATCGCAGAAACCAAATCGCATTAAGCGAAACAAAAGGAAAATACGTGTCAAATGGTAACTTATGTCTTGCTAAACAAAAAAAAAGGGGAAGTATCTGCAATGCAAACAAATATTTAAGATTTTCTTACAAGTTTTAAATGTTTATTTTCAGGATTTTTTACAGAAACTCCTAAAGGATTTCCCTAAATTCTTTAATTCTTGTCAACTAAAAGTGAAATATCTCTCAAGAATACAAAAATCTTATTATAAACAATTGAAAAATCATTTTTTTAAGACTTTGCCTCTCCTTTTTTCCTATTTTGAAATGTTTCCAATTGGAATTTCATTCGTTTAGGGGTTGCAAAAGGACGCATAGAGGACTTCCTAGATCCTGGCGCGTGCATCTGTGTTGTGCTGCGTGTTGGTGTGTGAAAAGGACTGCATTGAAAATAGGGTAAAAACCTGACGCGAAAAACAAACAAAGCGTCCGGTCCTGTCATAATGTCCTGTGTCCCGTTCGGTCATTGAACCCTCCGCCTGTATGTGTGTGTGTTCCTGTTTGGGGTTTTTCCAGTTTTCCGCCCGTCTCCCTGCCACATTTTCCCACTGCGCTTGCCTTTTTGTGGCCTATGCCAGGATCGTGGCAAGTCAAAGGCGCTGCAAAGGTCCTGGTTCCAACCAACAGGAACAGCTGTTCCTGGCGTTCGTTGAACCCAGTTGAAGGAAGAGGTGCAATACTTGCACTTAGCGAAACAAGGCTTATGAAATAATTATTATTATTTATTTATTATTTTTTCTAGACAAATATTAAATTTAAAAATATTAAATAGAAAAAGGACTAGAAAAAATACTCCATCATAAATTATTTTAATTCATGAAAATTACCAAGAAAGACTCGATATCAAGTAGGCCTAGCTTTTGGCTTAAACTGTCAAAAAAAATATTATATTTCTCTACAAATTCTGAGACACATAGCTTTAATTTTTAATTAAAAAGATTCCCCATTGTCAGTCGTAAGTTTGCTTGGTATTTCGGATAATCTATAGTTGTAATTTCTATATATATTTATCCGCAAAGATGCAAGCCATGAACGCTATGACCTTCAACCTTCTGGGGCCCTCATCCTGCCCTTGGGGACAGTATGTTTTTGTGATACAGGAGCATGGAGAGGTTGAAGAGGAGCAGGAGCAGGTCGAGGAGCACCAGGTCGAGGAAGTGCATGCCGAAGAGGTGCAAGTCGCCATGCAGTAAATGTCTCTCCAGGGAAAACCCGCTTCCTGCTTTTCTGTTTTCTGCTTTCACACCCACAAAGTTTCTCTTAAAAGCCAAGAAAAAGATTAAAGAAAATACTCATAAATATGCAAAGACCTTGTATTTTGCGTAGTTAGTTTGTTTTTATTTTTAAAAATTACCATCAAGAGATTTCATACAAATAATAAAAAATCATTTATATATATAATAAACTGCTCTTTTTTTCCCGCTGTGTAGCAAGGTAAGACCGGCACAAAAGGCGCCGCAAAAACAAAGGGAAGCGCAACGCAAATTGCAAGGGGGAGACTGCACGCCTGCAAGGCTGCAGGATCTGTGGCGGGGACATCCTTTTAATTGCACCAGCAACCCCCTTAAGCCCCAGGCCACTTCCTTAACCCCCTGCTGCCCCCGCTGGGCGCCTTATGTGTGTGTGTGTGTGTCAAAAGACGAAGACGGCAAAGGAGAAGCGAGAAAAAAATATGTGTAATTGACACTCTTGCGCCGATATCTGTGACCTCATTTGCGAATGTGTGTCGTCGAGGGCCTTGAGGAGGGTCAGGATACGCGTGCATCTCAGGATACGAGCAGGTCCCCTGGCACATATGTATGGCAAATGGGTGTTGTTGTTTTTTTCTTGCATTTATTTTTTATTTTCATACTTATTGGGCGTCTTCCAAAACTGTAAATTGGCAAATGAGTTCATTTTTGCAACACTTCAGTGTTGAATAACAGTGTTTAAGAGAGTTAATTCTGTGGATTTTAACATTATAAAAAGATTTCAAGTCAAGAACTTAAAAATTAACCATGGTACAATTATATATAATTGTATCATGAAAGTAACTATGAAGTAATTAGGAACTGTCAAAGATTTGTAAATGTTATTCAACACTGCGCTCTGTTTTTATTTGTGTCTTACCTTTGACTTAATTATTTAACAAAAAGTTAAGTTATTTATAAAGTTATTTTTTGATATACTAAAATTTGTACTTCCTTCAACTTGATCTTTGCCATATTTAAAATGTTAAGCAACTCATTCCGCGTTTTACAACACTTCAAATTGAAATAAATTCTGCTTAAATTTGTATTTAGAAACTTGAAAGGAATTTACGAATTTTCGAGCAGATTTTTCTAATTGTTTCTTGAATATAAATAGTTAGATATAAGTTTATCCCTGCAATACTTATTCCCAATACAATTTATTCTATTCTTGAAACCAGCTTGTAAAGAAGTCCCCTGTAATTACCAGAGGAAAGGAAAACAAATAAAAGATGTCATGGAAATTTTCAATGGCGCCTTCCCTCCCGCTATTATTTATCGATTTATTTTCGCCACGAGCTCTTTTCTTGGCGTCCAAGTAAAAATAAACACATGTACTTATGGTGACAGCGTGTTAAGACCGATTAGATCATGGCATTACAACTTACGTGCGCAGGATACGGCTACGGATGAGGATACGGATGCGGATACGGAATCGAAGAATCGGTCGAGAAGTGGCACTGTCATACAGCGGAGGAAGGGATACGGGTTCGGGTACTATATTATATAGATGTAGATGTAGATGTATATATTGATTGCACACAAAAAAAAAAACTTTCGCGTCGACTCGTTAGCTGGCTCTCGCTCTCGCCTCTGCTTCTCCTGCTAATGCTTTTCCTTCTCTCGGTCTGCTGTCCCGCTTGCACGCTCCTTTGTCTAAAAGGACCTCCCAACTATATATGTAGAGATGTATATGCCCCAACTATATAGGATATAGCGGCGTATGGCTTATAGTCAGACACTCGTGGCACACACTCGAAAAAAATGCGAAAGAAAATGGGTTCCTTTTTTTTTTTTGTTGTTGTTGTGACTAGTGAGGAGGACTCGGGACTCAGTTTGCAGTTTTTCCTTTGCCGACTTTTCCAAGTGTTCTTCTAATATATGTTATATAGAGAGATATTGCACGAAGTCGAGGTCGAAGACGAAGTCGAAGTCGAAGTCCCGGGGAATTGCACAGTTTATTGCTTTGTTGTTTTGGTTCTTAGTTTGTCAGTTAGTTCGTTAGTTTGTTGTTTTTATTCTTTTTTGCTAGTTTTGCTAGTTTTTGGGTAAAAAACCAACCGAGAACACAACGAAATTCGTAACTGAACATACATATATAGAAGTATATATACAACACAAAAGCCGGTGCAGAGGAGTAAAAAATTATAAATGAATGTTCTCGAACGAGAAACACAACCGAATGGAATCAAAACCGAACGAAAGCAACGAACGAACACGTACGACTGAATCGAGTGCGGCCGCACGGTTCCAGGCCTTGGCCATATATCCTTTCTTCTTCTTTGCCATATCCTTGCATCCTTGTCGCCGGCGCCCCAAAAGCCGGCGATGCGTGCAACAGAGACAGACCGATCCGGCGAAAACGAAAAAGAGCCGTGCCTAGCCGTGCCATATCCCAGAGCCACCCCCTATATCCTGGCGAACACCATCTCCCTCGCTCGTTAGCTGCCCGGCTATCACCGTCTCGCTTCGCCGCTAGTCCTGCCGGTACACACCCTTTTCTTCGGAGAGCGAACAAGAGCGAACAAGAGCAACCACAGAGAGAGTAGGCAAGCGAGAGAGCAGGCAGCGAGAGAGCGCCCATTGGGCGGGGTGCAACGACAACGTGGCAACGAGACCGGAGAGTCCTTGCACTACAAAAAAATTAAGCAAGCTTTTGCCATTACTTACTTACGGAAAACAAGGATCTGTGTAGACAGAATACTTCTACGGGAATTGCTAAAAAAAAATAATATTTTTCTGAAGCATTAATCCGCTGTAACATAATGGAATCTCAATACAAATGATTCTAAAAGTAAGCGCAAGACATTAAATGAGCGCACAGTTTAACGACGGCTAAAGGAACAGGACACTAAGAACTAAGAGTGTGATATATATTTCAAATTCAAATTCAATTCTGAGGTCACTTCCCTTTGGGAAGAGATATCCTCAGAGATCCTTCAAATTATTGTGGTTCCAGGATACATATTTTACTAATTAGCTATTTTTTTTAATTTATACTTGTTTCTTATTATTTCTATATTTTCTTTAGTTTCAACTTGTTTTTCTTACTACTAAATACTTGTTAAAATACTTTTGCTACTACCAGAAATCATAATAATTTGTTAATTTTGTTGAATATTTTTAAGTTCCCAATAAGAAATAAAAATTAAGTGTTTTTTAGATTAAGTTAGTTAGTTAGTTAAGCTATTTGAAGAAATTTTTACAATAAATAAGATTTTGTTATGAAGCCATTTAAAATTTTCAAGGAAAACTTTCTAACGATTATTCTATTTATTAATTTTATTGTGCCGACTAATGTAAAAAATAATTCCTGGAAAAATATATTTAGACAATAAATTAACTTATGTTCTCTACATTCCAAGAATATTTATTATTAAGAATTAAAGAATCAAGAATGCTTTAAATATAAAATATTTCTAATAATTTTATAAATATTTATTGTAACTATACGTTTTTTACAGTGCTGCTCGTCTGGTGGAGGATGTAGGGTAGGGCTGGGAGAACTTGACTCAATGTGAATGATGCAAATTATATCAGGCTGAAATAATGGAAAAGAACTCACTCTACCCAAAAAGCGAGCCATGTTTTTGTTTGTGTGCAAAGCAAAAAATACACAAAAAAAATATATAATGGATATAATATAGATATCAGAGTCATATTAGCCACCAAGAGTTCGCTAGAAACTTTTTGAAAAACATAAACAACAAGTAAGCACATTAAAAACATAAAAAAGATAAAGTTAAGGGGAAAGAGTCTTCCAAAACTTAAAGAATTTAAAGAGTATAATAATTATAAAAGTATAATATAATATGACGATAATAAATAAGGAAATAAGCTTAAAATAAAATAAATCTGTTAAATAATAATCATTTATATTTAAAAAAAACCTTTAACAAACAATATAAAACTAGACAGAATAGATCATATAAGTTCCTATATAAGGATTCTAGGAAATCAGATGCAGACGGACGAAAAAATGGTCTCTCCTGCTGTGCTTTCTTCTCCCTTCCCCATTTTAGTTTGGCTTTCTCCCTCTCTCTCTCTCTCTCCCTCTCTCTCTGTCTCTATTTTCTTTTTGCATACTGACAGGATGCAGGACGCGAGCTGGGGAGGGGAGAGAGAGCGAGAGCAAGGACTCTGCTCGATTACGGGGGTTGAGGTGAGGCGGTAAAAAAAAAAGAGAAAGAGCACCTTGCAGCCAAGGAATATTAATCAGGCGCACACACACATACTCACATACACTTGCCTCTCTCAGGAGAAACAGGATCCTGCACACACACACACACACACTCGCACACACAGCTTCCGTGTTATAAATAATGAAATTTCAGCATTTCGCTTGACAACAGCAAAAGGGGGTTTTGCCAGGCGGTTGCCCAGGGGGTGGGTGTCCTTTCGGGGGCTGCTCTGAGCAGTGGGTGGTGTTGGGTGGCCCAAGGGCTGTGGGTGGTTCTCTCGAGTGGCAACCGTTTGCTTCGCTCCTTTTTTTTAAAGGACTCCCCGTGTATGTCTGTGTGTGTGTGTACTTTTCATCCGTATTGCTTATTTTCTTTGAATTTCCTTCGGCCTGCGTTCTTTTTCGCCTTATTTGTGTGTTTTTCTTCGTTCCTTTTTTCTTTTTTCTTTTTTTTTTTTTTGCATAGGCTCTTGAAGATAATTCTGTTTATCCTTTGACCCAATTCGTTTAATTTGATGTGAGTTGATGATGATGTTGCCCGTAATATTTCTTCTTTTCTTTTCTTCTTTTTTTTTTTGAGCCAGAGATAAACGATTTTTGTGTTGAGTTTGGGCAAAAATATATAAGTGGGCGTGGCAGGGCCTTGAGGAAAAAATAATCATCTCAAATTAGGGTCAATTTAAGCTTACTTCAAACGAGAGATTCTTAATAATCAATGTAATATCAAATATGAAATTTATTCCTCACTTTGAACTTTATAATAGATAAATTATTAATCTAAAAAATTTACAACAGTCTGAAACCTGCTTTGACCTGAAAGAGCTTGCTCGTTTCGTTAAGTTCTGCTCTTTTATATTAAATTAAAATATTCATTCTATATTTCTCAGGTATGACCATAGCCTAAGATTTGATTTGAACATCCATTCATTTTTTTCAAACTCAGCCTGCAACTCGTTTTCCAAACAAAGGAAAACATTTTGGTCAACCCTTTGTTCGTTCGTTGTAAAAACAAAAAAACATTCGGCCATATGTCTCAATTTATAAAAAAGCATTTTCCAATTCTAAAGTGTAGATGCATGTGTCAAAATGTTGGAAAACTTTTGGACAGCCCCAGGACGAAACCTGAAGAACCCGTTTGTCCTTCAGCGGGGAAAAAGAGAAACACCGAAAACAGGACCAGAACGAATCGATTTGCATTTTCCCGCTTTCCTCAAAAAACAAAACAAAAAATAAAGGGGGAAGATCCCACCACCGCAGGATCGAGCTGAATTATCCTCGCAGCTGCCGCGGATCGGGATCTTGAACTGCAATTTATGGCTCCGTGCGACTTATTGACATTCTATTGTGTATGTATGTGTTTTGCAGGGATTTTCCCTTCGTCTAGAATTTCGCACACGGCAAACTGTGTGCTTGGAAAATGCTTGTGCAATTCCCCTTTGTACCAAGGGGGTGGAAAAACGCTCTCAAACGAGTAAATACATATGTGAACTTTTAGTTTTATACAAACTTTTATTCTAAACAAATCAAATTGAAGTTGCTTTTGAAAGGAAAACATTACAAAAGCTGTTGGGTACTTTATTTGATGAATAGAAATCATTAGTGTAGAGTAGTTATTAAGGAATTTCCTTAAAATTCATTGAAAAAGCTTTGTATAGAGGTAATTGTATATTTTGGAGGCACTTCCTGATGTTAAAATTAAAAGTAAATAAAAACAACACAGAAGTAGCAAAAATGCCGCAAAAAGTCACATTTGCAACAACAAATCTTATGCGTTATGCGACGCACATGAAGATCTTTCGCTCGTTTGCTCCTCCTATTAGATCTTGTGCCCACCCCTGCTTCTTGTTCATAATTTTTTTAATTAAATAGTAAACTAGTAGAAATGAAGGCCTATTCATTGAATGCTTCTCATACTGTTGCAATTTCAAGTAATTACAATATTGCAAATTGGCCCCAATTATCTGAAAGCCAATTAGCAAGCATTTGTTCGTAGCATCTAATAGCAAAGGATTTATCCTCTCTCCCTCTCCGGTCGGCCTTTGTGCTGCGGGTTTCCTTTTCATCTGGACAGGAAAGCCAACAGAGAATGGAGAACAGGGATTGGAAAATGGTAAATGGGTGTAAGTAGGTAGCATGCCACGCCCCTGGGGCGCTGCACTTTGATTGCCATCAAATTAATTTGCACCCCGAATTCGCAACAAATGATCGGTATTGTCGATGAGGTCAATGCACCCGGCACCCTACACATACACACACACTCCGCACACACACACCGCACACTCAATTGGAATTGAGATTGGGTTTTGGAACAGGAATCCCATTCTGATTGCAGCCAGGTAAAAGGACTCAGGCTCTGACTTCGAGAGGTGAGTTTGGTTTTATTTTATAATATATTTATTAGGTTATTTTTTAAAGGGAATAAGAAAACTATTTTGTAAATATTTGTAATTATTTATTTTTTTATATAGAAAGTAATTTTAAGAAACTTTTTTAAAAGGTTTCAAGTATTGAATGAAATAAATGAATGAACACATATGACTAAATAATAATATTAATTTTCAGAAATTGTATATCACACATAATGCTGATCTATTTTTAATGATCGAATTATTCCAAATTATATTGAAATCATCAGTGGACAACACTGCCTGCAACCCTCGAACACCGCAGGTATGCATTTTCCTGCTCAAAATTTCACATTTCATACATACATACATACCATATGCATGGACATTCTGTATTCATAACTGTTATCTATAAAAGCATGTACAACGGACACAACATAAGGGTTGCCTTGTCGAATGAGACATTACCGAAAAACCGCTCGGATCATAATTGGACACACGGCCAGTCTGGGGTTAATTAATGCAGCTAACGAGCCCAAATGAGAAACATTCTCCAACCAGAAACCACAGAAACAGTGGAAAGCAGCTGTAAGCCTTTTAAAATTATTTGTTGTAATATAAAAAAATATATATAAGTAAAAAATGTAACTAAAAAAGAAACAAGAAACCTTACATGATAATTGATCATAACTCAGCCAGAAATGACTTAAATTCAGTTCGGAAAGTGTTTTTTTCTAGCTTTTGTTAGGCTAAAAAATCTGCATGACCAATTTAAAATTTTTAAAATTAAAATTTTTTGTAAAATGTTGAGAATTTTAACGATGTTAACGATGTTTTGAAAAAATGTACTACAATTTGTTTTCGTCATAACATGGCTAGATCGATCAAGAATGTATACGATTTATTGGGTCGGAAATGACACCTTCCTATGGCTTGAGCTTTTTAATTATAAATAAACTATATCACAGTTAAAGTATTTATATTTAAAGATTTCCTAAAAATCTATCTTTCTAAATTTTGTAATTTACAAATTATTTCATTATTTTGCTTTTCATAAAAGTCTATTAAATTATTTTAATTAAATAGGCAAAAAAATAGTAGAGTTCTTTGATAAAAACATAAATAAAACCTTCAATTTAGACACCAAACTCATGCTGCTATCATGCTGCCAAGGACCCTATGATCCTTTCGCCTAATTTGAAACAGAACCCACTATTACGAATATATCATAACATAAAGTGCAGTCCGATATCTGATCCTAATATAGATATATGTATGTTATAGCATATGTATACAGCTGTTGTGTTCGTTTGTGTGGACCGTTTTGTCACCTGACCATAAAGAGATAAACGGAGCAGAAAAAGCGCAGCAGCCCACCACCTCTATAACTACCACTACTACCACAGCAGGCACGGGCACGGACACGGGCACAGGCAGAGCGCAGCGGCACACGTACACTTCCTGGCACCACCTGCAGGCCCCCTGCCGCACTCGCTATCTCTCTCCCTCTCTGTCTGTGTAGGATATTGAACTCTGACACAATGCTATATACACCCACACACACACACACGCATACACGAACAGCAATTGCCGGCCGGCAGCCAGAAGGTCTTGCATCCTGCACCATTCCACCCACTCGGACACTGAGAGAAAAGAAACTAAACATTAAATTAATACACAAATTTAAATAAATAAAAATTAGGAAATAAGCTTCCCGAAGTTAGCTTTCTTTCTTGCTTTAATTATTATGCTTAATTATTTTAAACTTTAAACAATTCCCTCTCGAGACCAAAAATTTTTTCTCTCTATGTATTCATCGCCATGTATCTAGCCTCTCTCTTGTTCTGTTTTCTTATCCACTCTCTTGCCACGTGCGTGTGTGAGTGAGTGAGTGTGTATTTGTGGGGCGTTGTTTTGATTTTCCTAGATTGCGCAATCTATGAGCACGCTCTCTCCAGGAATTGAGCGAAGTGAGCGCAGGAGAGCGGCTGCGCAAGTATATGATTGTGTTTGTGTTTGTGTGTTCGTGTGAGAGAGAGAGAGAAGGACTGTAGGGGTGTGAGGCAGTGGGTGGTGCTTTGTGGGTGGCAATGTCCTGCGCACAAAGCGCGGAAATTGAATTTGCGGCAAAAGAAGGCGCAAAAAAAAGCGAAGGTAAGGAAGAAAACATTGCATTTGATGTGGTGTAAATGTATGTGAGTGTGCGTGTGTGTAGCATAAATATATAAGTGTATGTGTGTGTGTGTGTAGCATAAAAGCCGGTCGTTATGGCTTTGCCTTTGTTATTCCGTTAGCACGTAAAATGGTTTTTGATGTTTTTCCCTCTTCTCTTTTTGATTTTTTTTTTTTTGCCATAAATTGCAACAGTTATGTTGTTGTTGATTTTTTTCCTTTTCCCTGTGTGTGTGTGTGTTCACATACCATAACAAATGGCTTTAGTAAGTACACGTCCGTGTATGTCAAAAAAAAACGGAAAATAATATTAATACAAACAGCAAAATCAGCTGAAAGCGATGAAAAAAAAAACCAAACGAAACGAAAAACGAATTTAATTGTCCTGGCCAGACATTAACAGCAAAAGGAGATTAGACAGAGGCAGGCAGAAAGAGAGGGATACAAAGAGAGAGAGAGAGAGAGAGGGGGGGTAAGAGAAGTGGTTGCGCCTGACATTAATGTAACAACAAAAGCAAGCTAAATTAAAGCTTAATTTACATAATAGAGACTGATAACGAGTCGTCCCGTTACATCCCCAAAAGGATATCGACGGCAAAGGTTCCCTATGAGAAATATTATTCAAACTGTTTCATAATTTTGGATTACAATTTTGTATAAACTAAATAAATTATTAAGATTTTGGTAACAGTACACTAATCAAATGGTAAATTCTTTATGAAAAACAAAAGGAATTTAAATCATTTAAAAATATGCTAAAAAGTATGCAGTAAAATATTTTTCTGTTGCCTAATTTAAGCCCTTCATTAATTGATATTAGATCCAGAGTATTTATAACGAATACTCAATTTTATTTGAATGAAATGTATGAAATATAATAAATATTCCTAAAAGAATACTTAGAATTTAAAATTTCAAAAAATAACCCTTAAAACTCAACTCTGAAATCTACAAATTTCTTCTAAAACACTTTTCGCTCTGTCAGCAAAAAGATTACTGTAAGTAAATCTTGAAATTTAAAATTTTCCAACCACCCTCGCGTTTCAAAAAAGAAATGAAACCAAAAACAGAGAACGAAAAATCCAGAAACATGGCAGATCCTTCTACCCGCCACCCAAAAAAAAAAAAAAACCCAAACAAACGATGCTGAGGGGGTGGCTTTTGTTTTTGTTGATGCTTGCCAACTTTAAAATTGCTTTTTAGCTCGACGAAAATCCCCTAGAAAGTGGCAGGCGCAAAAGAAAGCAGAAAAAACTTTTCTAATTAATTGTTTAGCACTTCATCTGTTTCCTTTTTTTTTTTTTGTCGAAAAGCTTTCGCGGATATGGATTGCATTTTCAGCTGTATTTGAACTGGTTCTGTCTACATATAACGTCTGATTGCCGCAAACAAAATGATATAATGAACAAAAAAAAAAAGATATATACAAAAAAAGGAACCCTTTCCATGCGATCCTACTACTACCCCTTTTTCGGCAACTGCAACCGGATGCTGTCCATTTCAATTATCGCCGTGGAGTGGTGCTTGAATTTTGAATTTTTACAACCATTGTGCAAGCCTCCACCACCGCCGCCGCCGCCTGCCTCTGTTTTCCCTGTTGTCAGTTTTGTGAATATTTGATGCTGTTGGCCAAAGGCATCACGAAGGGCATCAGCATCAGCATCAGACTGTCCCGCCAGCCAGAAAAAAATGCTTTACCTGGACAGCAAAAAAAAGTGTTTTATCTTGCATTCATTTAAATAAGAATAATATTTTAATATCAAAAAAAGAATAACTCTATCATAGCTTACTTTTGTGCACCTACAACAGCGTTTTCAAATCACCAAATATCTTAAATGAGTTCAAAGAAGTCCCAACAGTTATCATAACATACTTTTGTCCACCTACAACAGCGCTTTCAAATCTCCAGAGATCTTAAATCATTTCAAACCAATGCCTATTTTATATCCAAAGATCTTTAAAGAACTTAAATCATTTAACAAAAACTTTTACGAAGGCGAGAGATCTTTAATGAGTTTGAAGAAGACCCTACAGTTATCATAGCATACTTTTGTGCACCTACGAAGGCGTTTTCAAATCTCCAGAGATCTTAAATCATTTCAAACCAATGCCTGTAATATATTTAAAGATCTTCAAAGAACTTAAATCATTTTAAAGAAATTCCTACAGTTATCATAGCATACTTTTGTGCACCTACAAAGGCGTTTTGAAATCTCCGGAGATCTGAAATCATTTTAAAAAGCGTTCTCAAATCTCCAGAAATCCTAAATCATTTCAAATAAATTCCTATAATACCACCAAAAATCTTCAGAGATCTTAAATGAGTTCATTAAAATCCCTAAAATTATCATAGCATACTTTTAGTCTTTTACATTAATTTTTAATTAAATAAAAAATACACTTATTTCTCCCAGTGCAGCGCAATTGCCCAAAGCGTTTGGCCGAAGCTTAGCCAGAATTGAAATATATTTGTTTATGGATTTCCATGTGGTTGGTCGGTCGGCATGTTTTTTAGCAACTTTTTATTCGGCGGTGGTCGCTGTTGGTGGTGGATCGCTGCAGTCCATCCAACCGCTGATTTTTGGGGGGTGGTGGCAGCGGCTGCTGGCTGCTGGCCGATCCGGTGGTGGAAAAAGTCTGCTTTTCCGAAGTGCACTTCAATTGCATTAATTAAAGAAAAGCAAGCAGCGGCGGCTAGGCAAATAAACTTGTATCCCCTTTCACAAAACAAAAAAAAAACTTCTCAATTTCATTTGCAGACTCCGATTCTCTGTGATGTGGAACGTCCCTTGTCCGTTGTCCCTTGTCCTTGTTCCTTGTCCTTGTCCCTTGTTTGATGTCAAAAACGACAGGATTAGTTAAGTATTTTGCCTTTGGATAGGTGAGAACAAGAAAAAACAGCAAAGTATTTCAAGAGCTTCAAATGAAACTGTTTTGTTGATTGGAATTTATTTTGAAAAATATTTGGAAATGTGTTAAAACATCATGAAACATGAAAACAGAAAAATCATTGAAATTCTTAAAAAGATTAATTCTTAAAAAGAATATCTAAAGAAATATAATTTTGCACTACATTTTTTACTTTTTTTGGACCGATTTCTAGGAGTTTTTTTAAACTCCTTTGGTTTATGAGCTTCCTAAATATTTTATTTATTTAGTTTCTGTATTATTATTTTATCTTACCAAAGAAATATTAAATTTATACAAATATTAGGTATTTTATTTAAGAATAAAAGCTAACAAAAACCAATTAATTCATGAGTTTTTCAGTTAAAGTTTCAGTTTTGTAACCTAAACCCATGAGTTTATATAACTTGATAAATATATTCAACAGCTTCATTAGGCTACTCAATTTAGGCATAAAAAACTATTTATATTTTATATTTATTATTATTATATATTATTTATATTATGTTCATCTTGTTGCTTAATATTTCCCCAGATACCTTCCACTCACCACTTCATTTCCATTGATATAAATTATGTACAGTAATTAGTTTCGCGTATGAACAAATTTCGGAATTAATTTCGTGTCCATTTCCCCAGGTTCATTCCCATTCCCCTTCCCATTACTCTTCCCTTTCCCCCCTTCCATGACCATTCAATGAGTCCACGGAAAATTAATCATTTTTCCCGGCAAAGGTTTTCCGCAAGGCATGCATGCATGTAACCGTATTTTCCAGCTGCTGCTGTGGATGCTTGTGTGTAATCTGTGCCATTTACCACAGCTGCATTTCGCTTTTCTCCAACTTTTCCGTGCCGATTTCCCGCAGCTTTTCACTGCGGGGCATTCGGGAGAGGTTACGGGGGGGAAAGGGGGGGTGTTGCAAAAAAGTAGTGGGTGGAAAATAAGGAAAAACGATGAAAGCGCAGCGCATGCGTCATATTGATTTTACATCCGCTGGCCATGCCGAATTGCCGTTTCCGGCTCGCAACTTCAAAGGGAAGCCTCCAATTTGCCAAAATGCAATATCCTGGCGAAAGGACTCGCCCAGGCTGGCCTTTAATTCCCCTTAACTTGCGGCCTTTCGCAGCACATTGCGCATACGACCCGTGTTGCCCAATTGAATTATTTGAAAGGCAACTTAATTACCAAAAAGGGCATCAAATGTCCTTTTCAAATTCTATTGAAAATTAAGGAACTCCAAGGAGAAGGGGAGTTTCTGATTAAATACTGATTTATTTACTAAAGAATTCCCTAAAGACAGGCAATTATAAGGAAAGGCGCTTTTCTCAATGAACGGAATGCAATTTCCCTTGTCCAAGAAAATTGCATACAATTGCGAATTTAATTGACAAAAGAACTGGCCGAAGGCTATGGCCATAAGCCCTAAAGGAGCTCAGGACATTCTGGCAAACAGGAAGAGAGAGAACACAAAATAAGAACAATACAAAAAAATCACACAAAAAAAAACAAAGTATGGAAACAACAATGGAAAAAAACCCAGAAGAAAAGCTGGGAACGCATATAAAGGAAAATCCGAAGGGGGAAGGAGGGAGGAGGAGCTGCGTGGCAACGGGAAAATAACTCTTTTGAAATTGAATTTCTTCCGCTGAAAGCCTTAATTTTCTTGGACGTCGTCGCGTTTTTGTTCAGCGCAAAAGTTCTAATACAATTCTTTCTTTCTTATTCTTTGCTTCAATGCAGTTTTCCCTCAGTTACTTGAGTTTCCTTCAGTTTCCTTCAGCTTTTCTTGAGTTTTCCTTTAGCTTTCCTTCAGTTTCATTCAGCTTTCCCTGTTTTCCAAGTGGGCGTGGCCCTGACAGTGCGTTTTAATTTTCACAGAAAACCGCAAAGGGAAAAGCCATCTCAGGATTTCTCTCTTTCTCACTTTTCTTTCTATGAATAGTGTGAGTTGAATGAAAGAATCTTACTCAATTTTCCTCAATGGAAGCAACAGAGTGTAAAGCGGAGAATCCAATTTCTTATGGGAAATCCAGGCAAGAAACGCACACAGGGACACCACGCAGGCAGCTCAAAAGTATGCTATAGAAATATAGTCATAGCAGGAGATTCGCATAAAGTTGGAGGGAAGTGCTTCTTTAAATTTTAAGGTACTAAATCTGTTAAGGAAAACTCTTTTCCTGCTCAAATATTTATTTAAATTATTGTTGTCTATCTTATTTGTATTATTTTATTCTACTCTATTTCCTTTTAAGATTTCTATCTTGTCAAGTGCTTTCCGTTTTAAGCTAATAGCATAGTTTAGTAACTTTAATATTTATTCGTTTGATTCAATTTCTTATCGCAGCAGAATTTCATTAAGAGCTCCTGATCCATAATAATCCCTGGAACTTATCTTAAAGCAGCTTTCGGCCTGCTGGAGTCAGTCAGCTGAGAGACATCCTCCGACGACTGCTGCTGAGATGGGATGGAATGGGATGGGAGATGGGGGATGCATGCAGCGGATGGACGAGGATGCTGGTGGACGGATAATGCTGGCGGAGAGTGGCGCCATAGTAGCCGTAGTAGTAGTATGTAGTATCCTGGGGGTGGTAATGGTTGCTGGTGCCTGCTCATGGGCAGTTCCATCCTGCCCGAGGGTGGCTCCTGGGCAAGGAAAGTGCCAAAGTTCTGGCCGCATTTACATGTTTCTATATACATATATATGTGTGCTATTTGTTATGTGCTCACAGGACGATAAGCACAGACAAGGAGGGTAAGGGGGAAAGCTGCATTTTCTATTATGTATTTCGCATAAAATATGGATGCTGCAATATATGCATTGTCAGTTGCCGTTTTGTGATATAATCCCGGCTGCTCGCTGTCTCTCTCTATCTCTCTCCAAAATCCGATTTATTTAAATTTAATGTCATCGCAAACAACGAATGTCCTTTCACTGCAATCCCATTCAATCCTGCCTCTGTGTGAACTGTGAACATTTCCCCAATGTTGCATTTAAATAATAGATTTCCTTTCTTTTCGAATGGCAAACTGACATTTGACATTTATCGGCTAATCCCAGCGATTGTCTTGCATTGTTAACATCAGACTCAGGCACTTATGTAACTTGTTTACTGCGATAACTATTTACAAAGACTTTTTTAAAGCAATTTATTAATAATTTAGTCAAGTTCAAAGGGGTTGCGGTCACAGAAAGAAGCCATTAATTATGGATCAGGGGAGACATCAATCAAAATAGCGCCATTTTCCAGCGATTTTCTCCATTAATTTGTGCCAATTTAAAAATCGATAAAACTGCCTGGAAATCGGTGCATTGCGATGCGACGATGACGGCGGCTACATCCGTATAATGTGATTGGATGTTCCCTTCTCCTCATGCTCGTCCTCGTCCTGCGAATGCAATCCACCAGACAGAAGGGGGAAGCGGTTGGTGGAGTGATTGATTGAAGGGGGCAGGCGGAGGCGGGGGACAATAATCGTCAATGAAACAACAATGCAATCAGCGAACACAATTAATGCACAAATTGCTTGCCGAAGAGCGATGTGTGTCCTGTGCAACGAGGACGACGACGACGAGGACTACCACCACAAAATGGTGGAAATTGCTATTGAGAATTTTCCGTATTTCCGAATTTTCGCCATTTTTGCAATTTCAATTTTATCGTTCGCCATTGTAAACGTGAAGAAAATTGGTTAATTGCAATTTGCAAAGTGGCCAAACGTGTCATTATGACAAATGTTATAACGCAACGGCAATAATAATGCAATTGAACCAGCATTTTCACTATGATACTGTTGTGATTTTGTTAAGTGAATATTGAGTTGAGAAAAATATAATTAAAATTGGTAATTTCAGTTTAAATTACAAGTGTAAAAAGTATTGTAAAGACAGGTTATATTTCATAACGACAAGTGTCATAACCCATTAGGAAGCTTTGCTATTTTTGGTACTGATCATTATGACACTTTAAATATGTTGAAGTTTAATCAGTTGGATTTAATGGGATATTTGTATGATTCAATAGGAATACAGAAATACATGTATGGTAAGAGGTTAGGAGTTTCGCCACAAAAATGTTATGAAACCAGCTGTTACTTTTTATAATGCCCAGTGTCATAATGTCCAGTGTCATAATGCCCAGTGTCATAATGCCCAGAGTCATAATGCCCAGTGTCATAATGCCCAGTGTTATAATGCCCAGTGTTATAATGCCCAGTGTTATAATGCCCAGTGTCATAATGCCCAGTGTCATAATGCCCAGTGTCATAACGCCCGGTGTTATAATGCCCAGTGTCATACCGCCCGGTGTTATAATGCCCAGTGTTATAAAGTCAATGTCTAATAAGTTCTAGTCCTAAAACCCAGTTTCATAAGATCCTGCGTCATGTAATCTAGACTTATAACGTCCAGTGTTATACATTACAGATTTACAGATTTAAAGCCCAGTTTCTCAAGAGCCAGTGTCATAATGCCATTGAGTGTGCGTTATGACACTATGCAAGATTTTATTTATTTATATATTTAAGAAATATTTAAGTATTATTAGTAACATCCGGCAAAATCTTTACTATCCTTAAGCACAAAAGTTGACAAGCTATAATATATAGATATAAATATATCGTTTTTTTCTTTATATATTTTTAATGTCCTTAAACTAAGGCTTTTTCTAGGATTTTCTTCTATAATTCTAGAAGATATTAAAGAGCCTGGCCGCCACTTACCTTATAAGTCGTTGTCCTTAACTGATATTTTCGGGTTTTATAAAAATATCACTTTACAGCTGATCTCTGTTCGATCTGGTTTTGTCCTTCGCTTCGCTTTTCCCCTCACTCTCTGCTTTTGCACTTTCCTTTATCCGGGTTTCTTCTACTCCTTCGTTCTTAATATAAATTCTTGTAGCTCGACGTTTGCGATTTTTTGTTTATTGAATTTTCTTGTTTAATTTATAGATTTGGCAAATATTATTTTGTTAACCGATTCGCTTGGTTTTTTATCGTTTGTTGCGGGGCTTTTTGCTCTAAAAAATATTTCGTCGTATCTTGAAATCGTTGGAAGTCCGTTTTTCTTGTTTTTTTGTTTTCTTTTTGTTTGTTTTCTTGATTTTTATTTGCTTGTTCTTGTATAAATATTTATATATTTCTTTAAGAAATTCAAGTCTTTATTTTAATATTACTTTTGTTTAACTTCTTTTCATTTTTGTGTAAATATGTGTATATAGTTTATTTGCGACAAAAAACACTTGCATATGGTATTCTTTTATTTTTTATTTTATTTTTTATTTTAGGGTTTGGTGTTGATGATTTCGAATTCGAATTCGGAGCCTTCGATGCGCACTGCGCCCTTTCCCAAAACTCTATAAATTCAGTATAAAACCTTGCGGAATATATATATATTTGTATATATATATATGGCTCCTATATGCTATAGATTGATTGGCTAGACACTCACCGACAAATGTTTTATTTGCGACTATTTATTTTGTATTTATATATCATATATTATTTATATATATATGTAAGTATGTTTCTAGCTAGAGCACATTTACATTTACCCAAAAAAACAAATGTTTTCCGTATGAAATTAATGAATTATACTCGATCTTTGCTTTAGTTATAGTTGTGGTAATATCCTTTATTATAAACTGTGTGGGATTGCTTTTCCTTGACGAATTTGGTCTTTTCTTTGCGCTTTTCTCTTATTTCTCTTCGGTTGAACAACACAGGAATTAAATATTGGAAAAGTTCGATGAGAGTTGAATGCAAACTTGTTATTTTCGATTTCGTTTCGAGAGTTTGGTTAATTTTGGCTTTAACTTGATTGCTGCCAGCAGACTTTTTCTGTTTTATATTATAATATATATTTTTTTAAATATATATCTTCTTTTTTTTGTGGTGAGTTAAAACGCTCCAACTGGGCTGTAAAATAAAAATAAAAGAGAGAGATGTAGGAGAAGGCTTGAGATATGGTAAAGGTAAAAAGTAATTAGGTCGATGCCACACCCATTCCACATATACATACATACAAAAGGATGCACTGAAATAAAAGGATTAAGATCCCATTTATTATAAAAATATATAGTACAATTTTGATGTATATTTAAGCCCAGTTAAGCTACAGTTTTTCTTATTAGTGTTAAATATTTATAATTAAATTGAGTACACTTTTTGCCAGAATATATTTGGAATATTTTCTTAAATTAAAACTTTTTCTAACATTTCTTACAGTGTATCAATGGTTGTTCCCCAATTTTTTACTCACTTTTCGGTTAAGGATCAAGCTCTTCTTCGGCAAAGCTCTCTGTCCTTGGAGTAAACCTGACCTCGCCAATGGAACCAGTGATCGGAATTCAGGGATATATGACACCGATCTCACTCACACAGACACACACACACACACATATATATGCACACTCACTAGTACAAAAAATATATAAAAAAGATAATGGTTGGGGACGTACTGCTAGCTGACTGATGGAAAGGACAGCGGTCCGTTTGTCCGTTAGTTGGTGGTATTCCCCAGGATCCTTTCCTCGGCTTTGCCTTCGTTGCGTGTCCTCCTCAGCACCGATCTTGAGAATTTTTTTTGCCTAATTTTTGGTTGATTTGGTTGATTGGTTTGCTTTTGTTTGGTTTCTTTTTGTAGTTATTTGTTGAATTAGTAGTAGTTTTGGCTTTTTGAACTACGGAAACAAGGAGAAATCATATAGCGACGCAAATGATAAATCATATGAGTAGAATAATACGAAAACGCGCTTAAAAAAGAACCGCGTTTGCTGGATGCGCCGAAGACTGCTTGACTCGTACTGAATTTCCCTTTGAGTGAGAGAGAGAGCGAGGCGCTTTTCCGCAGTAGCAGCAGACCCCAGCAGCGACTGCGACAATTTCCACGGAAATCGCAGTAGCAGCAGCAGCAGCAGCAGCCGCAGCAGCAGGAACAACAAAAACAGGCGGCTCCTAGAAAAGCTTTCGGGACGAAGCTTTGCCGCCTCTCGCCTCGCCTCTCGATTTTCCGGCTCCAACTCTCCAAAAAACCCAACGCTCTCTCCAATCATTTGGAAATGCATTTCCCAGCGGGGGAGGCGAGGCGGTGGGAATGTATGCCACTAGATTGGCGCTTATATCCCATGTAATCTGTGTAATTTCAGCTGTTTGCAACTGAACAAAAATATATAAAAATAGAAATATAGACAGGAATAGCGCCAGGACACTGGGAAAATTTTACTTTTTCAAAAATTTTAAAATAGGAATAATATTATATAGAGATTTGATTCGATTTGATTTTTAGAGATTTGAATTCAATAAAATGGGCGTCTAAAAGTATATGATTATATAACTTTTTTAGTTTCCAATTGCATACTTTCAGGCAGGGGTTTGGCTTTATTTGAAATATTTTTCAAGATACTTGTTATTTATTTTAGATGATAAACATTTATATATTAAGGAAAGACTTTTTAATACATTTTATTTTTTTATACATGTTACTATAAATAAAAAACAAGAAAGGAAGCTAACTTCGAGAAGCCAAAATTAATATATCCTTGCATGAAAATTAATTATAACTCAGTCAAAAATGCATTAATTTCAATTCGGAAAGCTTTTCTATGCTATTTTTTCTTAGGGTAAAAAATCAGAACTACAAATTAAAAATAAATTAAATTTTTTGAGCATTTTTTAACATTTAAACAAAATTTTAACCCCTATACAATTTTGAAAAAAAATTGAGTCAAAATTTTTATAGTTTAAACAAAGCTAGATCGATTCGGCTGCTAGAGCTGATCAAGAAAAGATATGGTTTATGGTGTCGGAAATGACATTTAGACCTTCAAAAACACCTGAAAGATTTAATTTCTTTGAATCGATATTTATGTAATTATGATGTAACCCCCTATAAAATTTCGAAAAAAAAATGTGTAAAATTTGTTATCGTCAAAACATGGCTAGATTAACTCGCCTAGTAATGCTGATAAAGAATATAATGATTTTTAGGATCGGGAACTCATTTCCTACGAACGTTCAATATTATTTTCTATGGCCTTCATAGAACAAAACAAATTACATTGATATATAAATACTTGAGCTAAGTTTTTTTTTGCTTTTTAAACAAATTAAGCTTAGTTGGGAAATATTTACTTGTATTTTTCCTTGTACAAAGGACCAAAAGGACGCAAAGCTAGGATACGCGCAGAAACCGAAGCAGAGGCAGCGACAAAAGCGATTTGAAAGTGTGCAAATATTGGCATTGAGCTTCGGTGCACTCGCTTTTGAAATTAATTGAAAGACTTTGTCTTGGCTGCCGGCGAATGCAGGATGCAGGCTGGCGCTGCACGCCGCAGGACGCAGGACACTGGCAAAGCGAATATTTGCACAGCAATTCATGTTCAACTGAGGACTCAATTTACCCAAAATACAAACCGATCAAATATTAATATTCACTAATGAATTTATAATAGGCTGCGTTGCAATTTCAACACAAAAACAATCAACTGTCTCGCCACATAAATGGAAAATATATGTTGAATATTTAATGAGTCAAGTGCAAAGAGAATATTAATTAGTTTAATGCAGCTCTACAGTTTTTTTTCTTATGAATTATCTCTCACTTTATATAAAAATGGTAGACTTTTATTTATAATTTATGTTATTTTGTAACTTGTAGAAATACCTAAGAAAGCCAAAGGGAAATCCTTTCTTTTTCAGAATATATATTTTATAAATATATAATTTATTTACTTTAGTTTTAAGTTAACTATTTTCCGATTTACAATCAGCAACTCTAAGTTTTATAACTTATATTTGTTATTTCGTAGTTAATTGACCAAATCGCACTCATCCTGGAAAAAACCTCCTTTTGACACCTTTATTTTAAAAGTTCTTTTTCTTAATAATAGTTAAACATATACTTTTATAGTTATTCTTAATATTTAAGCTTGTAAATCCCCTAAAACTACACCAACTGCAATCCTCTTCCATTATTTCACTTCAACTTAAGAGCTCCCTTGAAGTCAATTGCAATTAGTGAACTAACTTAACATTAGGGTCAACCGGGGGCCACCAGCTTTTCAACAATTTCAATTAATTAAAATAAATAATGAAATTATGTGTGCAGCGGCTGAGAGAATCCACTATAAATCCCACTCCAAGTCCCACACCCATTCCCGTGATTATCTAAGCCAGATCCCGAACTGGAGATACACATTGCAGCGGCTCATATATATATACATATATAGCCACAGCTGCGATGATATATATTCAGGATGTGGGATGTGCAGTCGCCCAAAAAAATAAAGAGGAAAGCTCAGTGCGATGGGAAAAGCTCGCATAGGGGCGCTGTCCCAATTGGAGAAAATTTTCCGGGCTTTGTAGACTTGGGCAAGCCAGTTGGAGTTGTTGTTGTTGTTCATTTTCCTGCATTTTGGGCGGCGCTATTCGAAATTGTGTCAAACTGGGCGCCGAACACGCCCCGAAAGCACAGAGACCGGCCGGCAAGCAGCGAACTCCGGACCATGACACTCCGGCGTACACAAGAGATAACCATCGAGAAGCTTCCTCGAAGGTTCCTCGAAAATAAAGAGCTATAGATTGAGATAGAAAAGATTGGTTGACTTTAAGACGCTGCTGCTGCTGCTTCTATAGCTGCTGTAGATTCTGCTGCTGATTCTAACTTAAAGAGCATTTAGTTTTGCCAAGAATTTGTTGAATTCAAAGATTGTTTCAATCAAGGATAATTTTCTTGAATGATCAGAGTCATGTATTTCTAAAGAAAACCATAATTAGAGTTTGTTTTATTCCTCGAAACGAACTTGAATTTAATAAAAACTTAAATTTGTGGTTCTTCAACCTTTAATAATTATGCATATTATTTATTTGTAAATAAAAACCAGAAGAAACATTCAATTTTCTTCTCAAAACCAACCCAAAACTAAGCTTGTAATAAACCAGAACTTATAGTTTTTTGTCAAGAAATTCTACAACACTTTTAAAGCCCAACTGCAGGACACAGTTTTCGCAAAGAATGAAACTATTTACTCGACCAATTTTCGGGAGGGAGCGAAACCCCCAAAGGCGTTTCAATTATTAATAGCTGGTATTTTTCAGGGTGTACCAGGGGTTCCTAATGGCTAAATATACGTGTGGTGGCAGGATGTTTTACTTAGCAAGAGCCAGAGTGCGGCTGAATGTGGCGCAGGACACTTGCAAGCTCTGTCACGTAGTCGGGCAACTCGTACGCAAAAGTTGTGCCAAGTTCTCGAGTCAACATCGGACACGCACACACACAGAGAGAGAGAGAGAGCTACTTAATTGAGTGCTGGAAGCAGGAGGCACATCCTGCCCCCAGGATATCCACAAATTAGATGGAAATAAGCAAAGAGAGAGTGGAGAGCGAAAGGATTGCAGAATTAACCCAATAAGAACAAGGATTCTCAATTGAAAAAAAAGAAGAGAGAAAAAGAAAATAAGAGGAAAAACTATTAATCCTTAAGCCCGGCTCTAGGATTAAGACTCTTACAGCACTCTAAGCTCACTTGAGCCGAACACAAACAAAAATAAATCGATATACCACACAGGATATGCCACATCCTTGGCTGATCACGTAGCGCACCGATTTCTTATTTATTTCGATGAAAGTTTCTGCTTTATTTACTTTTAAGTTCAAAGAGAACCAAGAACTTTTTATATAATTTTTTTCTTTATTTTAAACCAAAACCCAAATATAACTCAGTTAATATTTAAATGCCTAAAGTAGACCTTAATTAATCGTTGAAATTTAAACACTAAGCCATGTTTAGTGCTTTTTGAGAAACCGAAAACACACTTGAGCCAAGATATATATCTACGAGCTATGGATAGCTCTTCTCATACATATTGCCATCCGATCCGATTCCGACTGGCTGCTGACTGACTTCAACAGGTGCTCGTTGAGCCGTGCACTTACCAATTAGCATATGCACTTCAGTTGCCATCAGTCCCCTCCCCCTCATCGCCCCTCATCTTATCCTTTGACCCCAGGACACCCTCTCCGTAAGACCTGGCCGTGTGTGTGTGTGTGCAGTTCCTTGCCGGAGACCAAACATCCTTGCTCAAGTGGCGTTTTAACGCTTCAAATGCATAACGAGGGCGGCTCAAAGGGGTTAAGTCACTCGCAAGCACTCGCACTCGCAATTACACTGGAAGAAAATGTTTTTACATTTTTAAGGAAAAATAAAAGAGAAAGAATATTAACAAAAGTCTACATAAAAATATAAGAAAACTGATTTAAAAAAAGAAATTAGTTTTTAAAGTGTTAATTTAGGGATTTAGGTTATATATATATTTCGTTCAGTGTACTCATAAGCTCAGAAGGGGGGAAAGGGAGTATGAGAAAATAAGAAGGGGTTGTGTAATTGCTTTAAGAGGCAACAAAAAAGGAATCACACAAGTCGCTGCACATCAGCTAATTCCAAGCTCTCTCTCCCTCATTCTTCGCTCTTCCCCAAAAAAAGCCATCAAAAAAAGAAAGAATAAAAAGCAGGGAGAACATAGAAAGAGGAAGATACAGAGAAAAAGAGAGAGAGAGAGAGGGGGAGAGAGAGAGTGATGGCAAAGAACTTTTAACAGCCATCGAGTGACTTCCGCTTCCGGCAGCCGAAAAATCCCTCAAACCGAAAAACCGAAAAAACCAAACCCTACAAATGCTAATCAGCTGAATGGCAAATCAGTTAATCTATATGCCACCACAAATCGAACGAATCAGTGGCCATATATATATACATTTATATATAGGGATATATATATATATATATATATGTCTGTATAAATAACATGGCAGTTTGGATATTTATGGGTTTCGACACTCAGACAGTGACTGTGATTAATGTAAAACTCGAATGCTTTTCAATATTATTTTTTGTATATGTTAGCAAAGATTTTACTTAAATACAACAATTATAATTGAAAATTAAATTAAATACTTTAATCTTCGATGCTTTAGATATCACTGGGGTTATCAAAACACCTTAAAAATAAGTCTAAAAATAGGCAATACAATTTTTTAAGTACCAAATTCGGAGTAAAATTCTTTTCTTAAACGATCTAAACTTTATTTAGCATTAAAATTCTTTTCTTTAACGATCAAAACTTTATTTAGCATTAAAATTCTTTTCTTTAACGATCTAAACTTTTTTTTAGCATTATTTTAAATATCTTTTTAAAGGTTTTCAAGACCCTAGAAATTTCTAAACAGCCTCCGGCTAATTATCATGTAAACCTTATATTTACTAAATCTCTTAGTTTCTTTTCTTTTCTTTAAATTACATTTTATTTTCTCCCCGTCATAATGTACATTTTGAATTTCTTTTATTTCGACTCTTCAACCCCCGAAAAAAGCAAAAAAAAAAGGAAAAACTCAGGTGGAAAGCACTTAGTTGTGATGCTGTTATGACGTATACGCCCCGTGTGCCGCTCACTATGCAGCCGTGTCTCTATGTATACATATCTCGTCGTGTAAATAAATGCACTTGTGTCTGTGCCAGAAAGGGACAGACTCTCGGTAGCGGAGTACCACCCATTTTTCAGTACCACTCTTGGGGGGGGGGGTGCGGAGTAAATAAAGAATAAATAAAACGACAAAATCTAACGATGCGTTATGCGAATATTTGCATTCGAAATTGAGAAATTTTCTCTCTATAAATGTGCGTGGGTGCAAGCCAGCTGAATACATATACACACACACACACACACACACACACACCCACAACCGGAACACACCCTGGCACACACACACACACACACACACATGTTGTGAGAACGAGTCCTATGTACGTGTATTACATACCAAATTTAATACAGGGTGAGTCCTTATGAGGTATGAGCTCTAGAGCATAAAGAATCTATGATATAAGCTGGGGGAATTTTGGAAAATACTATAAAAGGGTCTTAGGAAACTGTTATTCAATTAATTCCTTGATTAAAATATAGTATTGCATACTTTCAGGCAAGTTATCAGGTGATATCAAATCTCTAGAGCTCCTTCACCTATCTTAGCTTAGATATCCTGGAAACTGTAATGAAAGGTGCCCAAAAATATGTTCTATAAACTGTTATTTAATTAAATCCTTGAGTAAATTATAGTACTGCATACTTTTAGGCAGTGTAAATGGGAGATTTCAAATCTCTAGAGCTCCTTTACTTGTCTTAACTTAGATATCCTGGAAACTGTAACGAAATATGGATAAGCGTATGTTCTATAAACTGTTATTCAAGGAATTCTTTAAGCTATAAATAGTATTGCATACTTTCGGACCCCTTTACAGGCGATTATAAATCTCTCTGGGTTTAAGTTGCACTCCATTGCTAACTAATATCATATTAAAGCAGGTTTTAGATAGTAGTTTATTTTATTTAACATAAAATCTCTCCAATTAATAAAGATCTAATATCCACTCAGATTTAAGCACCGAAGCTCTTTCAACATTTAGAAACTCTGGAAAGGAGGAGGAGAATCACCCTCTTTTTTTCGCTTGGTTGCATGGCACAAATACTTGCCACATTGCTCGAATAAACAAGACAAGAGCAGGCACATGAAGCTAACCAAAGGCGCATAAAACAACAACAGCAACGGCAGCAGCTATGATGAAAACGATGAAGAACCCTCGAGGAAGCCGAAAATTATTCACAGCATACACAGGCACATGCATACCCCTGTATGTGGATGTGTGTGTGTATGCGATGACACTACACCACCACCACCATCACCACCACCACCGACATCCCAAAGGCAGCCCAACTCCCCGCTGAAACTGAAAACAAAACCAAAACCAAAGCTCGGTCTCCCATTCCCCCCGTGTTTGGCTTCATCCTTTTTCCATTTCTTCTGCTCAAAGGACTTCCGCCATATGGCCAGAGTTGGCAAAAGTATAATTTATCAAGCACAGGGTTTAGGGGGATACAGAAATCGACTTATCAAGGCAAGGACCCAATTTCCTTTAAATAGTACGTCTAGATAAATAACTACGCATTAAATATATATATACATTTATTTAATAATGGCATAATTTTCTTATTCCTGGATTTCCAAATGATTTTCTCCCTGGCTCTCTAAGGAATATTGTAAATTTTTCACTACTCCGCCGGCAAGTTTCTATTTAATTATTTTTGATTGGTATTTTGGTTTTACACATATTTCTATCTCTAATTTATAATAAATATACAGTCGCCGAATGTTACAGAAAACCAAAAAACACAAGACGCGCTCAGGATTTCCAAATGGATTTTAATCAAATCCAATCCGAGCCTCACACACTTCCGTCTAAACAATTATAATAGAGACAACTTAGGGGGAACAACAAAAGACAAACGCGGAATGATTGCTATCTATTGGCTTCGATTCCCAGGGGCCAAGTTCGCCAGCACCGACTCGGTGACGGCCTTCAGGGCTGCGGGAGCAGCAGGTGCAGCTGGTGTCGGAGGAACTCCAGCCACCGGCGAGTCTGGGGGACTGTGAAAGAAGTACAGCAGAAAACCGGCGGCAAGCACAATGTGAGCACTCAGTATTCCAATGATGAGGAATAGCGAGAACTGCGAGTTACGCAGGGCTGGTGTAAGGACGGCAATTAAAACAGTTCCCGAAAGCAAGGCAGCGGTGATCACCAGGAGCCACTGCAGCACCGATATCTGCCAAGGGAAGAAAGGGATTAGATATTAGATAATTTTTCCAAGAGATTGAGATGCAATCCTTACATTGATCACCCATAAAATGGAAACGGGAATGTAGATGGCCAGACTGTAGCCGTAGATGCACATCAGCGACAGGAGAGTCGGCGTGTAGCTGGCCTGCAATGAGACGCGAATGTGAGCGGGACAGCAGATACAGCACTCGAAAAAGGACGAATACTTACGCTGTCCGTCTCCACGGCATCCGCAGAGTCCACCGGCTTAAGGCTGTACTTGAACAGGGCCCAGAGGACGGCCGGTAAGATGTTGGCATAAAGGAATATGCAGGTGGCCGCATAGGAGACCAGGTGGAAGTTGTAGTGCCAACGATAGCCATCGCTGGCATGATGCAAGTAGCTGGCTATGTTGCCGCTAATGGCAATTGAAAAGATCTAAAAGAGGGAAATATTAAAGGATTAAAAAAGGTATTTTGAAAGCACATTAAAGCTGAAGTTCTCAAGTGTTTACCCCTTAAAGATCTTGATAAGTGTATAAAATATTTCTTGCCCAATGTCTTAGCTTAGTTTTTGCCTTAAAATTAACTTCTTTATATGGAAGAACTTAACAAAAATGTGTGAAAACCCTTAACAAAATTATTCCCTAACTGGCAAGATGTGTGTTAAGGTCCTTGACTACCAACCAGGGTGACGGTGATCCAGAAGGGACCGTAAAGATCCGGATTCTCGCCAATGTTCATGCGCAGGTAATTGCCCGCCGCCCGCTTCGGAATCATTGAGTTGACGATCCGCTCCAGGACCATGTAGGTGTCCACGTTGAAGAACTGCTGGTAGTACTCAATGGTGAGGAAGGAGAGCCGTGCGCCGCCAGCACCACCCCCTCCGCCGGATCCGTCCAGCGAGGCGTTTTGCGCCTGATTAGAGCCACCGCCGGCCATGTTCTGGGCGGAGGTGCTCATGTCGTAGATGAGATCCGCCAACGGATCTCCGCGCTGACGTTGAGCATTGGAGCCGCCACCGGATCCGGAGCCGGAGCCAAATCCAGATCCGCCGCCCGTTGCATGCGTCGGCGAATTGACGTTGATCTGGGCTGGGGCACCGCCGCTGTAGTCGCGGAATTGCAGCAGGTCGTCGGCCGTAGGGGTCTCCATCTGGATTTGGATTCGGTTCTCGGGTTTTCAAATGCACTGCCTGTTTTTGCTTTATTTTAGGTAAATATTCCACGTACTTTCGTCCAGCAGTGTGGCCGCGCCGATAACGATAAAAATTACCCTGCAGCCCACAAATAAATACCAATATATACCAACTTAGTGTGCAGAAATACCAAAAATATACCATGAAATGAACAGACTTTTCACACAGCAGGTCAACACTGTCCTTTAGAAAACAGCTGATTGGTCCAGGAGAAGTAAACAAACCGAAACAGAAGATGTTGAGCTATTTGAAATGCTAAAATAATATTGAAATTCAACAGGAAATAAGTTCCAAACAATCAAAATGTATTTATTAAAAAGACAGGCATGTACTACAACAAAACAACTCTGCTATTTCGTCAGATACTTAGAAGTATGGCCAGAGCTGCAAATATACCAAAGAAGTTTGGTAAATAAGTACCAAAATTGGCTTTGGTCGCGTGATCAAGCTTTTCGACCATTTTAGGCGAAACACTAGTTGGTCACACTGCATGTTACATCATGTGCAACCAAAATAACTAAATTTTATTATAAATTTGCCGCAATTAAAGCTTTTTTAGCGCCCCTGCAACTGGACTCCATCGGCCCGAGAGCGGTGGCAATGTACGTGCATCCCAAGGTCGAGCAACGCTATCCACGCATCAGCATCTAAAGCGCCGGGCGAGCCGAAGACATAACCGAAACGTAAACGAAACACGCAGGCAGCGCACGAATAAATATATAAATAAATAAGAAATCTAGCTAAATAAAACAATACGCGCGATGAGCGAGAGCAGTAACAATCAGGTTAGTTGACGAAGGGCGCGAGAGAGGGAGCGAGAGCGAACGTAAACTTTATCAATTCGAACAGTTACGCATACAATTGCCAAAAAAAAAATAATAAGAAAAACAAATACAACCTCTGCTTATATTATTTTCGCCTGTTTTTCTGCACTTGTATTTGTTGCAGCGCAATTTGTTCGCGTATTTGTGTGTGTGTGCAATTTGCGCTGCGGTATTTTCCTTTTCGCCGTATATACTTATGTACACCTGTATGCATGTTATTCCATCATTCCAATTTCCTTTCCACATTCCCATACTCTTTCCATATTTCTGTTTTTGTGCCTTTTAGTATATAATTTCTTATTACGTTTCGTTTTCATTTCAGTTTTGTGACGTTGATTTTTGAGCAAGCCCCCAAAATAAAATAAAAACAAACTACAAAAAAAAAAGAACACAAATTAGTCCGTGCACAGCCAGTAAGGAGCACGCACGCCCAGCAGAATATATTTCATCCATTTTGAGTTCCGTGCGGTCAGCCTTTTTTTGTGTTTCAACGGGCGCGAACGTGCCGTGCGTTCCTTGGAGTTCCAGGAGCGGGAGCGGGTGCTGGAGGAGTCCCAGCGAAATTGTGTCCATTGGCTGCATACCTTTTGTTTTGTATCGCAATTCTCTTTTATCCTTTAAATCCGAAACAACGCAATCGAATCCCCATTTTGGACATCGAAATGGCGGCATACTTGAACCGCACCATCTCGCTGGTCACCGGGCAAACGGGCCCCGCCGCCGATGATGACGACCGTCACTCAACGTCCACGGACACATCGCTGACAACGACAACGGGCTCAACGACGCCGGCGCCGAATTTTATGCCGGAAACGCGGCTCTATCAATCCAATGACAAATCACCCCTCCAGATCTTTGTGCGGGCCAAAAAGAAGATCAATGATATATACGGCGAGATTGAGGAGTATGTCCTGGAGACGACCACATTTATCAATGGTAAGTTATTAGCATCTAAAAGCTCTTAAATATAGCTTAAATTACTTAATTACGAATATATCCTATATGTATCTTGCATTTTCTTTTATATTTTCACCACAACTTTGTTAACTTTCAAAGGAAATTAAAGAAAACGCAAGAACTTTAAGTGCTTATGAAATTCATAACTTAATCTCCTTTATTTTTTAGCTTTGCATGCGGAGGCGGAGATTGTGGACAAGGCGGAGCGGGAACTGTTCGAGAGTTATGTGTACAAGGTAGCCGCTATACGGGAAGTCCTGCAGCGGGATCACATGAAGGTGGCCTTCTTTGGGCGCACCTCCAACGGCAAGAGTTCGGTGATTAATGCCATGCTGCGAGAGAAGATCCTGCCCAGCGGTATTGGACACACAACAAATTGCTTTTGCCAGGTGGAGGGCAGCAACGGTGGCGAAGCCTATCTCATGAAGGAGGGTTCCGACGAGAAGCTCAATGTGGTGGTATGTTTATGTCAGTTAAGATCCCGCCTTCTATTTAATATCTCGCTTTTTTCTGTTACCACAGAATATCAAACAATTGGCGAATGCTCTGTGCCAGGAGAAGCTATGCGAGAGCAGCTTAGTTCGCATCTTTTGGCCACGGGAACGCTGCAGCCTGCTGCGCGATGATGTTGTCTTCGTGGACTCACCTGGCGTGGATGTGTCGGCCAATTTGGACGATTGGATTGATAATCATTGCCTGAACGCCGATGTCTTTGTCCTGGTCCTGAACGCGGAGTCCACAATGACGCGAGCGGAGAAGCAATTCTTTCACACCGTCTCGCAGAAGCTGAGCAAACCGAATATATTCATTTTGAACAATCGCTGGGATGCGTCGGCCAATGAGCCCGAGTGCCAAGAGTCGGTAAGGTCTCATCTTGTTGTTGTTGCGAGTAGTCTCTCTCTTCAAAATATTAGTTTCCTGGGTCAATCCTCGACCTTCTCTATGCCCGCTGTTGTCTCTCTTGTTGTTGATGTGTGTGTCTTTTACTTTCGTTTACCAAACAACCAACCAAACAACCAACAAACTATCCACTGTACTATCAACGCCAGGAACTGGCTAAGGTAATGAATGATGAGCTAGACCCAGTTAGATCCGATCTCCTTGCTTGCTTGCTTGCTACCTTGCTGCCCGAGAGAAAGACAAACCCACCCACTCTGCTTTTGATTCTGTTACTTCTACCTCGGCAATAGCCGATGGATTGATCGTTCGTTTGTTACCATAAGTTAATGCTTTGTTTCATCATCCATCCGTTAGGTTAAATCCCAGCACACTGAACGCTGCATCGACTTCCTCACCAAGGAGCTGAAGGTCAGCAACGAAAAGGAGGCGACCGAACGCGTATTCTTTGTTTCCGCCCGCGAAACACTGCAGGCGCGCATTGAGGAGGCCAAGGGCAATCCGCCGCATATGGGCGCCATTGCCGAGGGCTTCCAGATGCGCTACTTTGAGTTCCAGGACTTTGAGCGCAAGTTCGAGGAGTGCATCTCGCAAAGTGCCGTCAAGACCAAGTTCCAGCAGCACAGTTCGCGCGGCAAGAGCGTGTCGGGTGATATGCGCTCCATGCTGGATAATATCTACGAACGGATCACGATATTCCGTAATCTGAAGCAGGACCAAAAGAACATGCTCACGGAACGCATTCAGGGCACGGAGACCCAGATGATGCAGGTCACGCGCGAAATGAAGATGAAGATCCACAATATGGTCGAGGAGGTGGAGGAGAAGGTGTCGAAGGCCCTCAACGAGGAGATCTGGCGACTCGGAGTCCTCATTGACGAGTTCAACATGCCCTTCCATCCGGAACGCCTTGTGCTCAACATCTACAAGAAGGAATTGAATGCCCATGTGGAGAGCGGACTGGGCAGCAATCTGCGTGCCCGCCTCTCCATGGCCCTGGCCATGAACGTGGAGTCGGCCCAAACAGAGATGACCGACCGTATGCACGCTTTGGTGCCCAACGAACAGCTTTTGGCCACCAGCACCAAAATGGTGGTCCGCACACAGCCCTTCGAGATGCTCTACTCGCTGAACTGTCAGAATCTGTGCGCCGACTTTCAGGAGGATCTTGAGTTCAAGTTCAGTTGGGGCATTGCTGCCATGATCCAGCGCTTCACCGGCAAGGTGCGCGAGCGCAGCAAGAAAAACCAGCCGGCGCTGGTCAATCGTCAGAGCAGTATTGGGGTGAGAGTTGAGCCTTAAGAAGATGATTAACTCTGCTCTAAACACTTGTACTTTTTGCTCTCTTGCAGCACAGCGTTGTGACGCCCGCCAGCACGCCTGTGGAGGCGACAACTCCCGTTTGCCTCTTGCCCGGTCCCAGTGTGGCTGGAATTACGCCCGAGCAGCTATCGGTGATCTCTCGGTTTGCCATGACCTCCATCGGTTCGCAGGGCACCGTTGGCGGCCTTGTAGTAGCTGGCATCGTAAGTAACTCGCTCTCTGCACGAGCAGATAGTCCTGAATCGTTATTGGATGAATATATATCCTTTACAGATGCTGAAAACCATCGGTTGGCGTGTCCTGGTCGGTGTCGGCGCCCTCTACGGCTGCATCTATCTGTACGAAAGGCTTTCGTGGACGAACTCGGCCAAGGAGCGCACCTTCAAGAGTCAGTACGTGCGGCATGCCACCAAGAAGCTCAAGATGATCGTTGACCTCACCTCGGCCAATTGCAGCCATCAAGTGCAGCAGTGAGTATAGATTTTTTCGCTTATATTTCATTGATTCATCGGATTCATCCCTTTGCAGGGAACTGTCGAGCACCTTTGCCCGCTTGTGCCGCACCGTTGACACCGCCACCACGGACATGAACGAGGAGCTCAAGACGCTGGAGTCGCAGCTCAATGTCCTTGAGGGCAATCAGAAGCAGCTGAAGCTGCTGCGCAACAAGGCCAACTACATACAGAACGAGCTGGACATATTCGAGCACAACTATATCTCGCCGCAGTAGGAAAGATAGGATCCTAGCTGGGAGTTCATGGAGACGGAACAGTATGTGGTTGGTGGGCTGTGGGAGGCTCCGATCTGAAGCTTTTACAAGAGGGCAAAGCCACGCCCCTTACGGCAACGACAACAATTGAATACGTTTTTTTTTTTCGCGCACTATTTTGTTTTTTTTTCTCCTCTCTCTCTGCTTTTGTATAAATGCATGATTCGAACCATCGATTTGTACAATTTTATTATTATTATTCTTTTAGAGAACGAATTGTTGTTGCGAATTGCCAATTTTGTGAGATTCCCAACGCTTAAACAAACCAGACACATGATTCTACAGTAGCAATTATTGTAATTTTTTTAAGCTCTTGAATTGTTGTTGTTGTAATAATTATACCAATAACTGTGGGCATGGCCGGGAGCCATGCCATGGCCATGGAAATGCTAATTGAAATGAACTATATAGAAGTCACCTCACCAGGCCCCCTCCTCACATAACGCAAATGCAAATTAATTGATTTACCTTCTAATAGAACGTTCTTGTAATTATACAAATATTTTGTTTTTCTCCCAATCGGATTTTAGAATAATGAAATGACGAGACGCGATATACACATACATCATACATATATGTTGCATCATCATCGTTACGATGATGGGGGTGTGTGTGTATTAATTGTTAATGGATAATTCATGAACGAAAACGAAACAAAATAAATGATATTTATGTAAGAAAGTGTTGTTTTGATTTGTAATTTTAAGAAAACAACGTCAAGGCTCTTGAAATAAATTTTGAAATAATTTTAATCGGGCTTCTACAAAGGTTTGTTCCATGTTAATAATAAATTATAGAAATTATTACTGCCAGTTTGGTTGCTTGTTTCTTTATAAAACAAAAAAGAAAGCTAACTTCGGAAGTTTACATATTCTTGCATGAAAATTGTTCATAACTCAGTCAAAAATGCATTAATTTCAATTCGGAAAGCTGTTCTATGCTAGTTTTTCTTAGGTTACCAAATCAATTACAGATTTTAAAATTGAAAAACTAAAATTTTTTGTCAATTTTTAAGCATTTTCACGATGTAACCCCTTAAAAATTTTTCAAAAAATGTTGTAAAAATTTTGTATCGTCAAAACCTGACTAGACCGACTCGACTGTTCATTCTGAAGAAGAATATATATGATTTATGGGATCGGAAATGACTTTTTGGTCATTTTATGCCTTTAAGAAGACCTGCAAAATTCCAATTCTTTGAATCGATATTTATCGATAATTTTATATGATAATTTTTCTAACAAATCAAAGTAATAATGCCGAAACTAAGCTAAAAATGCATTAAAATCAAGTCGATAAGCTTCCCTGTGCCAAGTTTTATTAGGTTAACAAATATGCTTACTGAATTTAAAGTTTTAAAATTTTTACATATTTTTTAGAACTTTAACAAATTTTATAAAATGTTGAGAAAATTGAGTCAAAATTTGTTTTTGTCCAAATATGGCCAAATCGATTCGGCTGCTAATGCTGATCAAGAATATATGTATTTGATTTATAGGGTCGGATACGTTTGCTTTAGTGCATTGGAAGAATATTTTAATACCCTGCAAAAGTAAAAAAAATAAACCAGAAAATAGTAATAATAAAAGACTTTAATATTGATTTTTCAACTAATGCAATATGCATCAGCCAGAATGTATTTAAAAATAAATTCAAACAGTTTGTAACACAATTTATGAGGCAAACATAAAACAATAAAATCGTTGATTTGATTAATTGTAACCTTTTTGAGCTCACTGCCGCAGTAAAACCTTTCGCTTCGGTTGGAAATAAACCATTTATTCAAGCATTATCTATGGAGTTCTAAGGAATTTGTCTAGAGTCCCCCCCGTCCCCGTCCCGCATTAAACCTAATCTCGAGCTGCACCAGAAACGAGGTCTGCAACGAAAATAGCCACTGCAAAGCCATGTCCATCGATCCTTCCTCCCTCCCATCCAGCCAAATCCCCCAAAATGTCAATCGTATCTGCGAACACATCGAGTAGTCCCTGAGCTAAGCGATGAAACTGGCCTTCGGGGGAGCTAGCTACATAGCTTTCGTATATATATATTGTATATCTGTATAATTCCGTATATATATATATAGATATATATATAGAGATGTATATAATGTGTGTATATATCTGTATAAACATGTATAATGGTAATGCAGGCTGCAGGCGCGGGGTGGGCATTAGAATTCATGTTGTAAACTTTCAGATTTGTACAAATTGATTCATTTGTGAGTGTCCTTCGCCTTAATGAGCTGGTACATAATGGTACATAGTATATAGAAACATGCTCGAATATCGCTAATCGGTAAACGCTAATATAATATAATAATAATATCAAGTTAGAGAGAGACGCTAGAGACGTGAGCACGCGCACAGTTTGAATCTTTGGCAAGACCGCAGATACTGATCACAAGAATCGTTTCGATTTATCGTTAATCCGTAATGCTAATCTACAACTATATCGTCGTACTCGCTCGATAAAAATTTGGCTAATTGTGGAGCAGTGACATTCGGGTACATTCGTCATTATCCTCATATCCTTCATCTATCTTCAATAGGAATCCCTGTCGGTTAAGTACTCTAAGGTCTAAATTCGCTGTTTCCCCAAAACTCTCTCTCTCTCTGTCCGCTCTCACGGCTCGCTGGCTCCTTCGCCGGGATAGAGGTTCACCAGGATGGCATAGTAGTGGCATCCAGCGGCCAGCACCACAAACAGATGCCAAATGGCATGGGCCATCGGTATCAGGCCGTCCGCCTTGAAGAACACAATGCCCAGAATGTAGAAACCGCCGCCGAACTTTAGCTGCAGCATCCCGTGAAAGTGATGGCCGGTAAAGACCACCACCAGAGCTGGGCCCAGGCCCATTACCAGGTAAAAGAACGTCTCCAGGCACTTGTAGCGTTCGTGGAATATCTGTTTATAAAAGGAATATATATGAATATATATATAAGTATCCTTTGAAGTAAGATAAAAACCTGCTGGTAAGCTATGCCGACGGCCGCCATCAGCCAGATGACCCACTCCATGCAGAACAGAATGGCCGAGTGATCCGTGTTCTCCAGCGTTAGCCAGGGAAAGTAAGACCCAGCAATGAATACATAGATCATGGCTCTGTCGCACCGATGCAAAACGTTCTTAAGTCCCTGGTACGTCTGCCAGCCCAGACTGGGCCATGCCTTGACATGCCGCGGTGGTCTGCAAAGGAGAAACAAAAAAATGAGTCAAATGGAGAAGCGAGGAGCTATGCAGCCACTTACTTGTGCTCGGCGCAGTAGCAGGAGCAGTGAAAGAAGGTCGAAACGGTGAAGAGCATGCAGAGGGCCCCGCCATAAACCCAGGATACCAGATACTGGCTGGAGCTCGAGGAGCGTTCAAACAGCTTAATGGCCGCAAACACAGCCGGCAATATCCAAATCCCGTGAGTAATCACATTGGCCACCTGCTCAATCTACAAAGAAAAAGAGAAAAACAACAACAACCTGTTCTAGTCTCGCGAGGAAAAGGGGGACAGTAGACAGTAGACTGTAGACTCACCTCGGTTGGCTGATAGGCACAGCCTGGCTTGGCCTTGGCATTCTTCCACTTGACATTCCGCAGGCGGAGCTTGAGATTGGAATTCGACTGAATGATCGATTTCCAGAACTTGCTAAAGAGATTCTCAAGGAAGGCGTACTTGTTCTGCAGATCCTGCATCAGGCTGAGCTCGCCATTATTCCGATTTCGGTTGCCGCCAATCAACCGTTCATGCCCGTGACCACTTCCGTGACCACTCCCGGTGCTGGTGCTCATCGTGGACAGACTGTGGGTATAAGATTGCTTAGCAAATTGACTGTCCGACTCGCGTAAAATTGATTGATTACACCCAGGTTAGCGGTCTAACCCAACCACCCACAGCCACGCCCTCACCCACGCCCACGCCTAGCTGCCTGTCTGCTTACCCGCTTTATGGCTTTATGGCCAATTGATTATCATCCACCAGCCACCGACGAGCGCGCTTATCTTCCACCTCCGTGATAAGCCTCCTCCTCCGCCTCCTGCTCCACGCCAATGACTGGACAATGGACAATGTCTGGTGGCACTTGAGCTATTCCCCAAGCATTAAGCTAATTTATGCTCATTGAGAGAGAGCTGAGCCTGCATACTGACTGCATCATACAATGGCCAAGCCAAGGTTGCCGATTTTGACCCGCAATTGAAACCAGTTCGCTTATCTCGTGCGCCGCGAACATGGCTCAAAGTCCAAGTCGGATGAGAAGATTATCATCCGAAACCGTAGGCGTAGGAGAAGGAATGTGATTAAACGTTTGCTCTTGAGGTTCGTTCGTTTACCATTTAAGGTTATCTAATCCCTGCAAGCACTACAAATTTCTCTTTTTCTTTTTTGGCTGTGATTTAGGTGAGCACATTAACCCGCTTAGGTCTTTCGTTTCTAATAAGCATAGTTTATTTTTGTATTTTTTTTAATTTTTAATTACCTAATCCGAGTGCTGTACGTCACAGAGTCCGAATCCGAGTGCGCTGACCATGAAGAGGTCACTTTGAAAACGCTATCCGGCACTTAACGATGCAGAAAGCTCGTTATATCCTGCCTGATGATGGCCTCTAAAAGATTCATTATCATGGCTCGCTGGCTCTTCTGCCCCGCCGGATTAAGTGAATATTTACAACGCGAGTAAACACTGGGAAAACTTTGCTGCTTGTATTGAGTTATGTGACAGCTTTTCAATAAGTTCAAGTCCCGAATACGGACACATCCGGTGTGTTGGGTGTCCCTGTGTCCCGCCCCCCAAAAGTATGCCTCATTTATCACCACAGGGGGTGGGCTCAGTGTGGGGTGTGGTGGGAAAAGCAAAAGCAAAAGCATAACATAACGTATACCCCCCCCCCCTCCCTTCGTGTAGCTTCATCATCACCATAACGACTATGCTAATCGTTATAAAAATAGATGTCTCAGGCATTCCTTATATTGGCAATATAGACAAGCAGCGGAGGGGTAAGGGAGGGAGCGTACAGGGTGCACCGAGAAAACGATTGTTGATTTTAGGTCGAATATGTAACGGTACATTTTGTTTTACCGTTATTGAGCTAAGCTTGAATTTCGTAAATTTCCAGTCTGGAACTGTTATTTCCAATAAACCTTTGCCTCTTCATTTATGAATTAAACTTTAAACTATTTATGCTGCTAAAATAGCAATGCTTTTCTCACAGTGCCCTAGGAAATGGTCAAAGATTGTTTACATCTCGGCATAGCTAGAATCAATCGCTGTGCTAATCCAATTTGTTACACTGCCACTGTCACGCAATTCAGCCATGCAACCACCTGTCCAGTCCAATTGTCCACCTGTCCACCTGTCCGCCTAAATGCCATTCCATACACTGGAAAAGCAGCGGTTTCCACCGAATTTCTGGAGGGAAACTCACCTGGCTTGTTGTTGCTGCTGCCGCCGCTGTTATTGAGAGGATGCTGGGCTCCGTTAGGTGGGATGCGGGGGGATGCTGCAATCAGCAAGCTCGAATATGCAGCCAAGGAGCCTCACGTGCGGATTGGGAGTCCCACGCAGGACACGCGCTGCTCGTTAGACCCACGGCGGATGCATCTGGCGGAGACGAGGGAGACGACGGCGGCGGCGGCGATACTCTGGGGTCCACTTTCTGATAGGGGGGGAAGGAGAGACAGTGTGGCCGCGGCACAACCGTTCGAATATACCGTCGGCGGTAAACTGCCGCTGGGAACGGTCATTCAAGTAGTAATTTTTAAATGTTTTCAATACAAATATTCACAAGTTTTATTGTTATCTGTTTGATATTTAAGCATATCAAGAAGCTAGTAAAATGTAAATAAATGCATTAAACATATTAATTAAAAGTTCTACTCTCGACATCGTTGCCATCTTTACAGTGTGACTCTGTCAGGTAACTAAGATTTTCCAGCTACTCAAATTCGGTCACTTTAAAACTTTTGGCTGTTTCTCGAATTCGCGGTTAATTTTTGTTTATTAATCCAAAACTAACCATGTCCGATAATAAGGCCCAGCTCGAGGAGCGTCAACCCAACGCCAACACTCTGCTACCCCCCAGTCGCGTGCGGACGATCATGAAGAGCTCCATGGACACCGGCCTGATCACGAACGAAGTCCTCTTCCTGATGACCAAGTGCACGGAGATGTTTGTGCAGCATTTGGCGCGCGAGGCGCATGCCAAGCACGGAGGCGGCGACACCCTCAAGTACGAGCAGCTGTCCCAGCTGGTGAACAAGGAGAAGAACCTGGAGTTTCTGCTCCAGATCGTGCCCGAGAAGATACGCGTCTACCAGTTCAAGGAGATGATTCGCCTGAATCGCAGCCGCGACGGCAACGGCGACGACGACGATGATGATGACGATGACGACGACGACTCGGGCTCGGGATCCGCATCGGACGAGTAGAATCCGCGCGTTCCCACTAAGCAACAGTACTGATTCCATTACTTTCATAATTAAGTCTAGATGGTAAGTTGCGTTCCGGAGGGAGAGAGAAGCATCTCAAAAAAGGAACACGCCAGATTACACGCCCTGTTTTTTAGCTAAAATAAATATTGTTCAAGTCGAGTATATTTTGTACTTTAAAAAGAGTTTAATTGCACTTGAATTCGAATGGTAGATAGGGACAGAGATGATGGTAGCTTCTGCTTTAGACCCTCAGGTTGACGCCGGGGTAGCCGGTGGCATTGAGGCCCGTCACCTTGTAGGTGGTGCCGGCAGGCGCCGGCTGGTCGAACTTAGCGGCAGTGGTCACATACAGGATGTCCAGGTTGGGTCCTCCGAAGGCCGCCGAGGTGATCTGCTTGGTGGGGAACTTGATTTCCAGCAGGACCTTGCCAGTGCTACAAAATATCACAAAAGATGCTTCATAAGAGAGGTTTTCTTGATAATTAATGCTAAATTTAAACCCACCTCGGGTTCACCTTGAAGATGGTGGCACCATTGAAGGTGGCCACATACAGATTGCCCTCGGTGTCGATGGTCAGACCGTCGGGCAGCAGATGATCCTTGGGACTGGTCTTGCGCAGATTGAAGATCACCTTGGGATTGGTGGCGACGCCCGTCTCAAAGTCATAGTCGTACGACTTGACCTCGTAGTCGGTCGTATCGATATAGTAGAACTTCTTGGCCTTCTCGTCCCAGGCCAGGCCATTGGAGATGCCCACGTCGCCCTTGATCACGGAGGTCTGGCCGCCGGCCTCCCAGCGGTACAGCTCGCCGTGACGGAACTCGAACTCGTCGCCAATGTAGCGCATGGTGCCGCCAAAGAAGCGGCCACGAGGATCAGCCTTGGCGTCATTCAAACGATTCTTCTCCATCAGCGGCTGGACCTCGAACAGGGTGCGCACCACCTTGGCGGTGGGCGAGACGCCGTCCCAGTTGACGATCACCACACGGCGGCCGCAGCCCACAGCGAACTCCTGGGGACGTCCCTCCACGGGCAGAACGAATCCGGCCAAGGTCTCGCCCTCGATCTTCGTCTTGTAGGTCTTGTTCTGCTTGTAGTCGTAGCGCATCAGGCTGCCAGCCTCCAGGTCCACAAAGTACAGACTCTGGCGGGCCACATCCCAGTGGGGACCCTCGCCCAGGCCGGCGTAGGAATCGGGCAGAGGCTCAATCTTGTAGGACATCTGCAAAAAAAGAGGAAGTTTGATTATTATTCTTTCTTTTCTTTCTGCATTTTCATTTTTTTGCTTATTACTAATTCCTCTTCTTCTAATTCTCAACTACCGTTAGTCCCAAGAGAAACGTCAAAGCCACAAAAATCTGGAAACTGGAAGACGGGAACTGGAACATTGTGCGTTGTGCGTTTGCCTCTGACTTCATGGGATTCCGACTCCAAACTGAAGCTTAAGCCGTCGGCGGGAGAAGCTTTTATTATGTGTGTTTTAGCACCGAAACCGAGGGGCCTGACATTAATCGAGAGACAATCATCGCAGCAGCATCTCAGCATCTCAGCTGGCAGGCGGAACACATTTCCATTTCCATGTGTTTTTTTCCGCCGATTTAATATATTCCCGCCGCTGCTGCAGCTGCGTTTCTGTGACGTCATGCCCTTCACTTACTCAGCCGAAGCAGCAGCAAAAACAAGAAGAACAACAGGGCAGAGGCAGAGCTTCAGCCTCAGAAAGATGTCGTTGCGATTAACTTTTAACTTTGATTGGATTGCGCGCCTGTTAATTAGTATTGTTTTTGCTGCTGCCACCGCACACATTTTAATTGACTTTTGATGTCCGAAGCTCAGTGTTATTGAATTGGTCAAGTTTGAAGAGGCAATTGTTGAGTAGCAGGAGCAGGGTCTCTTCTACTATCGGTCACAGTGGCACAGTGGCACAGTGTCAACTTTTCTGATCAAAATCGGACCTTCCATACCTTCCATTGGAATATTGGAATGAATATCTTTATTTAATTATTTATTCTTTTTGGAATATTTACGAATTTATTTAGCAATGAAAATTGTAAGAAATAGAATTGTTTACAAAAATCTTAAAATGTTTTCAGGCAAATTTTCAACTTTAAATCTTTTTTAAATCTCTTTGATATGAAGAAATAGAACTTATAATGTTGAATTTTAAAACGAATTTGTGCATTTTCAAATATTTACGATTTAGAATATTTCTTGTATTTGTATTTGCATTTTTTAACAAATTTAACTTTTTCAAATATTTACGATTTAGAATATTTCTTTGAAGGGTAATTCTGTAAGGTTTTTAAAAATGTATTTCAAATATTTTAATTTATAAACACTTGATTATTTATTTTCAGTTCACTTGGGCACTTAAAAAAAAATCAAATAAAAATAAAACCAAACTACAGAGGATTCCCCGATCCCAAAGGACCTTCCTAGCAGGACATACCTTGAAGGGAGTATTCGTTTAGCGTGAATAGAGGAGAAAGTGAATCCTTGGACACTGGCTCCGACGGGTAACGCGTTCAAACTGAAGTTCCTCCGATCGGCCAGAAATCTTTTTATACCCCAGCGGGCACCGGCGTGACAATCTCGCCCAGACCTAGTCCACCCCCCTCAGCACCCTACCCGGCTCGGGTCCTCGCTTCTGGCCCTGATAAGCCACCAATTGGAGGGCTGGATAACCCGGCCTGATAACACAGAAGCCGGCGGCCGAGCAACAGGCGAATTAACCCGTCGACAACAATTGCCACTTGTCCACATTCAAATGAACCAAAGCAAGAAAGGGTTAAGGGGTCAAACTGTATTAGCTAATGATTAAATTTTGATATAATTAAGAGTTTTATTAAGAAATTTAATAGAGGAAACCTATTTTCATATGACATGCCTTTAATAATAGATGTTTTTGCATGGTTTATCTTATAAAATCGATGTTTTTCAATCTATATTTGATATAAAACTATAAATCATTTTAGGAACCTATTTGAAAAATATTTAGAAAAAATCGGAAGACTCTTTAATGTAGTTTCATATGTACTTATTTTCGATAAGTATAAAAAATGCAATTATCTTGATATATTTTAGATATATTAATTTATAAAATAACAAAAATTATCCCCTGAATTAAAAGGTTAAGTTATAAACTGGCCTTTAAAGCTCTAAATAATATAATAATTTATATGCATTAAATTGCACTTCTGCTGATTTGAAGTATCTCTAAGCGCAGACTTGTGTGTGGGCAAAAAATAAACCGATAAAACCTTTTTTTAAACTTTTGTTTATTTAATAATATTCAATTGTTTATTTCCCTTTTTTTTAGCGAAATTCTATGCTTCCGCTGGACAAATGATAAAGTGCAGCGCGGGCGGCGATAAAAGACTCTAAAAGGATGCCTTTGGCATGGTATCAACTTTGCACTTGACCTCCAAGTCTTATTAATGGGGAAAGGGGATGAGATGGGATCGGACCATGACTGAGTCCGAATCTTGGGGACCCCTTATCGGCAGACAGAAGACAGATGTCACCCGGTTTGGCCCCTGACTGGTATTTTCTATTTCCATCTCGTCTTTAAATTTAAATTGCTCTTTAATTAATTGCCTCAAGATTTATGGCCATATTTGTTAGTTCGCCTGATAAGGGTAATCCCGTGATCCAGACTTTTACAATCCAAATTCGATGTGTGCGAATTTTAGCATAATATTATTATATTCCTTACAATTTTTATAATAATAAGAGGAGATATTACATAAATATATGAATTTATCTACTTTTAAAATATGTTTTTAAGGTTTAAGATTTCCAAGTGTTATTTTTCAATGAAAAGAACTGTGTGGATTCTGTTTGATCTCTGTGGATGGTAATTGGATTTTAAGTTTATTCAGAAAAAGTAACAACATGTTAAATGTAGCAATAGTAACCAATCAAAATAATGCCAGAAATAATATCATGGGAATCATAAACATTTTAAATTGATTTAGCATTGTTTTTATTATAGTTCAGATAATTGCAAATTAAATAAAAATTGTAAATAAATTTGCAAATACAATGTGGATCGAAAATAATCGAGATCGAAAGTACCGTTAGCTAAGTTCGCGGGTAAGTTTCCAGAATCCCCGAATATTCGTGGAAAAGGAATGGCAAAAACGGCTTGTTGTTGTTGTTGTTGTTGGACCGGTTTCTTGTTTTACCCTTTGCACGGCGTTTATCAATTGTGTTATTGCCCCCGTTCTATGTCAAGGCCAAGCTAATTGCGCAAATTGGCCAGAGATGCGGCGCCGATTCTTGCGGTTTCTTACTTACGATTAGTAACCAGCTGGCAGAGCAATTAAGTGTAGTTAAATTAAGAGAAACAAGAATTAAGCAAAACAGTGAACAAAAAAAAAAAAAAGAGACAAAAACAATAATAATTCTCTGTGGGGGTATTTATGGGGCTGCCAATCTGGTTTGTTTTGTTCTGTCATGCTCTTGAGTATTTTTTTGGTATATTTTTAGGCATGCCAACCTCGTTTGGATTGTTTAAGTATATTTCCGTTTCTTTTATTTTTGAATATGAAAGTTATATTTTGTCACGATCATGACCAGGATCTGGAACTTTTACTTAATTGCAATTTGTTTAAGAATTTGAATTCTATATTTCTTTAGTTTACTTTGATAACCTCAATCAAGTTATCGTAATAAACGAATATATTAAGAATTAAGACATAAGATGCCACTAAATGTCATTACCAATCGATTATTTTGATCCACCATTAAAATCCTAATTAATTAATAATAAAAAATATTGATAGATAATTTTTTAAATATTTCACCGAAAACATAATTTAACAAAATGAAATTAAAAATCGCGCCGATTTTTTCTATTTTCAACATCCACCCTCCTCTTCTTTCTTTTCGTAATCGATAGTGTATTTCCCAGATTACGGCCACACTTTATGTATTTTTTCCTCTACCAAGCACAGTCTCTTTTAATGTTACCAGTGATGAGCTGTCGAATAATCTGAATTCTGAGAAAAATAAGCTATAAATTACTGAAAACTATTTGCTGCTTTCAAATGCAAGAAAACATAAAAATATTCTTATCATTGGATTCCAAATTGAACGGAATGACTGCAATTATACAGACTCTATAGCCTCACTGGGTTATTGCAGCAACCTCCGAGTCGCTGAATGATTAAAATATTTCAAAATAGCTATTTGTATAGAATAGCAGCTTTAAACTACCGATATTTTTGGTTATTCAGTCGTAAAAATAATAAAAATTAAAAACTTTAACCTATTTAGAAATTATACAGGAAAATTAAAAAAAAAAAACATGTCTTTTGACAAGATAAATTGAGCACGTGACTCTTTTGGCCGATATTTTCAGTAATTCCGCCATTCAGTCGTATAGGTTAAATCTTGATTAAATTAAATAATTAAAAATAAAAATAAATAATAATAAACAAACAAACAAAGGAAAAAAACTATTTAAAAGCGTACAACATCATTATGCTTATTCTTATTTTATTTATCCTTATAATTATGCACATTTTCTCAAAATTTAACTATCGCATCATATTCGTTTAACTGCATTTGCTCTATTTGGGATATTCAATAATCAATATTAATTATGCTAAAGTATTCAAATTTAATAAAATGTAATAATTTCCTAAGCTTGCAATATAAAATGTGTTTATAAACAATTCCATCGGCAAGAACGAACAAGTGCCGATATTAAGCTTCTCCATTTCCATATGAGCTAGATCTAGCCCAAAATAGTCTAAGCCGGCAACACTGGTAGTCCGGTCACACTCATTGCGATTCTCTTTTGGGTCCATTCTTTTTTCAAATTTCGCCGAATAACGAACAACGCGTCGCTCCGCATCGCTTTTTTTTTCCTGTGCGCCTTCTCGTTCTGCCCGCTGCAAAACAAAACGAAATCGAAAACGAAACCGAAACCAAATCAAAAACAACGGGACCGTTGACTGTCGCTCGGCTCAGGATCGTTCCAGGAGCGAGTGAGTGAAACGGAACGCTTGTTCCGATGTGCGGAAACTGGGTGAGGAGAGCGACGGCGGTGGCGTCGACGGCAACGGCAATGGCAACGGCGACGGCGACGTAGAGTCGATTGCGAACGGACGCAGACCGAAACAAAAGTGAAAACGTGCAAAAATACAAATACAACTGCGGCAAAATGTGCGACGCTGCGGCAACAGCAACGGCGTCGGAGACGGCGACCACAGCTAGTGCAGTGACGGCGCCTGGAGCTGGAGCAGCTGGCACCAGTACCACGACATCCACATCCCAGCCAGAAGCCTCAGCTTCGGCGACAGCAACACCAACCACAACGATGACAATGTCAGCGGCGGCGACGACTACGCCGCTGGCGACGAAGAGCGGCGAGCGGGCGGCGCGACAAAACTGCTGTCGCCTGTGCATCGCTCCGGCCAGCGAGTGCATCTCGATCATCAACAGCTATGCGGCGGACAAGGAGCCGCTGTCCACCAAGATCCACAACTGCGTCAGCATCAAGGTGAGTGAGTTGAGCAAACCAAACCGGAGCACACACACGTAATCTGGCTGTCGTCATCCGCTCTCTCGGCGGTGGCGGCGGCTCTCTGGTGTGGCGTTGGCGTGGTGTGGTGCGGTTGGTTCGTTGGTTGGTGTCCAACCCCAACAGATATACACACCAGACCAGCCGGACAGAAGCCAGCGGCGGCGGCGGCGGCGGAGGAGGTGGAATGGAGGAGGAGGAGGATGAGGCAGTGGCCACACCCGACGACGGCAATGCTTGTGGTTGTCGGTTTGTCGCTTGGGATCTGCTGCTGCTGCTGGACACGAAAAGTGAGGTTACGGATGAAGCCACCACAAGGCAGCCAGCGAACCGACCAACCAGCCAGCCAGGCCAGATTGTGCAAGCGACGATACCGACGCCGACGACGACGACGATGACGATGACGGTGATGATGATGATGGCCACCGAAAGCGAAAAAACCAGCCCGCCCCGCCTCCTCCTCTTCATCCTCCTTCTTCTCCTCCTCCTCCTCCGCTGCTTCTATGGCTCTCAGCTTCGTTCGCTTCGTGCTCTGTCTCTGTATGCGAGTGGCTCGCCGCATGGTCCGTTTTTGGGTTTGGTTCCCAGTTTCCACTGCCAAGTCACGATGCAGAGAGCGAGAGGGAATGGAATCGTGGAAGCAGAGTCAGTGGCTGGCAGAGGGGCAGCGTTGGTATGGGTGTAATCCAATCACGACCACAATCTTTGCTTTTGTTGGGCTCATAATCAAACTTGAACTCCGTTCTCCGTTCTGCATCTCCTCCGTTTTCCGTTCTTGATTCTCCGCTCCTCCTTTTACTCCTGCTCTTCCTCTTCCTCTTGCTATTCCAGTCCCATTTTGAGGTTAGAACTGATCCTGCTTCCTTTCCAAAAAATATGCTCCTCCTCCTCCGTGTTGCTCCTCGTCCAAGCGGAGTGGAGTGGAACAAGAGAGACGGCAGACGGACGAGAGACGAATGGCCAGCACAAAGCGTAAAGTACGATGAGCGCGCCGCCGTCGTCGTCGTCGTTGTCGTCGTCGGCCGCTTGTATGTGTGCGGGCTGTGCGATATATACGGCCGCTTGTGTATGTGTGTGTGTGTGTGTGTGTGTGCGTTTGGGTGCCTGGACAGGCACAGGCACAGGCAGAGCCACTGGCTGAGATTCCAGGCCAGAAAACCCAAGGCCCGAAACCCAAAACCAGACCACGATGACGATGACGACCCGCAACCCAGGCAATTACATATAATTTCGCCGCTGTGCCTTTCCATGGAATTTCGCTTGGAGGGCAGCACCAGCAGCTGCCTCTGGGTTTTGGTTTTGGTTTCGGTTTCCTGGACTTGCCTCCGCTCCGATTCATATCAGCTTTGCTCAGTGTCCCAGCTCTGCTCTGCTCTCCTCTCTCTCTCGCTCTCTTTGCGCGCGCGCGTCCTTCGGAGGAAGTGGTGCTGCAGCAGGAGCAGAAGCAGGAAAGGGAGCTGAAGCAGGAGCGGAAGCGGGTGCGGGTGCGGGAACAGCAGGAGGACATGGACTCTTCCTCATGCGGCTTCGCTAGCTTCGTTTATTGATTCTTTCCAAGGGCTGTACACAAAATGGACGCCCGCTGCTCTGGGTTAGCTTTGTTTTTTTTTTTCTCGTTTTCTTTTCTTATTTTTCACGTTGGTCTCTGAGCCCCCGGCATCCAACATCCCACATTGCATATCCCATTGCCCAGTGCCCAGTGCCCGTTGCCCAGGGCCCATATCCGCCAGTTGCCAGTCGCCATAGTCGTCGGCCAGCTCACAGCACGCTGCTTCTGCGTGTGCTCTGTTGCCCCCGATGGTCGTCTGGTCTGCCGGTCTGCTGGCTCGCTGGGTCTGCTGGTGCTCGGTTCTCGGTGCTCAGTGCTCAGTGCTCTGTTCTTTCCCTGGGCTCGATTTCATGGCAATTGCTTTGCACGCACACACACAGCCGCCGCCGCACACACATACACTGGGCATGTATACACGACGACGGCGGCGACTACGACGACGACGACAACGACCGAGAGGCACTGGCACTGGCGCTGGCTCTGGCTCTGGTTGGCGTCATCGCTAGCTCGACTGCTTCTGCTGGCAAGGCGATGGCTATGGCTATGGCTATGGCGATGGCGATGGCTTCTGGGGCCTCTGCTGCTTCTCTTGCTCTGCCTCTTCCTCCGTTCTCGTTATCTGGAGGCGGACCACATGCTCGCACACGCATACACACAGAGCCACTTGGGTACGGGCACAGGCACGGGCACTCAGGCAGAGGCAACGCTTGGGTAGCACATATACACACACACAAACACACTCGCACAGCTCAGGCAGACCGACTCGCACACACACACACACAAACACGGGAGCAGGCAGGCAAGACAAAGACGGGAGGCAGGCAAAAGAGACCGGGAAACGGGAATGGGAATGGGCCAGGGCCGGGGCCTGGGCATGGGAAGCGGGAAGAGGAGAGAGAGAGGCCAGCGGGAACGGACGGCGGACATCGGGAACTGGACGGAGGAAACCCTGGGCCGGGCACAAAATTCGAGTGGTTTCACCTTGGGCACCAGATTACCTGGCCTGGATGTCGATATTTCTACTTTGACTTTAGCTTCTTCGGCATCTCCTTGTACATCATCTTCTTATTCGCTTGGCCATGACCACGGCTGGGCTCCTCCTGCGACCCGCATCGAATTTCATCCACCGCCGCCTCCAGTCTCGCGTCTCCATTTTGTGGCACTCTTGGGTCGGGGCTTGGTCTCAGTCTAAGTCTCGGGTCCCCAGGTGGAAAACTTTCTCCCTTGACTCTGGCCAAAAAGAGACGCCACGCCACGCGACGTGATGAGATGACAAGCTGATAAAAGAAAGAAGCCGAGGGAAGAGGGCAGCGGGCAGCGGGAGGCGGGTAACGATAAATGGGAGAAGCGGCAACAGCAGCAGCAGCAGAAGCATCCGCAGCACTTCCATTGCTCATCCAAGATGGCGGATGGATGCTGGAATAGAAACGCTTGGCTCGGAATGGAACGGATTTAGCAACTTGGAGGATACACATTTTATGGAATGGATGTGTTCCACAGAATGTTCCTCGATTCGAGATGCTCTTGCTACTTAGCCAGGATATAGTTAGTCGAATGTTGGGCAAGGTAGGAGTGCGCTTGCAATTCTCATGTTTCGCTAGAATAATTATTCCAGGAAAATAGCGGATTCGTTGCCCAATTCCCCTTTCCCTTCATCACCCTGAATCGATAACTACGATCAGCGCTGCGATAACAGCGATAACAGCTGTTGAGTAGCCATAGGGTGGACCCTGTTGCATTTGTGTGTTATAAATGTATTTTGTTTTTGCGTTGTTTTGCTTTCAACGAAATTCAATATTTCGAGTGGGAATCCAACTGCCCCCGCCTGCTCCGTCGCTCGCTCGTTCGTTCGCTGGCTTGTACATCATCATCATCCTCAAGATCTGCTCCGCTCTACCAAATACGAGGGTTACTTTTCGGTTATTTCTACGTCTTCACTTTGTGCGTGGAATGTCCAGGACAGGATGCTCATGTTCTCTCTCGCACACTAACACACACAGCCAGCCGGACGCTTACACAGCATGGGCTTCGTACGAATAAGGACACAAAAGGAAAAGAGCAGAGCGAGAAAACTCGTTCCACGAAGGAGCAGAGGAGGCGGGGAGGCGGAGGAACGCGATGGGAATGGGAATGGGTCTGGGTCTGGTCCAGGCTGGTGATTATTGCACCTGGTGGCCAGCAGAAATGATGGTAGCAACGGCAGCAGCAGCTGGTGGACTGCAGCATGGTGCAGCTGCTGTCTCCTCTTTCTCTCTCTCTCTTTATCCCTCTCCCTGTACATATGTACATGCATATATATATATCGATATATTTATATAACAATATCTGGCCCTTTTGCGACTTTCTAAAATCTTGTCTTTCGCTGGGCAATTGTTGCGTAGTATCCTGTCATGTGGATATTCCATATCCATATCATCCACATTACCCAAACCAGAAGAGTGCCGTTTAATGTTGAAACTTTGGCGGAGGACATTAAAGTTCTGGCCGCTAGGAGTGGGAAATCCTTGCTCCTCCCGCGCCTTGCTCCATCTCCTCCAAACGCCATACTCCAGCCGACGTGCCTGTATCCAGTTGCAGAACCGAATAAGGAAACATGGCGGCCATAAAGGAATCGAGGTGTGGGCGAGGTGAATGAACAACATATTATCGGTATCGGAACGGAGTGGAGCGGAGCGGAGCGGAGTCCTGAAAGCCAAAATCCTCCAGTGGGAGTGTGAGTGTTGGCCCAAAAGGATTCAGCTTGGGGGCGAGCGCCGAGTTATCCGGCATATAAGGATGTCGGGGGTACATAAGCTCCGTAGCCCGGAGGCGGGGATATATGTACATCTATCTACATACATCATCCATCCATACATATGTACAATTTATGTATGTATATATATATACGCGTGTGCTTAAAGGAGCCGGCGGCGGTCTTCAATGCCCGGAGTTTCAATTACAAAAGCACAACAATCCAAACCAAAAGCAACAACTATTTGATTGCTAAATTAAACACACACCATGCACACTCACACATGCATGCATATGCATAACATAACGTAACGTAACGTATTGTCGAAGTCAAAAAGACGGGGAATGCAGAAACAAAACATTTTCACCGTTTGTTTTGATCATTTTCATTCGCCTGCTTCGATTGCTAATTCTCGCAGTTGCTATCGATATTCAGCAAAAGTGACAAAGCTGTATAGGCGATGAGGATTTAGCGGGTTTATAGCTAAGGTATTATTTTATTTTTTGAGAAGATCGCTTGTAAAGATTCACAGGTCCAAAATAATTGAACTAATATCCTATTTATTATTCAGTAATCCAAAAAAATTTTCTTTTTTTTATTTTAATTTTATGTTAACTTACCCAAGTTAAATTTAATTAAAGTCTACACACACAACATTAATTAATAATAGTTTATAAAAATGTAAGAAAATATTTAAATAGAAATCATAAAATTATAATTGAATTGAAATTCCAATTAGATTCCTTCCCAAGTGCAAAATCTAGCTATTTCCCGCTTAACGGAAATACCCGCTGGGCAGCACTGCCAATCCTTCGATAAGCGATTCCGAAAGATGAGATGCTTCTTGGCTTTGCCGCTGCTGCTTGCTATCTTTGATAATTGCGATTTAAGTGATTTAAGTGCACAGCCGGCCAAGATGTTTTGTGCCGGAACCTCAGGCCACACCTCAGCTCCCCCCGCTTTTGCCAGAAAGCGAACATAACCCGGCAAAATCGGCCTATGTACCAGAAAATCCTGAGTACATAAGAAGGGTCCGCTTACATAGGCTGGCAATTCAAGCGATACACACAGTCGTCGTCGTCGTCGTAGTCGTACACAAACAAACATGCGCACACACTCTGTTATCAGGCAGCAGGACATTTCATATGATTTGCGCAGTCTTCTGTTTGTGGTGGCGGGGGGCAAGGTGCAAGGAAGGTGTGGGTGCCAGTGGGCGGTGTGGGATGCTGCAGCAGTTTTGCATATAATTATAAGCAGGTCATTGACACTAATAGGGTAGTTGGGAGTGGAGTTGCGGGACTACCTGCATTCTCCGCATCGTTGGACACACACACACAGAGGCTTCGCCCAACTCCCCCGATGGAATGTATCGCCAAAAATCGAAAGAGTGGGCAAAATCCGGGCTAAATGTGACTTTAAATGGCGAATATTGCGGCTTGTTTTTGGTTTCAATACAGTTTCCTCTTTAATCATTACTCAAGATATCCTTCAATTAAACCCTTTTATGTTTTCTCTCTCCTTTATAGATCACCTCACAGGATCGACTGTCGCTGCATATATGCCACGCCTGCATCAGCTACCTGAACTCGTGGCAGAGCTTCAAGAACCGCTGCCTCAGCTCACAGACAAAGCAGCGCCAGTGGCTGGACACCAACAGCAGCAACAAGAGCAAGCTCTTCAACTATCTGGACCTGAACAGTGCCGAAAACGGTGGAGCCTCCTCCGATCACCAGCAGCAGCATCAGCAGCAGCATTCGCAGCCGCATCAACCGCAATCGGAGAATGAGCTCGACGCGAATGAGAAGGCGACGGCAGCGGCAGCGGCCACAACGGCCGCCAACATATTGGATGGCATACCCTCGCTGAAGAAACGCAAATCCCTAACAGTCTATGTGAGTCCTAAACCGCAGCAGCAGATGCCACAGCATCAATTGCAGCAGTTGCAGCAGCTGCAGCTGCAGCCACCGGCCAGATTGACGGCGACGGCTACGGCGACCGGCACCAACGCGCAGCAAACGTTGCAGACCCTTCTCTTGCAGGTGCCAGCATCGACGGCTAGCTCCTCATCCACTATCACCACCACCGCATCCGTATCCCAGCAGCGGGAGCAGCAGCATCAGCGGCAGCAGTCGCATCAGTATCGCAGATATCATCACCATCATCATCATCAGCAGCAACAGCAGCAGCAGCAGCAGCAACATAGTCAGCAGCAGCGGAGCAAGCAACTGATGCAACATCATCACCAGCATCAGCAGCAGCAGCAGCAGCAACAACAGCTACACCGACGTCATCGTCAGTTTCGTCCTCAGAGGCCAACTGCGGTGCCGGTGCCGAATCCGGCTCCATCGTTGCGCAAATACAAGCCCAAAGTCTACTTGCCGTTGGATATAGCAGTGCCACCACTGCCACCTTTGCCATCAGTAGTAGTTCCGGGACCGATTGCTGCTACTGCTTCTGCTCCAGCGCCTGCCCCTGGCCCTGCTCCTGCTGCCGTTCCTGCTGCTGAACAGCCGCTGTTATCGGGATTCTCCGGTCTAACCGGAATTGGTAGTGTGGGTGGTGGAATGGAGAGTTTGTCGTTGTCGCTGCCACTTGATTTCAGCCAAAGCTGCAGCACCGGTCACGTCCAACAGTCGGGTCTGCTGCCCCTGGCCACGGCCACGGCCACGGTTACGGCCACAGCTACGGCTACGGCAACGTCCACAGCGACGTCCACGTCCAATCCTACGGGCATCGCGTCAGCCACTGCCACCTCTGGCTCTGGCACTGCATCCGCATCAGCATCCGTGTCCACGGCTCCGCTGCTCATGCCGGTGACGCTGCAGAGCGCCGCCCAGCAGCTGCGCTTTTTCAGACGCTACTCCTATAATGTAATTGTATCGTGCATTCGAAGCGTGAGCCTTCTCCTTCACCTCCCTTCACCCTCCAGCGTCCTGATCGTCAGTACCTGTTATCCCGAATTCGAAATTATCCGCAAAGTGATACCGTGTCCGTCTGGATCTGCTGCCTGGTCCTTCCCTAGCTTGCTTTGGAATAAACATGAATAGCTCTGGCTAACGGGTATCGATGGACGTTCGTCAGCGTCCATGTTTGTTTGTTCTTCGTTTATATATATAATATATAGATTTATGTTTATGTGATTCCGTCTAATCTTGGTTTGTGCGCAATGCCCTTTGCTTGGAACCCTTGCAGCCGCTGCCAGCGTTGCCCATCAAAGATGAGCCCATTGACACGGACGATGACTACCAGATGAAGATGATAGACGAGTCCGACGACATGGTCGATCCCACAATGTTCCTAGAGCGCTCCGAGCACGAGGGCGATATGCCGTTGATGGTGAGTGTTTATTGTAAATTATTGCTGTAAAGTTTTCTATAAGAACCAAACCTCCGAAAGGCATTATATATTCTGAAATCCATTATTTCTCGCCTCCATTCGCAGGCCTCGGACTACGACTATACGGCGCAGCATGGCGTTAATGCCCATTCATTGGCCGCCGGACTACCACCGAATGCTGTGGCCAATGTGGCCGCCGCCGGGGATTCCAAGGTGGCCAGCTGCCGGGCCTGCAGCCTGCAGTTCTCCACCCGAGCCAATGCCCGTCGGCATGAACGCAATCTGCACCCGAACCTCTTCCAGCTATCCACAGACTCGGTCCACAATACGTCGGTGACGAAGCCAACGCCAGCTCTGGCCGCCGCATTGGAAATCCAGCGGGCGGCAGCTGCAGCGGCCACCGAAGAGGCGAATCGTGCTGTGGGCGCTGCCGGCGGTAATATCACTCCACAGAAGTATCGGCAGGTGGTGATGAACGCGTTCATCAAATGCGAGGGCGGCGGCTATGACTATGACAATCCGGAGCAGTACCGTCCGCTGCTCACCCACGACAAGGTGGAGTTCATCGAACAGAACGAGGAGTTCCTCGAGCAGTACCAGACGATGACCTGCCGCTGCTGCAGCAAGTATTTTAGCACGTACAAGAACTTCATGGCGCACGTGCGCAAGAAGTATCCGCTGCTGCCGCGCAACCTGTGCTTCAACTGCCTCAAGATGAACGACTCCAAGGCGCTGTTCATCTCGCATCTCAAGAAGCGTAACTGCATAAATCTCTACAGGGTTTTGAATACGCTGCGCGGCAAGACACCAATACTTGCCACGGATGCGGATGCAGCAGCAGCTGCAGCGGGTGAAGATGGAGCTACAACTGTAGCTGTTGCAGTGGCAGATGCCGGTGCTGGTGTTGTCACAATGGCCAGTCCCACGGTTACCATTAGCGGAGAGACGACCGCCGGCGCCGGCACGCCCAGTGGCGGTGAACGGCCCGAGAAGCTGCGCGCCAAGGAACTGCTGGTGAACAAGCTATACGAGTGCAAGCTCTGCCCGAAGGGTTTCCGCACCAAGCACGAGTTCCGCACTCATGTGTACGACAAGCATGCGGATGTGCAGCGCAAGGACAACAACTCGATCCAGTGCAGCTTCTGCGGCCTGGACTTTGCCGATCCGGTGGACAGGCGTCGCCACTACAACAACATGGACTGCATTGTCCGCCTGCGCTGCATGACGTGCGATGCCAAGCTGGAGACGCACCAGCGCTTCCTCGACCACGTCTACCAGGATCATCTGGGCGGCGTGGGTGGTGGTGGTGGCGGTGGCGGTGGTGCCAGCAGTGATAATGCCTCAACGACTGGCAGCGGCCTGGCCAGAAGCAACAGCATGGAGCACTCGCCGGGCAAGAGGAGTCTGCTGGGTGCTTTGGGCATTGGCGTTGGCTCATCGGCGGAAGAGTCGCGCAGCAGCAGTGTGGCCCCCACACAGACATCCACGCCCAAGCCAGCGGGTGGCGCACCCACCGCGGCCTCCTCTGCCTCTGCCTCTGCGCCCAGTTCGGCCAATCGTGGTGATGCGGCCGCACCCAAGTCCCAGTACTTTTCGCGTATGCCGCAGGTGTGCCCCATTTGCGGGCAGCAGTACAATAACTACAACAACGTGCTGCGCCACATGGAATCGAAGCATCCGAACAAGCTGCCCGAAACGTACAAGTGCGTGCGCTGCGGCCTGGGCTATCCGCGGATCTCCTACCTGCGGGAGCACATGATCAATGTGCATGGCGTGGACAAGAATCGGCACTCGGGCGGCTTTGAGTACATCGTGAATGCGGATGCCGTGAAGCTGGCGGACGGCAGCACGCCGAATGTGTACACGGGTCGCTACGACTACGTGATGAAGGACCTGATGTCGATAACAAATGGTGGGACCCTCGGTAATTAGGCTTAGTTTGTAGACGTCCCCCGCTCTGTCTCTATCTCTCTCTCTCCTTGTTGCCTGTTGTGCGTCGTCTGTTCCTTGTAAAATTCTCTGTAAACCTTTGATTTAAGGCTAACCCCAGTCCCGTCAGATATCACATCTTTCATTGGGCTTCCATTTCATAGTATCCCTCGGATTATTAACAAACTTTCTTGCAATTTGCGTGTCATATTTGTGACTCTGTGCAAAGCTTAGACAACGTTTTGTGCTCTCTCTCTGTTTTTATTTAACTAGTAAGAATCCCCACAAGCTCCACACTAACCCGTAACCCCTGTTCTTGACCCTTTTTCTTTGCAGACGAAGACGATGAGGAGGCGGCGGGCAGCGTGGCCAAAAAGATCCGTCTGGACGATAGCAGCAACAACAGTAGCTTGGCGGGCGTTGCCAGCCAACAGCAGAAGGAGTGCCCCATCTGCAATGCGGTGTTCAGCAACAACATTGGCCTCTCCAATCACATGCGCTCGCATTATACAGCCGCCAGTGTGGTGACCGCAGCTCTGGCGGCCGCCAATCGCATGACACCCAAATCACTGACCATAACAGCCACGCCAGCGGCAGCGGACGCAAGTCCCGAGGCGGCGGCATATACGGCATCGACCCCAATGGCAATGGGCAGCGGCGGCAATGTTGTGCCACCGGCGATGGCCAATCAAACGCCCCAGGAGCAGGCCGTGTTTCGACGCAGTTTGGATCAGGCGGCCGACCGTCGCTTCCGGCGAATGCGATGCCGGATTTGCCAGCGGCGCTTCAGCTCAAAGAAGTCCTATCGCTACCACATGCTGACGGACCATCAGGTGCAGAATGTGCAGTTCATCAAGTGCAAGCTGTGCAACGCGGAGTTTGCCTACGAGAAGGGTCTGAAGGTGCATCTGTTCAAGGTGCACGGACGGGCGATCAAGGACGAGATGATCATCAAGCAGTTCGAGTGCGAGGTCTGCTCGATTGTCTACAGCTCGGAGCTGGAGCTGCATCAGCACAAGCGCAGTGTCCACAAGCTGACCTCTGCCTCGGCATCGACTTCGGCTTCTGCCTCAGCATCGGCCTCCGCCTCCACTTCCTCGAAAATGGAAGACGACGTCTTGATGGATGACGAAGGAAAGCCAACAGTTGCCGGCGATCAAGCCGATCTGTCCACTCTTTCCAATGCCAACGCCTCGGGAGTGGGAGTGGGAGTGGGCACGCCGCTGTACTGGTATCAGTGCAAGTACTGCCCCTCGAACTTCAACACAAACAAGAAGCTGGCCATTCACATTAACTCGCACGACGAGTTCGATTCGAATGATTACTCCTGCAAGGATTGCGGCAACGTCTACAGCGGACGCAAGAGTCTATGGGTGAGTGTCTCTCTGTGTGTTTGCTGTAACCAGTTCTTAACTTTCCCTCTTCTCGCACACAGGTGCACCGCTACAAGAAGCATCCACAGGTGCCAGATCCGGCCGAGTGCTCGCTGTGCCGCAAGATCTTTTTCGATCGCCAGATGCTGGATAACCACACGCCCACCTGCAACCGCAAGCCAATCACCTCGACGGGTGCCCACCAGCAGCAGGATACGCTGCAGCAGCAGCAGGCGGCCCTGCAGCGTGCTGTTTTCAGGCACAAGACTGGAGACGATGACGACGACGAGGATGATGGCCAGCTGCAGCAGCAGCAGCAGCTGGAGGAGGGCGATGGCAATGGGGGGGCAACAGGTAGCGCTGCTGCTGCTGCTGCTGCCGTGGCTGTTGCAGCTTCTGCAGCTGCCCAGCAGCCGCCTGCACTGAAGATCCGCATACCGGAGGTGGCCTGCACCATTTGCGGGGCCCGGTTCACCGATCAGGAGCATTTCAGCAAGCACATCCAGAAGCACGAACAGGAGCTGTATGTGGACGATCCGCTGGCGGCGATGTTCGACGATGGGCCGGCGGATGCCGGCCAGTTCCAGGTTGAGCGGCAGAACGAGAACGGGGAATATGCGTGCGATTTGTGCGCCAAGACGTTCCCCCAGGTGATTGCGCTCAAGGTGCATCGCAAGTGGCATTTCAGAGGTGATAGCAAGCAGGTGAGCGTTTTTCGGCTTGTGCAGCGAGGAGGAGGACGAGCGATAGGCGAGTAGTGTCGTCTGTCGCGCCAACCCAACTAACTAACTAACTAAACTGAATTATTGATGATGCTGATGATGATGATGATGCCTCCGCACCAGTCGCAAAAAACAGATATCAACATCTCGTCATTGCAAATTGAACTTGAACTAATCTATGTTTTTCTCTTTTTTGCCTTCCTTCCTTCTTTCCTTTATCCTTTTATCCCGCCTTCCCTGCCGACTCCTGCCGACATTCTTGCATATCCTTGCAGAACCCCATCGACGGCGAAGCGACACAGTTGACCAACAACAATCACACTACCAGCAACAACAACAACAACACCAACAACAACAGCAGCAGCAACAGCAACTCGATGCTGCACCTCCGCGAGCTGCATGCGGTGGGCCTGATGCCCAACCAGCAGCAACAGCAGCAGCAGAGCCACAACAGCCACTCGAGCAACAACAACAACAACATGAACCACAGCGGCGGCAGCAGCAGCAGCAAGTCGATGAAGCGGAAGCGTGAGCTCAAGTGCGAATACTGCGCCTCCACGTTCATCAGCAACAACAATCTGCGCCGCCACATGTACGAGCTGCACAAGCACGAGGTAAGCAATCTACCGGAGCCGCCGGTCATCTTGGTGGACGATCATCTCCAGTGCCGTCGCTGTCAGCTCAGTTTCGAGACAAAGGAGCTGTGGATCGAGCACAAGCTGGCGGATGCGAAGGTGGTGCGTCCGTTCTGCCCCTTCCAGTGGGGCTGCGACCTGTGCGGCGAGTATCTGTCGCGCAAGGAGAAGCTAATGAACCACATCAACAATCATCTGAAGGAGGAGGTCATTGTGCCGGTGGCCACCAAGGCGGCCATTGATCGGGAAGCGGCGGCGGTGGCGGCGGCGTCAGCGACAGCAGCAGCTGCAAATGCGACGGAATTAACAGCGGATGATGATGAAGTAGATCAAGATGAGAATGAGAACGAAGCTCGGGACAGCAAAGACAAGGCGACGGGGGTGGCAGCAGCAGGATCACAGAAAGAAGACGAAAGCGATGATCTGGACGGGGAAGATAGCTCCGGCGAGGAGGAGGAAAGCTCGGGCACGGGAGACGATGAGGACGATGACTCCGATGATGATGAGGAGGAAGATGACGAGGGCGATGGAGGCGAAGGTGAAGACGAGGAGGGTGTACAGCCTGGTCATCTGTTGCCCCAACAACAACAGCAGCAGCAGCAGTCGCAGCAGCAGCAGCAGCAGCAGCACAGCCAGGACGATGATGATCTTGTCGAGGAGGTCCTTAGCTCGGATGACGATGGCGAGGTGGAGAGCGACGGCGACGGTGACGATGACGACGACGATGATGATGATGTCGAGGATGATGATGTCGAGGAGGATGATGACGATGACGATGTGGAGGAACCGGAACCAGTGGCAGTGGCAGTGGCACTGCAACCGCCAACGCAACCGCAACCGCTGATGAATGGCAATGGCAAGGCCAAGTCGAAAATGCCGCCACTGATAATGCCCTGTTCCGACGAGGATGAGGAGGAGGAGGATGATGGTGTTATGCCCATCGATGACATTATCGAGGAGGAGTTCGACGAGGACGACGCCATGCCAGATGCCGATCCGGATGTGGATGATGCCATCCAGGAGGTGGATGACTATGATTTGGATGAGGAGGAGGACGACGTGGAGGCGGAGGAGGAGGAGGTGGTATCGGCAGCCTCCTCATCGGAGAGCGAGTCAACGTCAACCACGACCACATCCAATTCGCAATCGCACTCGCATTCGCATTCACATTCCACGGGTGAGCGGCGTAAGAAGAGGGCTGACGATCAAATGAATGATCCCAGCTTTACCTGTGATCTATGTCAACTTTGTTTTGATTCCCAGGAGCTACTCCAGAGCCACATCAAAAGCCATTTTGGGCCAAAGCTCACTGTGGCAGCAGCAGCAGCAACAGCAACAGTGCCAGTGCCAGTCGCCGCAGCAGCGGCAACAACATCGTCAAGATCGTCGCTAGCAACGGTAACGGCACCAGCAAAGACGAAGTCTGACTCCAAGTCAGCTCTGCTGGCCAACAACAACAATAAGAGCAGCAAGACTGTTGCAGCTGCAGCAGCTGCCACTGCAAACTGAGTCACCTCCAGCCACCATCATTCACTCAAAACTCTCAGCTATCAGCTCTCTCATCTCAGACTCCCCCCCAAATCCAAACTCACTTGAAATGTACAAAGCCAGTCAAAGACCACTGTCCACTCAAAAGACACCGCCATCATCCTCATCATCTCATCATCTGAACCTTAAGTAGCACCTAAGCAGCAGCAGCAGCAGGAGCAGCAGCAGCAGCAGCGAGATGAACAGCAAACGCATTCCATCAGCAATTCGGCCACGATATATTATGTATAGCACACGTGTGTGGCGCGGGTTGTGTGTGTGGCGTGTGTCCTACCTACAATACTTTTTAGCTTGCTTCTAGTCTTAAGAACTTAACACACAGACAGACACACACACCGATATATATGTATGCATCATATATATATATATTTATCTAAGATCTTTTTTTTTTTTTATTGTAATGTTAACCTAGTTTCTACCGCTTGTTCCATTGATCGAATCTGGAAACTAGAAACAAGAGCTGGGTCTAGTTTCTAAGGTCGATAAAGGGAACGCGGAAGTGCACACAAAAACCAGAGCTAGGGCTAAGTTTAAACTTTAAACTTAATACACATATATTACCCCAGATATAATAGTCATATAAGCTAACATATAAACACTATATATATATATAGAGGAAGGAGGTACGTCTAGTACCATCATTACACACACACACATCAATTATTCAAGCAGAACAGAACAGAACAGAAAGTTTCACGAGACGCACCAAAGCAAGCGGACAGAAGGAGGCCGCAAGGATAAAGGGGAAACCGCTCAGTTAGACTTAGTAAAAAAGCCATCAGGATTTTCAAAGTATTTCACAAAAACACACGCATGACACTCACAAAGGTTTTAAAAACCCAAAGCGATAGATGTAGAAATCTGTAATTTTATTTTTTCACTTTGATTTAACTTTTTGTTCTTTGTATTTAAGCCTTGGTCTTCCTCAAAAATCGAAAATCGGTTCTGAAACCGAAACATGCCACGTTCTAGGCCCCCCTTTTTTTTTTGGATGATTATCAACAAAGAAACTAATGACAAGAACAGGGAAACAGATTACACTTGAAAGTGGGATCCGATCAGTTTCAGATTTTCCAAGATTTCGCTTTCAGTTTCAACTCAACAGTTAAAAGGAAAATGCAGTATTTGTGATTATGCTAAAGGGCTCTTTGTTTCTTCTCCCACAACCAGTCGTTATCCTGGTTCGTTCGTTTCTAACAGTTTTGCAGCATCATTAATAGACACTCGTCGTCATATATCTCGTATAACAGTTGGTTCTCTCTCTCTCTACTTAAGCTGTGGCTGGGAAGACCAAGGTCGATGCTAGGTTCATACCATACCAACGTGGATGGAAACCCATTAAGGGAGATGGATCCCTAAACCATTTAGACTCGCGACACACAACACAACACAATGGCATTATATGTAAAACGTATGCTTAAGAAATCTCTAATATGTATAACTGAAACTGTAGTCTAAAACGTACAAAATAAAATACAAAACAAGAAATGCATCATATATAAGCAAACTTTTGTCCCTCACGCGTTGATGAATCGAAAAGAAAAAATAAAAGAAATATATAAACCGAAAAAATAGAAAATCACACATTCTGTTGTTTCCTTTTGGGAAGTTACATTATCCGATCATTGTCCCCATTAATAAAGAACCTTTATGAAACTTGGTCATGTGCTTTGTTATTCCCTTGCAGTCAGAAGTTTGCTACGCAGTGGAGAAGGCAATTCAGATCCTATAAAGTGTATATATCCTTGATCAGCATCAAAAGCTGAATCGATCTAGCCATGTTTTTAAATTTTACTCAATTTTCTCGAATTTTTACAAGGGGTTACTCCTCAAAAAACTTAAAAATTCACAAATTTTAGTTCTTTAAATTTGTAATTTATTATGTTGATTTTTTAACCTTATAAAAACTAGTATAGAAAAGCTTTCAGAATTCAATTTAATGTATTTTTAGCTTAGTTACGACTTTTTTATACTTTGATTTGTTTGAAAAATTATCATATAAAATTATCGATAAATATCAATTCTAAGAATTTAAATCTTTCAGGTCTTCTTAAGGGCATAAAATGGCCAAAAAGTCATTTCCGACCCCATAAACCATATATATTATTGATCAGAATGAACAGCCGAATCGATCTAGCCATGTTTGATCAATACAGAATTTTACTTAATTTTTTCGAAATTTTATAAGGAAATTTTTGCATCGCCAAAATTCTCAAAAATAAATTTAAATTTGCATTGCTGATTTGTTAACCAAATAAAAACTAGCATAAAAAAGTTTTCCAAATTAAAATTAATGCATTTTTGGATGAATTATGATAAATTTTCATATTAATGTATATAAACATTGGCTTCCCGAAGTTAGCTTGCCTTCTTGTTTTCGTAAAAATTTTACGATCGTTTTTATGTCAGCTATGTCATATGATAAAGTCGTCCGATCCGGCTCGTTCCTACCTCTATACTAGTGAGAATTTTATTCAGATAGCTTCAAAACTGAATGGATCTGGAGTTCTACATATTGAATGTATAAAATAGCAAAGCTGTTAACAGGTTAAAAGGATTTAAATATTTATGTTTGGATATCGTAGGAACGTTTGCTCTCGTATTACCATTATCTGGTCAATGCCAAGCATCAATCAAGACCCAAAGCAAATCATCTTTTGATTGGTTAAAGCCAAATGTGCAAAATCATTCAACATTAACAACATTTACATCATTTTCAAGTTCCTTTAAAATTAAACAAAAATCACCAAGTGACCTGTGTCATTATAAAATGTTTATTAGCGCGTATTAAACGTGGTAATAGTTTTGGGCAAAACGGCACGAAAGTGACTCAAAGTGACTGCTTGCCAGTTTGTAAAGCAATGGTTGAAGTTCGTGGGGATTATCTTCCCTGTGGTGTCACATGCGCAAGGATACAAGTTATAAGTTAGTAACAAACAAACAAAAAGATTAAATAAAAATGTAAACAAAATCACAAAACTTGTACCGGTGCACAACAAGCGTAGAACAGAATGGGGCACAGCCAGCTCCTGGGGGGTTGACAGCATGCGGCGCAGAGCAGGGTCTAGAAGAACACAGGGTGCGAGAGTTGGTCTATAAAGACTACTACTTTATGCTGTTAGGGCTTAAACAGAGGGATTCTACTAAAGCTATATGTGAAGCAGCCGGGAATGGTGTCGCCGGTGGTGCGGCCGCCGCCGGGTCTAAGAGTACTGCGTGTGCGGATTCACGTTGATCATCTCCATGTTGCTGCTAAAGAAACAGAATAGAAACGGAAACATTCGATTAGTTCAAGAGCCCTTAAAAACGGCTTGTCAATCATTTTTTTTTTTGGCCAGTGCCCGACGATAAGCTACTACAACTACTTGAACATCATCTATACTTATCGCGCACCGGCGGCAATAGCTTAATTTGGCCATGAGATATGAGATGATGATGGTGAGGGACTTCGGTTAGGTGATGTTGGCTTCTGGGTTCTTTTTGCCAGACCTCGTATTCGGAGGCCTAAGGCTCACGGTTCTATGGAAGTGCGGGGTGAACGGGAACGGGAACAGGAAAAGGATAGGTTTATGATGATGAAAGGGATGAGGAGGCATGAGGAATTATACTTTGGCTCACCTGCGACTGCAGCGCACGTGAATGAAGAGCAGGGCCAGGCCGAGAGTGATGCAAATGGCGCCAACCACAATGTAGGCAATGCCCAGGAAAGGATTCTTGCCACCTAGCACCGAGGTGGTTGACAGGATCATGCGTTTGGTGCCATCAAACGAGACGACAGGATATTCTGCAATTTACAGAGTTATTCCACAAATCCAGAGCAGCATTAGCTCCCACTTACGATACTTGACATTCAGCGTATAATCGCCGGCCTTGAGACCCTTGGCATAGGTGGCTTCGCTTTGGTCCAACCGGCGATAGAGCTTCCTGAAGCTGGGCAGAGCGGCGGTTCGCATCCACACGATCAGATCCTCGTTTTGGAAACCATTGTTCTCCGGATTCTCAGGGTCCAGATCGGCCAGACCCTTCTGCCAGAACAGGGGCTTCGCAAAGTCCTGGAGGGACACGTTGAGATTGCCCTCTGGATTGCGGAACTTTACTCGCTTATCCGATGGCCACGCAATGCCCGTCTTGAGCAGCTTGATGTCAGAGCCAGCATGCGACAGGGAAAGCGAGTCTAAAAAGGGATCAATGTCGCAGTTAGTATTTTTGCAACGTTTTGAAGGTCGCAGGACAAGGCGCACCATTGAACAGCGAGTTGGCGATGGCGCCGCAGGGCGCTATCGGCTTGTTGGTATCCGGATCGATGGCAAAGGGTATGCAGTCCGAGCTGGGCGTCTGCGAGAGGTGGCCCAGCAGCTGTTCGTCGTCGCGCGACTTCACATAGCGTCGATGGTTCTGGTAGTAGTTGGTCAGGCCATAGTACATGTACACCACACCCTACGAAAAGGTAACGAAAGCAAACGTTAACTGGGTTAGGGGAGCTTCTTCTTCTTCTACGAACTCAACTCACATTGAAGTCCTTGGGAAGGGTAAAGTTAATCGCGCAGTTGCACTGCCCACCGGGGTTCTTCTCCAGATAGTCGGAACAGTTGACGTTCCCATTGCCGCACCAGGTGTAGTCAATGATGTGCTCATTGGCCGTGTTCGACAGGTGCAGCAGGACGACGCCGATGGGTATGAAGAGCACTCCGATCACAAAGAACGTGGGCAGGACTGTGCGGGCGGTGAGTACGGGCTGCCAGGCGGGCAGGCGTTGCTGCTTGAAGGCCGAATCTAAGGAGGGAGAAGGAGCAGAAGGTTAGCAACTAGACAGGCAAGCGTCGTGACCTCATATGGCAGCGAAGGGAGCGGGGTGTGGCGCACAGGACGGCCCGAAAATCGATTTGACGCACAACCAATAAGCCGAGCATTGAGTGGACATTAGTCATTCCCTGCCATTCCATTCCGATTCCGCTTCCATCGAGGGCCCCTTATCACGCACAGCAACTTGTTACATGCGCGCTTGTGTGAGTGGAAGTGCGAGTGCGAGTGCGAGGTGTGGAGTAGAGTGGAAATCGAACTGGGTTTTCTCACCTGAAGGTCGCTTGGACTTTTGCGCTGGAATCTCCTCGTTCTCCGCATGCTGTGTGGACATGATGCCTTGTCGCTGGTCCCAAACGGGTGAATCTTTGGGAGCTGCTGGGAAAAAGTAAACGCACAACACGGAAGCAGAGAGCGCGCCAGGTAAGTCAGTCACAGTTGGGCCAATCGAATAAAGTAAATACAAGAAATTTTCAGCCACCTAGCGATGGCACCTTGCCAGTCATCGATATACATCGATAGTCACGTGAATGTTTATTTCCGCAAGCTGATATATATATTTTGCAGAATTTAATTAATTTCATTATAAATTTAAATATAGAGAAATTACAAAATAAAAGTACAATAAATAGCATTTAGTTTTGTTAGTTTTTAGTATAAAAATGCCGAATTTAATAGCTTTATCTTTCATCGAGTAACATTTGTAAACAAAATTAAACACATTTAGATAACATTTCGCCATCTCCTCCCAAATTTATCATATTTTTCAGCTTCTCAAATATACATCTATTAATATGCAATAATTACTTCTTAGAATTAATTTTTCTATGCAAGAACAATAGCAACAACCATCGATAAACGCGCCCGCCCATGCAACCCTGGTTGCGGAGGCGGCGTTTTCGCTGTGTCCAAACAACAGCAGCAGAGCAGCAGAAGAATTATCAGCGCAAACGGCAATAAACGGGGAATACGCAGAGATAACTAGTCCTCCAGATCACAGGCCAGAGTTTCCAGTTCCGCATCAAGCGCATCAAGGATCAGCAGGAACAGTAGCAACAGCAGCAGCAGCGGTAGCGGCAGCGGCAGAAGCAATGAAAATCACAGTGACCACCAGCGATGACAAGGTCTTCTGCCTGGACGTGGCCCAGGATCTGGAGCTGGAGAACCTCAAGGCGCTGTGCGCCATGGAGATCGGTGCGGAGGTCTCCCAAATAGCAGTGCTCTTCAACGGCCGCGAGCTGACCAACAACAAGCAAACGCTGCAGCAGTGCGGCGTCGGCGATGGCGACTTCATCATGCTGGAGCGACGCAGGAGCGTGAGTCGGCCAGGTAAGCTGCTAGCCATCTAGGATGGGTGGTAATAGCGGGAGAGCGGCGAAAGGGGGGCACCATTTAGTCATCAAGTGGGTCACTTTCTGGTGGGGATCGGCGCCTTGCCTGCTTGCGGCTAATGGTGAAATTTGAAATGCGATTCTCTGGCTTTTGTGACATTGTTGTTGATTTTCGAAATTTTCGATGCGTGTATGCTTATGTACTGCATGTGTATATATGTATGTGTGTGTGCCCGCATTTTGTCTTAATTTCTTTTTGTTTACTTGTATTTAGTTTTTTTTTTTGTGAATTTTTGGAAAAGCACGGATCTTTGTGGCGCAGTTGCTGGTAAAAATAAACGCGTTCCTTTCTTTCTTTTTGTTTTGCACATTCCAAAATAAGTGAAACGCGCTCGCTCGCACACACACACACACACAAACACACACACTGGAAGACGTTTGAGTGTGTGAGTGTTACGGGTCACAGCTGTGGCGGAGAGGGAGCAAGGCTTATCTGCTTCCATTGCAGCCGGGAAGTGAGCGGGAAAGGGAAGAGAGAGAGAGAGAGCGCAGGAAGACGGGAAGAGGAGCAGCAGCAGCAGGTGCTTGCGATGCTCATGGCTCATCCACTTGGCCGCGCTCCATTCCATTGACCCCTGCGTGCGTGGTTGGCCTTGTCTGTCGGAATGGGATCGTCGTGATATATGAACACACATCGGCTGCTGACTGCATGCAGGTGTGGGCGGCGCCAAAAAAAAATTTCGATATCAAGCAGTGCACAGAGAGCACATTTGGACTCTGGACATGTACATAAGGCTTGGTTAAATCCATATTTGGCCTTGTATGTTCCGTATTTTAAGGGATAAAAGAAGCTATTGATCGGCAAATCACGCAACAGCCTCTATTAACTCTTTGAAATCTTTAGAAAAACTTAAAACCCGATCTGTCAGGATCGTTAGCTCATACTTTCTACAAACTTTAGCCCTCAAGGATGAATCTAAACATTACTAAATGATGTTTCTTACTATTTAAGGTACCACCAATCCAGCTATGGATTGGACTGGCCTGGACTTTAGCAATATCGCCGTGCCGGGCACAAGTAGCGGCGGCAGTCCGCCAAATCGGAGGAGCACCCAGCAGGGAACGCAACAGCCGCCGATGCAGCAGTTCAGCAATCCCACAGACATCCCAACGAGCGATGAGTTCAATGTTAACTTCGACGACGATCCAGCAGCGGTGCGTCAGATGTTCCTGTCCCGTCCCGAGACGCTGTCGCTGCTGCGACAATATAATCCCCGGCTGGCGGAGGCCATCGATTCCGGCGATCAAGAGACCTTTGCCCGCCTGCTCCGTGAGCATATTACAGAGCGAAAGCGACGCAATGAGCAGCGGATGCGCATGCTGAACGCCGATCCCTTTGACGAGGAGGCTCAGCGTCTGATTGCCGAGGAGATCAAGCAGAAGAACATTCAGGACAACATGGCGGCAGCCATTGAGTACAATCCGGAAATCTTTGGCACGGTCACCATGCTGTGAGTCTTCACCGGGGTTCTTAACAGTTTTTAACAACGGACTAACACTTGGTTTTGGTTGCAGGTACATCAACTGCAAGGTGAATGGCATACCGGTGAAGGCCTTTGTGGACTCGGGCGCCCAGACGACAATCATGAGCAAGGACTGCGCCGAACGCTGCCACGTCAACCGGCTGGTCGACACGCGCTGGAACGGCGTGGCCAAGGGCGTCGGCACACAGCCAATTCTGGGCAGGATTCATATGGTGCAGCTGCAGATCGAGAACGATCACCTAACGTCCAGCTTCACGGTGTTGGGTCATCAGCCGATGGACATGCTGCTGGGTCTCGACATGCTGAAGCGACATCAGGTAAGGGAACGAGCGTAAAGTTTTTTACTCGCTTCTTGATTTATCCTTTGATAAATCCTTGGCAGTGCCTCATCGACTTGCAGCGAAATCTACTGATTATCGGCACCACCGGAACGACAACGCCGTTCCTGCCGGAAAGCGAACTGCCAGTGGGTGCCCGACTCACGGGCAACTCTGAGGATTCATTCGAACAGCAGGCCATTGCCGATGCCATTGAGCAGAGTAAGCGCGAAGGCGGTGGCGGTGGCAATACAAGTGGCAGCAGTACAAGTGGCAGCGGTCCCAACACCATACAGCCGCTGGACCGTTTCACCGAACAGGACGTCACCGATCTCATGGCTTTGGGCTATCCGCGCAGCGATGTGCTCACCGTGCTGCGCATGTGCGGCGGCAACAAGCAGGCGGCCAGCAGCGTCCTGCTCAGCCGGAATGCAGCCGCCTCCGGCGGTGGTCTCAGCTGAACGCGGCTCGATCCCCAGCCCCAGTCTCAGCCACAGCCTCAGCCCCCACCTCAACGAGTCCCACTCCCCACAGCCAGGAACTGGATTGCAATAGTATGAAACGAAATACTCCGAGCAATACCAAAAAAAAAAATAAAAAAGAAAGAAAAGAAAAGAAATAATAATAAACAACAAGAACACAGCAGAAAAGTGAAAGAAACAAATGGAACACACTCACACAACCAACAAGCAATGAAAACGGAAACAACCTTTCTTATTTAGTGAAATTTTTGTAAACTAAAGCCACTTTTTTATATATACAGATCGTTGTTACGATGTACAATAGCTAATAATTAGGGTGCATTTCCATCAGCGGATCATTTTGAAAGGCGACATTGTCTAAGAGAATACTGATGAGGGCGAGAAAAGTTGAAAAATAACAGAAAACAGGGACCGTTGCAATTATTTACACAATTCTTCAGCTTTATTTTGATGTTTTTTTCATTTACAAAAGTCGAATAATTTATTAATTTGTATTTTATGTTAAAATTGGGTTTATTTGTTATACTTCAAGCCTAAATTGGAAACTAATGTATACAAAAACTATTATTTTAAACCGAGTTTTTGATAGTTTCAAAATCCCAAATAATTGTTGGCGGTCTCTGCTAAAAAAAAAACAAACAAAAACTACAAAAAAAAATTATATATAAATATACAAAAGTACGGATACAAGTAAGGAATCGATGCGAGATAATCGATGGACAACTGGACATGAACATGGACGGAGAGCAAGTGGTGATGGAACCGAACCCGAAGCCGCATCAACGAAAAACTGGAGCCGTATTACGAGGAACACACAAAACGAGAAACGGAGAAGCGTACGCCTGACTATTGATATATATGATTATACATATATATATATATATATTAACCATATACACACACACACACACACCATATATAAACATTATATACAATTTGAGCTAGTATTAAGGCGAAATGTCAAGCAAAACTGAAAACTGGGTTCAATAAAAGGTCGAGTATTGTTTTTGGATTTGGAAAGGAAAGAAAATCGGATTCTGCACCTCTTTTTTTTGTAACTTTTAATAGCGTTCGTTCCTTCGCGAGTTATAAATTATAGAAAAAAGCTGCAACTTCTCTCTGGTCTGATGTGGACCCATACACACATGTAAGGATTTATTAATATGCAAAAATCAGTTGCTGTACTCTAGTCCTCATCCTCTTCGTCGTCCTCGTCGGCAGCCGCCGCTGATGCCGAACCCTTGTGATTGAACTCCTTCTCGGGATCAAACTGCATGCCCTCCTGATCGGCACCGTCCTCCTCGTCATCGTCACCGGCCACCTGGGCGTTCTCGGCCTCGGCACGCTCCAGGCGACGGGCCAGATCAGCCTCATCGATGGCAGTGACCAGCTTGGGCGCCATAATCACCTTGAACTCGCCCTCGTGCTCAATGATCTTGGCGCGAATATTCTCAATGGCCACCTCCAGGGCCTTCAGGCCGTCTGTCTTCTTTGTGGTGGAAGTGGTCATCACATAACTGTTGCAGGAAGATTAACAATTAAAATTATATCCAGAATCATCTTAACAGAACTTACAGTGGCGGTGCTATCAGGTTGATGCGAATGGGCAGTTCCTCGGTGCTCAGCTCCAGGCCCTTGGTGAGCGACGCCTTGACGGCATCAATGCCCTCATAGCCGTAGCAGGAGCACTCGATATCGGCACGGATCTTGACCGTGGGCGAAACCAGCTTGCGTTTGATGTTGCTCAGCAGCACCTCCTTGGTCTCTGCGTCCAGGTTGCACTCGTCAAAGACGGAGGGATCCGTCACCGACTGCTTGAAGATGTCGTAGGCCACCGTCTTGCTGTTGTATTTCTTCTCAAAGTACCAGGCGGTCTTCTGATAGAGCTCCTCTAACTTCTCGTTGCCCTCGTAGCCGAGGATGTCGGCAACGTGACGCAACAGCGAATTGATGGCCTTCGCCTTGGCGAACCGCTCCGTGCACTTCTCCACATCCTCGGGCGACACCCGGCGCTTGGACAGATCAATGTAACCCTTCTCCTTGTCAACACGAATGACGACAACCGGCTCGGTCTTGCCAACGCGAATCAGCTTGTTGATGGAACGAATGCGCCGCCGGGACAGCTCGGAGAGCAGGATCATGCCCTCAATGTTGTTGTACTCCAGCAGATGCACGTACGCGCCCATCTCGGCGATGGACAGCACGTTCACCATGACCACATCCTCGATCTCCGGGTAACGCTCAAAGTAGAAGCGCGACGTGAGTGCCATATTGTAGCCGTGATTGTGCTATGGGGATTCCGGATCGCGAAACGCAACAAAATGATAAAATACACTTCACGAAAGAAAAAATTTGGGAAAACGTGTACAATCTCTGCCGGAGCGGGTGTAAGAAGAAGAATCGCGGCAGAGGTGCATAAACATCGATGTCACTATCGATACTATCGTAGTTTTTTTTTCTATTGAAGAAAGATATGATTGTGGTCGATGTTTTTGCGTGACATAAAAAGGAGAGTTTATTTGGCCGTATAGGGGGGAATTTTAGAGGGAAAATTTAGGGGATTCGAATAAATCCGCTTGAAAATTTGTTGTTTGATTTATTGAGTCTTTTCGATGACTGTATATCGACTTTATGTAGGAGGAAAATTTAACATTTTGATAGTTTTTCGCCTTTGGCAACACTGTCACTATCGCAAGAACAGGCGATAGACGTGCGCAGCGAATTGGCCAGTGCTGCTCCGCTACTTTAAATTGCGGCGATTTTGATTATTCCCTTAAATGCCAAAATGTGGAATGCAATTGTCTTACCTTAATTGGGTTCAAATTAATGCCCCCTCTTTGATCGGTCGTTTTCACTCAGAAAGAATAAAAATATTCGATAGCAAGTTCTTGCGGCGCCTGCAGACCGGTGTGCACACACTGGCGGCGAATATTTCTGGTATTTCAGACTGCGGCGAATTCGCTCATTTGAAAAAAATAAAACATGGCTGGAAGAGGTGGTTATGAACACGCTAGGTAAATATTATTAAATTATTTTTGCAATTGCACACACCGGCCGGCCGGGGAGTGCGGGAGGACCTATGGATGTCATCGCGACGCGTGTGATTCGATTGTACCGACGTTGTACCCAAATGTGAAATAATGCACGCGGTTTGGTTTGGGCAAAAAGGCACCAGCGCACACCCGCACACACGCGCACGTAAAATACATATATATATACGCGTGTACGTGTCGGTCGTTGGTCGCCGCCTTTGTGTGTGCGTGCGTGTGTGCTCTAGTGTGCGTGTTTTTTCAACATTCTTTTCCTCCTTTTCCCGTGTGTGTTTTTTTTTTTTCTCCTCCTCGCTTTTCGGGAAATTCTGCCTGCATCGTCGGCGGCTGCGTCGCTGCCGGCGCCAGCTTCGGGCGGGAGCGGGAGCGGCGACACCGGGGCCGGTAGCCTAGGAGCGACCAACCGGCGGAGCAGCAGTGGCAGCGGCAGCGGCGTGTGCGTCCGTTCATGTGTCCCCCCAAAAATAGATTGAAAATCCTCATGTAGCCTGCAGTTTTGGCCGAAAAGCGCGCGCTTTTGCCCCTCCATTTGACACCTGTCCTCGTCTCCGTCTCCGTTCCCGTCTCCGTTCCGTGCAGTTTGTTGTTGTTGTTTGCCATGCATCTTTGTTGATGTTTCGCCGGGAATCCCGAGATAGATTTGGGTGCCATGTGCGTTTGGCGTTCGGCGAAAAGGGTGCCGGGGGAGCGAGCTCCTGGACATCTCCGAGGGTAGCTCGGCCCCAAAAAGTCAAAGAAGAAGATGCAGACACACCCCCATTAATTGGATTCAGTTTCAAGGCAACGCGCTCCACACCAAGAGCATAAACATTAATCGGAAACAACAATAATATATACACGCAAAAGTCGGGCAACAATAAACAAAATAATAATAAAAAAAAAGCCAAGGGAAACGACGGCATTTGAGAGAAGTCGTCAACGAATTAGTTACATTTTAAAGGCAACAACAAAGGCCGTTTGGCCATGAGGTATAGCTCCTTAGAAAATGTGTTTAAACAGAGAAGTTACTGGAAGAAATACAACAGAATCGATAAGCTGAAAAGCTGAATGAAAAGTCGGCCTGTTTTTGGTGACATCATCCTCCCAGCCCGTGAATGAATCCATGCCAGGCCCAAATCTGTAGCTAAAAAACTAACTAGTATTTAAAACCTAACTAAATCACATTTATTTTGTTCCATTTTTAGAGGCGGATTCGGTGGCGACCGGCAGGCAAAGCAGCTGCCACAGGAACCGCCCTTTGTCGCATTCGTCGGCAACCTGCCGCAGGGTCTGGTGCAGGGCGATGTGATCAAAATATTCCAAGACTTTGAGGTGAAGAACGTGCGGCTGGTTAAGGATCGGGAAACGGATCAGTTCAAAGGATTTTGCTATGTGGAATTCGAGACGTTGGACAATCTGGAGCGGGCGCTAGAGTGCGACGGACGGATCAAGCTGGACGATCTGTCGGCGCCACTGCGCATCGATATTGCCGATGGTCGGAAAAATAATCGGTATGGAAAGCTAAAACTTGAATTTAAATATTAACCCAGAAAGATGTTGCATATATTTATTCATTTTGTTTTTCTAAATTATAATTACAGCCCTGGTGGCGGTATCGGCGGCGGCAATGGCGGTGGTGGCATGAGCCGTGACGGCGGCCGGGACGGTTTCCAGAAGCGCGGCCCGCCCCGTCAAGGGGGCAGCAGTCAGTCCTACAGCAGGGGCGGTCCTGGCACTGGCGGCGGCAACGGCGGCGGTCGCGAAGGCGGCGGCGGTTCGGGTAATCGCGGCGATAGTAGAGGTTCGTACAATGATAGTTATGGTGGTCACAATGATAGAAGTCGCGGCAGCGGCGGCGGCAGCGGCGCGGGCTCCGGCGGTGGCATGAATAGAGGATACAATGGTAAAGCATTTTTATCTGCCGTCCAACCAACCAACCAATCAAATCAACCAACCAACCAAGCAACCAATCAACCAACAACACGTAGCTGCATCCCTCGTAGTGCTGCCAAAAAAATATAGTAGTTGATTCTGATCCGTTTCCGTCTCCGATCCTGACTCTAAAATACTCTCATTCGATTCGGTCGCATGGCAGAGGAGACATCCCTGCTGCAGTCCTCGAAAGCGATCCCCAAGTCTCCCTCTCACTCTATCTCTCCATTCCGGCTATCAGTTTATGTTTATATTCCTGCTTTTCTGTTTTATTTCCCCCCTGCGGATCTTCAGGCTGAGTTGAGTTGGATTTGCTTTGCTTTCCTTTACCAGTCTTTGTGTATTGGAGTTGGGTCGTTCAAAAGGAGATATATATTCCAATGAAACATTCACCTGTAAAGCTCTGTAAAGGATAGGGTCCCCTCTTTTTTAATACAAAACAAAATTTAATAAAATTAATTTTGAAGGATCTAATTGCGAGCAAGATAATGTCCCGATTGGACTTTGCACTGGAAGAGTTTATGCCGGCGGACTTAATTAGTTAAACCAATATTTATTTTGCTCAATATTTCGGTGTAAAATTTCATTTATTACTTCAGTTCTTTGGTATGATTTCAAAGTCTTGTTTTTTTTTTGTTCTGTCGAAAGATGTACACTCCATCCTTTGCAATCGGCCATCTCCAATACCCCTCCGTTAAGCCCAGCTCCCTCGTAGCTCAGTAGACACTAAGCACTCCCCTCTTTTTAGATAGATTTGAACCGACCTTTCAACAACCCCCCCGCACGCTTTGTACCACTTAAAACTGCATTTTAGCTAGCATGATAAGAGCCATACTCTCTAAGCAGGGCCCACATTGGCCAACAGTCGCTAATCCCAGTTGTTTATCCGTTGCAGATCGACCGGCGAATCGGGGTCGATACGGCAACTTCAACAACGACGATCGGTTCGAGCGCAACCAGGATCGAGACCGTGGACAGCGGGAGGGCAGCTATGGCAACCAGTCCCGGGACGGCGATCGTTACAACAACTTCAGCCGGCATCGTGACCGCGAGCGTACCCACTACAATCCCAACCAGCAGAGTGAACGTCCCAGCGGCGGCTTAGGCGGCGGCAGTGGAGGAGGCGGCGGCGGCGGCGGTGGCTCCTCGATGGGCGCCATTGGTGAGTGGTTCTCTTTTTTTTTTTGTGATATCTGCAGTTTTATTCTAATCCGTATTGCATCCTCTATTCCCGCAGACGACAACGAACGGCCACGCCTGCAGCTGAAGCCAAGGACCATTGCTGCGCCCATTAATGCGGTGGCCGAGACCAAGCAATCGGCCTCCATCTTCGGCAATGCCAAGCCGCGCGAGGAAAAGTTGAAGGAGCTGCAGCAGAACGGCGATAACTAGAGGTAGCAGAAGGCGGCGGTTCGCAATATAATATGCCTGATATGATATTTTGGTGTGCGAGAGGAGGAGCAGGAGGATGAGAAGGATAAGGAGGAGTGCAGATGGAGATGGAGATGGAGGAATGATGAAGGAGCATCAGCAGAATGCATATATAAACACATACATTAATTTACGCTACATACCTATTATATACGAAAGATATGTACTACATAACAAGCAAGATCGGAGATGAATGAAACTACAGACAGGCTGGCCTCTGTGTCCTCTGTGTGTCAGTGTCCAGTGTCAGTCAGCAAAGCCAACATAACAGCAGTAGCAGCAGCAGCAGCAGCAAAAGCAACGCAAAGCAAAGCAAAAGCAAAAGCAAATCGGCAACCCAGCAATCTTTCTTACTTTCAACAACAACAACAGCAAGCAACAACAACAACAATAAACCGCAGCAAACAAGAAGCATCCACAACAACAGCGACAACAAATGGAAGGTCTATAAATGTTAGTCTGTAAGCAGCGATAAACTTTAGTCCCGTGCATATGCCCTATATATATATATATATATAATAAATCCGTATATATATATATATGTACACCAACAAAAAACAAAAACAAAAGCTCTACCATTAAGGCATAAATAGTAAACGAAAAACAAAAAAAAGTGAAAGCTAAACAAAAACAAAAAACTAGAAAAACAAAGCAAAAAACTCGAAAAAACAAAGCAAAAATCGAAAACAAAAATACTTTTTTGACAAAACGTTCAGCGTAGCAGAAAGAAGGAAGCAGAAGGCAGGCAATTTATACAGTTTATATAGCAAAAAAAAGAACTAATAACAAAACCAATTATTGAACATATATAGCATAAACCTTATGAGAAGAAACACCAACAACAACAACAACAACACCAATAACAAATAACAACAGAGATCTAGAAACAAACGAAACAAAAAAAACGCAGAACACCAACTACTACGTACGTAAAGAAAAAAAAAAGAGGAAACAAAACAAAACAAAGCGATGCAAAGCGAAGGAGTCGTAATGGTTGAAGTTTAATTAACAACAACAACAACAACAACAACAGCAACTTTATATATTTACAAATGAGAAACGCAACTACATACATACATAGATCTATATGTAATTGAAGAGCCAGAGTCTAAGTCGCAAAACCATTTTAGTTGTACGATTATTATTCCTTTTATTGTGCACACTTTTTTCATTAGTTTAACCTGCACAACATGCACCCACTCGCTTGTACTGTGTACTTTCCCCTCTCTTCTCTATTATGGAATATTAATTTCTTATCACTCGTACAGAGACACACCCACGCTCACACACACACCACGGACTTCTTTTTTGTAGATAACAACCTTTGTAAAAGACGCAAGAAGTGTATAAATTTAATTGTTGTTGTTTGTTTCGATTTTTCTTTGCATTCACCAATGTACGTAACGTAAGAACGAAAAGAGCAAAGCGTTTCTTTCTTTTCCCTTCTTAACCTTTTTACTTTTTTATTGTTTTTCCAAAAGTTATATATCTATACTACCTTTATTTTTTTTTTGTAACCCCCTTTTTTTTAATTGTATCTTGCAAGAGCTGAAAGAAAAACGCGAAAGTTGTAAATTAATTTGAAAATAAAGCAAAAACATTTACATAAGAAACAAAAGTACTACCGTTCTGTTTGGTGTTTTCCTTCGGACTAATTCGGAATTCGTTTCGGAGTGCGGCTCAGCACTTTGTACATAAAACAAAACAAAACAAAACAAACATAAATAATCAAATTCCCCTGCCCCTTCCGATCCCCCAACGGGGAGTATGAATTGTTGTGTTGTCAGTATCCTTTCCCCCCCGCCCCAAGAATAAAGAGAAGAGCAAAAAAATAAATGAAAATGAGAATGAGAATGAAAAAACGACTTGACCGACAAAAGCTAAACCAGAGTTAACCGCGACCAGAGCAGGCGCAGCAAAGAAGCAAATAGAATACAAATGAAAGAGTAACGTGTAACAGTAACAGTTAAAGTAAATATTACGTTTAATATATATACATACATAGAAAGCTAAAGATAAACTTTAACTTTAAACATTTAATTTTTAGCACTAATACCGTAAGCAGTCAAAGATTTACACTAAAGCGACAAAATGGACAAACAATATTTGTAGCTCCTTAAAAAAAATAAAAATGAAACAAAAACAAAACAAAAAACAAAAAAAATATGATCGAGTTGAAACTTACTTATATATGCTGCTCTTAAAAACCTAATTAAGAACTTTGATATGCATTTTAAAACGCCCATAAAGACGAAACAATTGTTTAAATTAAAGCAAAACAAAACAAAAAAAAGAAAAACGAAAAAAGAAAAAGAGAAAAACAAAACCAAAACCAAAAGCGACACTAAAACGAGAAGAGAATTTATACAAAGCAAGAGTTAGACATTAACTTACATCATAAACAAAACTATATACAAATATAAATAAATATACGCTATGGTTAATGACGAAACTGATTGAGTAAGCCAAGAATAAATAGCAATTCTACTCTTAGCAACCGCAATAAATTGAAACAAAAGAGTTCTCCGTAATTAGAAAGCCGCTAAAATGGAAAATACAATCGTAGGTCGAGGAAATCACATACATTTTTACCAATTACAATTACAACACAGCAGCTGCAAGAGACGCAAATGCTAACTTCATGTAACTTGCATTACCAACCGAGGTTCAAAAGTATATGTAATAAATCAAGGTCAGATCAGCAGACTCAACAACAGAACACAACAACAACAACAACAACAACAACAAGAATGTTTAATTAAGTAAATAATGAACGACGAATGAACAGCCCTAAACAAATTCACAATCCCATAAACACAACATTATATCGAAATATATGAATATATATAAATATATATTTTTTGTTGTTTGAACATTTTGTACGATACGTATATATACATATATATACACATAACTAAATAAATAAATAAAAGAAATTATAATACAACTAATTAATCGTCTTTCCTCTTTGATTAAGTGTTAACTATTTCTACAATATCTCCATTGGGGTATAGTTAAGGAGCGTAACCATAGCATACCTGAATTGATAATGGTTTCCATTATATTCCATTTACTATTCCAACATCTTCATTGGTGTATTGTTGAAAATTGTATATTCCAACGAACTAGATGATCTTCAGCCTTGAGAACGTAATTTAGAGACCAAGGAAAACACGAATTTAGTTTCATTTGCATAACAAATTCAATTAAATCTCATTTTATTTCAGTTTTGTTTGTTTGTTTGTTTTTTTTTTTGTATTTTTTTTTTACAATTTATTAAGCTAAAGTGTGAAAAAATTTCGCTTTTAATTTTATATATATTCCTTTCGTTTTTGTATTGTTTGTTTTTTGTTTTTTGTTTCATTTATTACATTACAATATTATTAGGTTGCCCATTTATTAATTTGATTTATTTTAGTTTGCTTTATTATAAATTGTTTTTGTCGTCTTTATTTTTTTATAAATTATATATAAATTATGCAACTGGCTGAAGAACTAAAAAAGCGTTAATTATTTATATATAATGGAAATAAAAATCGTTTACTTGTTAGCGCGTTTCCTTTGGGCATTTTCCTTAGCTTTTTGCTTTGTTTATGTTTTAGTTCATATTTTTTACATTTAGATGTTATTGTGCAGTTGTGGTTTTCTTTTTTTTTCGTTTTTGTTTTTGGGTATGCTTGTTTTTTGTTTTATTATTATTATTTTATTTTGAATTAACTAATTATAATTCTTTTCTTTTGCGTAATAAACTAATTCAGGCGTTTGTTTCTTTTCGTTTTACTTTTATTTTAAATACATTAATCGAATATATCTTTATAAAAACAATTCTTGTCTGTCTTTGTGTGTGTATTACGAGTGTTTTTGTTTCTGTTTTGGTTTCCGGTTTGTATTTTCCCATTTTCCCGTATTATTTTTTTTTAATAAAAATGAATACATACAAAAATTGTTGTTGTTGTGTTTCATTTGTCCCATATAGATTTCCCATACGTTGTTATAAAAAAAATATATATGTATATTTATATATTAATATGTGTGTCTGTGTGTGGCTCAAACTTAATGGATTCTCTGTGTGTGTTCGTAAATACTCGTATTCTGTCGAAAAAAATCGATAACAAGGCCTAGCTTCGATTGAAAATCGAGGCTTGTGCTCACGAAAACATTTAGATGTAATGACAGCGATCCTCGTTTCCGGTCGATATATATCTATATATATATATTATCATCGATAACTGCTGCGGTTCGTAATATTTTGCAAGATTTATTCATTAGGAGTATCGCTAATACAGGCTTTAATGTCCCATTTTTTAAAAAAATTAGAAAACAAAATGCAGTGGTGTGTGTGTATGATTTTGTTGTGTGTGTGTGTCTGTTTGTCAAGCAAATGGACAAAGTGTTATACTACACATACTGTTATACTGCTACATAAATATACTCATATTATCATATATATATATTTGTATATATATATACAGTCAATTTCTTTTTAGTAGAAAAGTGGCGGGTGTCATAATTTTTAGCATTTCTTCTTTTTTTTTTTGTATATTTGTTTGGTTTTTGTTTTTTGCTTTTTCCTTTTTGTAGCTGCTTTTACTTGATCGCACATATATATTCTTTACATATTCATATGTATATATTTTTTCATCTTTTAGGGGAGAATCTCTGTGTATATGGTTGTGTGTGCGTGTGTCTGAGTCTGAGTCTGAGTCTGGGTCTGGTTGGTTGTCCTTTGAGCCATCTGAACCACTAAGAATTTGTAGCCGGGGAAGTTGCTATCAAATAGAGTTGCTCGACAACGGCTGGATCGGGTTGTGTGTGGGTCCTGATCACAGGATCAGGGCCTCGTAAAATGGCTAATAAACTAAAAGGGGGGGGGGGGGGGGGGGGGGGGGGTGAGCTAACAAACGCATACAAAGACATGAAGAAGCCTGAACATTTTGAGCTCCGGTGCGCCTCTCTACGCGCTTCTCATGGTTCCGGGTTGATGAAATGTGTGTCTGTCTGCAGAAGCGAAAGTAAAAGAGACTTGGAGTTGGAGAAAGGTTGAGAAGGTATTGTCTGTAGTGTGTGTGTACTGTGTGGTGTGTGTGGTGTGTGTTAGAGTCAGACAGCTAGGCAGATGTAGGCATATGGCAGGCATATATAAAGTCTTTACAAAGACATCATCAGTTGCTTCGGTTTCTCACTAATAATTTACTTCAATTTTTCTTGATTTTTGTTTTTTTATCGTATTCTCGTTTGCTTAAATTGTATTTTGTATAAAAAAAAAATAAGCTAACGGTGCCTGGTGTCTCCTCTTCAATTTCATCTCGCTTCTCTCTAATCTGTTATACTGTTATATCGGCTCTTGCGGTTTGATCTAGTTTTAAGACTTGCTTTAATATGTATATTTGAATGATGCTTCTCTTAGTATCATGTATCCATTTTTTTGCTAGCTTGCTTGGTGTATAAATATAAATACATATTTCAATCATATCTCATTTTATAGCTGCTCTATCTCTGTATCCTCTGTATGTCCTTGAGTGTGTGTTTGTGTGTGTTTAAGTGTGTGGGTGGGTGTGTGTCTGGGCTTAGCTCTGGATGCATGTAAAAGCAGCTTGGCAATTTGTGATTCTGTTTCTGTTCATACATATATAGCTTGGATGCACTATATCATTATATATATAAATTTTCTTGTTAAATAATTCTCATTTTCTTCAGTCTGTTTTTGGTTTTACTTTTTTTTATCGGTTTCGGTTACTTTTTTTTCGTGTTTAACGGGCTTCATATATGTATAAACTGCTATTAATTCTTGCTCTCAATATAAATTGCAAATACTTCGCTGGATGGCAACTTTCGTAATTGTGTCTGTGTGTGTGTTTAGGTGTGTGTGTGTGTGTGTGTCGGGTATCCTTTCATATTGGATTTTATAGGCTTGGCTTGGTATCCTAATCTCTGCTGCTTGGCCTCTGTCTGTGGGTCCTTGCTGGCTTCTGTTTCTGCTTCTCTTCCTGCTCCTGTCTGTGCTTGTTTAAGGATGAGGGTTTCGTGGGACTGCAACCGATAAGACTGGAACTAAGGATAGCTAACCATTGATCTGGGATTAACTAGGAGTAAAAACGTATACGTAGACGGGAATGCTTATGTGGTGTGTGTGTAAGTGTGTGTGTGTGTATATGCACCCTATTTATGCCTTACTAAAGATTTAGAATTTTTTATGTAGAATATCTAATTGCAATAATTGTTCTTACTTCTTGGTTTCGCCTCCTGCGTCGTCTCTGTATTTGAATTTTATTAGCTATGCATAATAACTGGCTGTTTTACATTTAAATGTTTTTTGGTTTTTGTTTTTTACAGTTCGTTTTTGTTTGTTTTTGTTTTTTTTTAATTTTTAAATTTTTCCTTGTTCTCTATTTTTTGTTTTTGTTTTTTTTTAAATTTATTTCGAATTTCATTTGCTATGCTTCGTTTGATTTGGTTTTTGGTTGGTTTTTGTGTTTCTTTTTTTGTGGTTTTTCGATTTTTTTATTTGTAAAATTTTTTGGTTTTGCCTTTTTTGTATAATTTTAATTTATAATATATATATTTTCTATTTCCTTTGTGTTTCTCTTTCTCATTTTCTTTAATGTAATTAACTAGACTTATGTAATATATTACAAATGTACGAGTATAAAGCTAAAGTTTTTGTCCATCTTTTGTTTGGTTTTTGGTTTGCTTTCTTTCCCTTTCTTTTTTCTCATTTCTCTTTTCGTTTTTCTCGTTTTCTCACTTTCTTTTTTAATATAGTGTGTTAACAAAAAAAGGATTTTATTATTAACTAATATAGAAATTTCCACGCTTTGATTTTTTGTTGTTCGAGGTGTATCTAAAAAATGTAATATCCTTGTTGTATCTCTTGTTGTCCTGGTATCTCGGCCGGGTGGCAAACGGTTTGAGCCGCCACTGTGCGGCCGAGAGCGGTGCGACTGTCGTTCTATCTCGCTCTCGTTGGTGTGTGCGCCACAGTGGCGGCGCAAATATTCGTCAGGGTTGCCTGAGTGGGGTGTGTGTTAGTGTTAGTGTTTGTGTGTGTGGCGTGATTGTGTGAGTGTATTTGTGTGTTTGGATTGCTCTAAAATTGTTAGAAATTTATTAATGTTTTGTTTTTTTTGTTATTGTTATCATGTTTTTTGTTGCGTTGTGACTTTCTTCAGCAGCACAAAATATGCAGTTGTTGTTTTTTGGTTTTAATTATATATTAATTAGTTGTAGTTTTTTGGTTTTGGTTTTCGGTTTTTTTGGTTTCTGGTTTCCCGTATCGTTTTTTTTAGGCATATTGTATATATAATTAATTTTATTCTGTCTAATGGCAATGATGCGCGTGTTGCTTCGAACGTAACCTCGGCACAAAAAATATGTTTACACGTATGCTAAAAATATGAAATAGATTTGTTTTTCCTTATCAATATCATCATTATCCATATATTGACGACATCCTTCTGCCCATCATCATCTCCTACTGTCCGTCCGTCCTCCGTCCTCTCGGCTTTAATTCAACTTTTCGATTTCGATTTGCGTTTTCGGTTTCGCTAAAATTCATATCCCTATAATCGGCGTTTAAATATTATTCGAAATTTACACGTTTATTATATATAAGAGAGTATCTCTTTCGGTTCGCCGCCATTTTGTTAGTTAGTTTTTAGTAGTTTTTCCATTTGTTTTTTTGTTTTTTGTTCTTTTTTTTGCTTTGTTTTGCTCTTTGGTTGCATAAGCCTCATGTGTGACTGTTGTTGTTGTTTCAGATGATGTTGTTCACACATATAGATAGTACAATATCTTGAAGGATATACCATTTATAATAAAGTTTCTCGTTTGATTCGATTTTGTTGTTTTTTGTTTTGTTTTTGTTTTGTTTTTTATTTAATCTCGCCCCGCCCCTCGTTTATAACAGTGCACTCAGTATAAGTAGATATATTATTTGTTTAGTTTTCTCTCATATTATATGCTTTTTCGTTAAACTTATGCATTTTGTACGGAATTCTCAAACTTAATTTTCTGTTATTAGTTTATAGCATGTTTTCGTTTATTATTATCGACACGATCGATCGACTAATCGACCAATCGGCTTATCGTGTTTGCGTTATTTTCCATGTGATCTATTAGTTATCGAAGTGGGTACTCGTATTATTTGTCAAACAGCCAACAAAATGTATAATAATGAAGCTACATTCAAGTCGTTACTAAAATTGGCAATTGGCAAGCGTCAAATAAATGTGAAGGGGGGAAACGGGAAGTACGATATACGGAAACGGATACGGAAACGGAAACGGATGCAGCTACAGCTACGGGTGATGAAGGCGTCAAACAAAGAGCCGCAACGGTAAATGTTGAGGTTAAGGCGTAACCAAAGCGGAATCTGTTCGAGTCGGGTTCGCGTTGCGTTGCTTTGCTTTGCGTCTCTGGTTAAAAGGGCGGGTTAGGGTCAGGGTGAAGGGTCAGTGGGTCAGTTGATAACCCTGAGCGGGAAGGGGGGGTCAGGTGGTGGTTGCTTGGGTGTATGATCATCGAAAAAGCTCTTGTCTAAGCGTGCGCAACAAATAATATTTTCTGGACTCTAAGGCAACGCTTAAACTGGTCCCCATAATGTACACAATGTAATTACTTTACAATTTTTGTTGTTTGCGTTACTCGTTTGTGTTTTTTTTTTCTGTGAGGATTGGAGTGGATAAGTAGGTTGCGCTTGAACGCCTGATGCGGTGAAATCGGAAATACGGAACGGTCTAGGGTCTAGTCTTGGGTTTTTGGTTGGTTTATGGAATGTTAATTGATTTTAATTGTTCAGCCAAGTCAAACGATCTTTAAAGAATTTGAAAATGGTTATACAACTGTTATACAACTGTTATACAACGGCAATTCACAGTTAAGTAAATGGATAAACACGTATGAAAAGCATAAATATGTTTACAGAAAATTTGCAGTTAAAAAGATCGTTTACGGTGTCGCTAGTTTGGTATGATTCGGTATTTGGTGGGTCAATGTGGTTTTTGGATGACAAGTTCCGCATTTTGAATTGATTTAACAGATAGTTAGAGGTCAGGCGGTGTGTGAAAGCATGATTCGTAATGTTCTTTCCGTTTCTATTCAGGTCAGAGATCGCTTGAGGTTGAGTTGATATTGAGATTGAGAGTAAGTCGGCGAGAAGAGGATCGCCACTGAAAGAAGGTCCTTTCAATGTCCATGTCTGTCTCTGTGTGTGTATGTATGTGTGTGTGTGTGTCTGTGAGTGATTGTGTCAGTGAAGTGAATAGTTATTGTCAAAACCAAAAAGCGCTTTTTCCCAAAGTTATCGTTTTTTCATTTACCTCTAACGATTGCAGCAATTTCGAAGCATTAGCAAAGCATTTACATGTGTGTCTGTGTGTGTGAGTCTCTATATATACATGTATATATATATATATATAAGTGTGTGTGTGTGGATTAATGTGCATGTGTATGGTGTGTGCGCGATGGAACCTCACATAAACTTTCGCTTGCTGCGGCACTCGGATCGGAATGCTCCCCACCTGTCTGTTAAGCGGGGCCAATTCGATGAAGCCTTACATTTCGTTATCGTTATCGTAAATCGGTAATTGGTAATTGGTAATTGGTAATCGTTAAACGTTTGCTTGTCGATACATAACTGAACAGCGGCGAAAAGGCATTGCTATAGTAAATGAAACGACAGAGAAACTAAACAACAAAAAAAAAAAACAATCAGAAATGCAGTAAAGCTGATTCAAACAAAGCTTAGCTTGGCGTAATTTGGCGCAACTGAACGGAACATTCGTTTTTGGTTTTGTTTGTGGGCTTATCGCTTGGCTATCGATTAATCGAATGCTACGTGTCCTTCTGGATTGACGCGTCTACTGCGGCGGCGGATACGTAAGGGGAAAGCGAATGCGAAGGCGGCTGGCTCTGGCGCTGGAAAGTATGCTACGCTCATAAGCGGTCGGGCTAAAACTTTGTTTGAATTGAATTCAGTATCAATATATCGTATTGTAGTTAAATTATTTATGTTATAATTACGTGTAATATATATTCGATTCGTATTTACTCTCCTTGATCTTGATGTTGATCTTTGTGTAATTTAGCTTTAATCGCGACCTTCGCTCGTTTCTACTCGTAGGTTAAGTTAAAAAGGATAAGAAGTATGAGAAAATAGAGTACTTTGAAAACCAAACTAGTTCAAATTGTTCACTCGTTTTCGTTACTCTCTATTTGTTTTATCATCGTCCTGTGCTACGCACACTCACGCTGCTTCATCAACGGCTATTTAGTTAAACTCTTTCCTATTTTTCTTTATTTTTGTTTCGTCTTTTTAGCACTTTGCTTTGCTTTGCTTCGCTTTGAACTTGTGTGTTTGCATTTGCTTTTGGTACTGGTTCTGCTTTTCTGCTTCGTTTCACATCAAACTCTTCTTTCACTTCACATTCTTGGTATTGTTTTTTTCGCTCTTTCTTTCTTTCTTTATTTTTGTTTGTTGTTATCTTTTAGACACTTTTTCCGCACTATCGCTCGCTTGGTTAATTGTGTGTGTTTTTTTTTTTAAGTGTTGTTGATTGCTCGAATTCAACGAATTTGAATTGTTAAGGTATTTGTCCTTCAAGGATCTCTATCTATTACTCGCACGTCTTCGTCTTTGTCCCACTTCCACTTCCACTTCCTTTGGCTCCATGCGCCCCAACTCCAAGGATTTGTTTGGTACTGTTTTTTTTTTGTTTGTCGGCTGTCGGTGTGTCGGTTGTGTGCTTTCCTTTTCGGGTTTGCTTTGCGACATAACCTCAAAGAAAGGACATAACCTCAATTTGGGGCCATAACCTCAAACATTTCTGCTTAATGTGTGTGTGAGTGTGTGTTCGTGTTGGTGAAATGTTTGCTTTGAACTTTCTTGCTGGACTGTATGGGATCATCGCTTAGGTCAAAACTATATAGGAAACGGGCACCCGATTATGGATGCGATCACTTTTGAAATTACTCTCTGTTTTTTTGTGGGGGGTTTTGTCTTTGTTTTCGTTTTTTGTTTTCCGCTAACCTTTTCCCTTTTTCCTCTTTCGATGTGTGAGTGTGAATATATGTATGTGTGCGTATGTTGTGGAGGGTATGTGTGTTTCGATGTGTGAATCTACTTTGACATTTAGCTTTGGTTTTTCTCGCTTTCTTTTGTTTTCGTTTTCGTTTGGTTTTTGTTGTTGTTTATTTTGTTTCAGGTTTCGTATTGCTTTCAATGGCAGTTCAGGCGGTTGTTGTTGTTGTTGTTGTTGTTGTAGTTGTTATCGTCTCTCGGTTGTTGTGGTAATTACAACAATCTTTTCAGTTAGAGTTACTAGAGTTGTTCCGGATTCCCGCTTTTGATTTATAGTACTCCCTGTTTTCGCTTTTAGTTGGTTTTTTAATTAGTTATTTTGATAAATTTTTCAATACAAACTATGCAAATTGGTGTTGTGTCTCATCTTGTTTATAATTATTGAATCGGTTTCCATTATCGTTTTTTCGTTTTCATTTTCTGTTAGAATGTTGCAATTGCTTTTGGGAGATTTCGTGAGATTTGCTTTGACTTTCTGCCTTGACTCTCTCCTCACGTTAACTTTCTTCTTTCTCGCTTTACGGTTAGTTATTATTATTATTCGGTAAGTAAGTTTTTGTTAAGTAATTTAAGTAAATCAAGCGTGTTGTTGTGGTTGCAGAATTGTTTTAATTTGGTTTCTCGTTTTACTTTTCTTTGGGGTTTCTATATGTTATACTTGTGGTATGTCTTATGTTTCATGTATTATGCGGTGTGTGTGGTGTGTGTTGAGTGTGGTGTGTGCTGTTCTTCCTCTTCTACCTGCTTAGGCCAATAGTTTGTTGTTATTGTTGGGAAAACGCCTAAATCGATTGAGCTACGAGCCGCTTATAAATTATTTAGACATTTCGGATTAGCTTAAGTATGATTGTTGTTGGTTGCTGACTCGTAATCGTAAAACTGAACAATGCGGGTTGGTTTCGGTTACACATATATGTTATGTCATGTTGGGTATATAACATACTGATACTGGGGGATGTGGATATAGGATATAACTCGGCTGATTCCTCCGGGTCGTTGGTTGTTGGTTGTTGGTTGTTCTTCCTTCTGCTGACGATGATATGCTGGATACGATGTGGCTTTTGTGTTGCTTTTTTGGGTTGCTTTCGGGTTGTATGTTGTATGTTGTTTGTATATGTTGTACTTTCATTATATATAGCAGAAAATTATGCTTGTTGTTCTCCTTGTTGTTGTTAGCTCACTGTTGCCACACGCCGCGGCATGCATGCCACATGCCACGTGCAGCTCTGGCAACGTCCAACGTACGTACTCATGCTAATACTCGCGTGCATCTTGGAGGGGGGGGCGAGGCCTGGCTCAGACATCCGCCGTGCGCGACGTGATGCTCGGCGATCGCGAGTGGATGACCACCTTGTGGCCGTTCTTGGTCACGAACCCGTCGCTCTCCACGAGAACGGCGGTCTGTCTTCCGGCACTGCCCGCACCGGGACTACCGGCCGTTCCTGCTGCCGCCGCCGCCGCATCAGCCGGACTATTTACATGGCTATCTCCATCGGCATCGGCGGCACCATCTCCAGCGGCACCATCTTCTGCTCCATCCGGGCCGCCGTTATTACCCTCCGTTTCGGGCACTTCGGCATCGGGATCGGCTGCTGCTGCTGCTGCTGCGTCCGCATGATCGGCGGCATGATCCCCCTGATCATCACCGCCGCCTTCCTGATCGGAGGAGCCGCCACCGCCACCGCCCTCGGCTCGCGCCTTATGCTTGCGCCAGGCGTGCTGGATGAGGCGGGCACAGTACTCCTCTCGCTGACGCCACAGGGTCGAGGACACCGGCTCATAGCCCTCGGTGTCCGGACGGGCAGCGATCTCACCAATCTCGCCCGTCTCCTCAATCGGATTGCCCTTGCGCGCGAAGAAGTCTTTGGTAAGGGCGTCGAGTATATCGACGCAGTACATGAGGTCGCCGCGACAGATGGGTATGTCCATCGATATGATCTTGTACTTGTTGGGCTTATGGATCTGCAGCGGAGGCTCCAGCACGTCCAAAAATTCGGATAGCTGATCGTAGCGTATGTACTGTGTGCCCTCCGGATCGAACTGCTGCCAGATCTCATAGTACATGTCGTAGTCGTCGTCGGTCAGACCCTCCTGCACGTCCTCGGTGGCCTGACTATAGTTCTCGAGAATGACAGCAATGTACATATTAATAACTATCAAAAAGCTTATAACTAGGTATGAGAGGAGAAACGTTATTCCAACGGTCGCTGAACCACAATTGCCCGGATAGCCTTTGTCGTTGTCGGGTGGATCGCATGCTTCCTCATTGATTATGGCGTCCAGTACACCATCCCAACCGGCTGACGTCGACATCTGCCAGTAGTAATTCGGGGGGATATTCAAGGGGGATATTCAAGGGGGATATTAAAGTGGATATTTAAGGGAAATTTAGGGATTAAGGAATAAGATGATATTTAAAGTAGGAAAGTTTGCAAAGGGAAAAAGATATCATTCCGGATTTGATAGGGATTTCCAATTCGATTTTTATCAATTTTGCAATTGCAAATAATCGATAACGAATTGTGGGGATCGATTGTTAGTAAGTTAGGGATTGGCAGTTGTGCGATCGGTTGGGCATGGTTCGATGCATCGATAGTTATTGATCGATAGTTATCGATGCATGTCAGGTCGTTCGTTCGTGGAGGTTTTTGGGGTATTTTGGTATTTGGTATTGGTGTTTTTATTTATTATTTTTTTGAGTGTGTTCGTGTGTGGGCGGTTTGGGAGAGAGAGAGAGAGAAGTTTAAGACAGAAGATACAATAACAAGAAGAGTCATCATTAGTCAAACGTTCTTCACCGGGATCGCTGGTCTAAGCAAACTATGTAGTAGTTATGGCATACGGTAGGTGGTTAGTACAGTTACGGCTATAGTTAGTAATTATACATTGAGTGTGTGGTAGTCGGTATACGGCTGGCTCGCGCATTACGGCTATTTAATTGCTTTCAATTGCTTTGCTTTGATATTCGGACCCAATTGAATAATGGATCAAGCTTTTTTGGGTTATAAGAAAGAAGAGAGTGGGCGGAAAGCCGATCAAAAATCCCGCCTTAGTCCCGTCCAAATGGGTACTTTTAAGGCGGTCAAAAAAAAAGAGAAACTATTAAGGACTCAAAGCGGCAAGCGTAGCAAGCGTTTGCAATTGTTCTCTTGTAAAGCTCGCAGGAGTCAAAGGACTCCAAAATAGGGGAAAACTAGATAGAAAGAGTTGGATAGTACATAGTGGCGATAGATTAAGAGTTGGGTTTATACATATATATAGACAATAGTAGAGATATAGTAGGTAGAAAGATAGAGAGAGATTGAGAGAGATTGGGATTGGGTTCGTGTTCCCTGGGATCTTTCGATCGAATCTATTCGGTTTGCCTTGTTTTTTCATTTGTTTTTCTTTTAGAATTCGGTGGGTGAATTGGGGGGGTTAGTTGTTTTCGGGTTAGAGGAGGGGTGTCTTGAGGAAATCTCAACATTTCATTTGGTGTTTGTTGAAAGAGCTGAATTAGATTTGTTTTTTGTACAAATGACTAAAAATTATGCGTATACAGAGAAGCAGATACGTTGGACTCAAAAAGTGGTTTGTAGGGAAAAAACTAAAGAAAGTAAAAAAAGAAAAGAAACAAGCGCTAAATTATAACAATGGAAAGCTGGTTTTTGCTATAATAAACAAGAAATAAGGCTAACTTTGGGAAGCCGAAGTTTGTATAACCTTGCAGTTTGAAGTTTATCAAAACTCAGCCAAAAACATGGCTAGATCGATTCGGCTGTTAATGCTGATCAAGAAACTAAATGAATATTCCTGCAAGGATATAAAAACAAGGTGAGGTTGGGCGAAAATAAAATGAATAAATCTTTAAGGCAGTTCTTTATACAGACAAAGTAAGAGGGGTAAAAATAAAAATATCTGATGGGCAGACAAAGAGAGAATATTTAACGAATCGATAAATAAACTTTGGAAGTTATTCAAAAAATCGCACTAATTTAGCTTTTACCAACAACTACCGTAGCTTCAATCAACATTGTGATGTTGCCACTGAACTGAAACAAAATGGCGCCACTTCCGTTTCCGGCCATCGATCGACGCCTAGACTCCAGCGATAGAGCGTCGCCGATCGATGGTCAGCTTGTGGCGCCCCTCGTTCGCTGCGCTTATCGTTATCGCTATCGTTTACGGTACACATATATTTCGATTTGGGTATCGATTTTTTTTTGTGAATTTCGATTTCGATTTGCAGCTATGTATGTAAAAATTTCAGCACTCGGTGGTCGTGGCAACATCACCCAACGACAACAACAATAGACAACATAAACCGTCAACGGAATTGTGGCTGGGCCTCTTACCTGAAAGAGCAGGATCATGCTCTGGCCGAACGTCTTGAAGTTGTAGACGTCATTGATGCCGCTCTTCTCCTTCACGTGCATGAAGAAGGACATCCCGAAGATGGCGAAGATGAACATGACCAGGAACAGCAGCAGGCAGATGTTGAACAGGGCCGGCAGCGACATGGCCAGCGCGAATAGCAGTGTCCTTATGCCCTTGGCGCCCTTCACCAGTCGCAGGACACGGCCCACTTTCGCCACTCTCACCACACGGAGCAGGGTCGGCGACACGAAGTATTTCTCGATAATATCGCTCAGTACGAGACCTTTAGGCAGCGGATTAGGGGGGAGAAATCATTTCGGATTGAGTTTCGCTGTTCACACAGATCACACACAGTACGCAATCAGGTTTCATTGGTGGAAGGACTCAGGAAATTGGGAAACATAGGATAGGTTAGGTTAGGGGTTGGGCTAAATACGACCATAAACACTCGACATAGCTGAAATATGGAAAGCATTAAGGGTGTCGACACGCTCCGCTCCTCCATCATCATCTTCTCCAACGTCAGAGAAACATACACAATCACACGGCACACACAGATACATCAAGGATATACATATACATATACGTAAAGGGAAAGCAAAAGTAATGTGTGTGTTACAGTTATGTACAGTTGGAACAAAGGTACAGTACAACATACGGGGTACAGTCGCCACAAAACGTAAACATAAACATAAACAGGCGGAACGAAACGGAATGAAACGAAAAGAATACATAAAAGAGATCACGGACTGATCGTAGACCGGATACAATACAGTTAGATTACAATTACATACATACAACCCAAACAAAGTACAGTTACGGGTTACGGTTAAGGGGTTACAGGTACAGTTAACACATAGGCTTTAAGTTTGAACGATTTTACAGCTGGCCTAGAGATCAAATCAAGGAGTTGTCAAGGCTGCGCAAAAATCAAAAGAGATTGAGAGAGAGAGAGAGAGAGAAAAATAACGAAACGAAACGAAATGAACTGAAAACATTAATGGTTACAGTTAAAAGTCAAAGGTTAATGGTAAACGCTGAACGGTTAACGGCTAACTGGCGGTTAACAGAGTAAGAGTAGTAAGCAGCGACGCTCGGTAGTCGATATCCTTTGGCTGTTTTTTGCGAGCAGCTGGCGCAGGAGCAGGAGCAGGCGTTCGTTTAAGCAGCAACAGCGACAGCGAAATGTAGCGTCAAATCAAAAATCGGAGCCCAGGCTTCCGGTATTCCTTTATATCGATATATTTTTAGTTTAAAAAATTTCTTTTTTTTTGTTGGTTTTTTTTGTGTAATGCTTGTTTTTTGGTTACGTTTTCTTTTAGCGATAATCCGCAGCATATTTTATATGTGCCAAATAACTATACACTGCAAAGTTCGTTCGCTGCCCGCTGAAGTATCAAAATGTTCATTGGTTCAATCTGTTTTGATCGATTTCCATATTTATCGATTTTTCGATTTTTGTTTTGTTTTATTTTTATTTTTTTTTGTTGGCTGATGGCAACGAAATGCGCTCTAGCAATGGGCATGAGCGGAATTCTAAGGGGTTTTTTTAGGGGGGTTTTTGGGTCGAACGAACTATTTGCAGGACTTTTTTTTGTTCGGAATTTTGTGGGGGAACGATCTCTGATCTAAACTCTCTGATATCTGATAAAGGCTTAACAAGACAAGAAGAAGAAAATTCAACTCAAAAATAAGTTACGAGTCGTTGAAAAAGCTTCTTATACTAGAAAGAAAAGGCAGAAAGAGTTGTGGAAGGTAAGATCGGGTTGGGGATAGGTTCAAGATGGTGTATGGGTTCAAGTCCCGCACTAGGGGGAATGGCCTGGGAACCATTTGGAGCTACTCTGGGTTACTATATATATATTTTTGTCATATAGATCTATAGATTATACACAGTTTGTATGCTTTTTACTACGTTCATAGTAAAGTACATAATCTCCATCGTAGATTGGACCAAAACCATTAAGAAGATTCAGGCTAGTGCCGCGGTATATCATCCATTCCTTGGAAACGTGTCCAAGCTCACAATTTGAAACTCGAGTGGCCAGATTTTTGTATTTGGGCGGGACCCATCGGCAGGGGGACTCTACTAACATATAAACATATATGTATGTATATGCTATATCAAGGGCTGGTTTCTAGGATCTTTGGATCGCTAAATTGCCGTTGGGTCCGTTTGGTCCGATCCAGTTCAACGGCCTTGCCAGATCCGCGCGCTAAGACGGTCCGCATGGCCGTTGTCCTGGCTGGGGCCCCGCCCCTCAGAGAGCGGTGTGGATCTTGCTCTGATCTCTCTGATTACCTGGTGGATCCCGATCTTCGTCGGGATCCCCAGTTGGCGCCATACCGGGGGCAGTAGCAACAGAGTTATGCAACCGACAATCGCACAGAGTCTTGTGGAATGCCCATTGACACCTAACTCTGAATGAATCTTGTGTGATTGAATTACATTTATTTTCGCTTTGCTTATTAATTGATTTATGCATTTGTTCTTTGTTTTTCTTTCTTTTCTGTGCAAGCCATTTAAAGTGTGTGTGTTGTGTGGTGTGGTGTGTGGGTGTATTAGCAGTTGCTTTTCTTTATAGTTTTCTTTCATTGTTATTTCATGTTATTTTGTTATTTAAGGAATTTGCATTTACAAAAGCTGAGAGTCTCGTTCGGTTCGTACTTGGGGCTTAGTTGGGTTCCCCTCAGGGGGTTTCCCCTTAGTCTGTGGTTTGTTTTCGTTTGCCTTGAAGCGTGTATTAATATATTCGTCTATGAGGATATCACTCTGCGACTGCCGCAACATCGAAGCCAAATACTTATAAGGAAGCGATACTTAGTGGCGCTCGAAATAAATTGGAAAGCATTTCGGTTTTAGTTTTTGTTTTGTTTTTGTTAAGATTTTTGAAAAGTGCGCTTGGAGAACAAGTTGGGCGCGTGAGTCCTGGCGAGTAGTAGGTAGTAGTAGTTATAAACATAAAGGACATAAAAGAAGCGTAAGCAACAGTTAAGGTTCGCAGCTCTTAAATAGTTAAGGTTTACTTGAAGCTTCTCTCGCACAAACAGTATTATTATTAATAATAGTATTAAGGAAGTATTCCAAAAGTGAAACGAAAAACTTGTACAAGTAAGTAAGGTAACGCAATACGATCGGTTTGTTTAGGTTCCGTTTTTTGTTTTGGTTTCTTTGGAGAAGGGGTTAGCTTGGTTTTTGGTTTTTGGTTTTGGTTCGGTTCTGGTTTTGGAGTTTGGAGAAAGGTTGGGGTTACGAGGTTTCGGGGTCTTGGGGTTCGGAGGACTTTCGCTAGACAAAATATTTTTTTGGGCGCAATTCGAATTGGGGTTTCACACTTTCGAGAGCAGCAGAAATGGTTGGAAGCATCCTTTTTAACGTCCGGCACTCGGCTGGGGTATGACGGTTAAAAAGGAGGCTCTCTGTTGCATTGGTCAATGTAGTAAAGCATATTTTAAGCCATCTTTTGTATAGTTTTCGGTTAGTTTGTGCTCGTTTCTTGGTATTATCTGGTATTTTGTTTGCTCCAATAGCCAATTTCCACCTGAGTTTCGGAGTTTTCCAACTCGAGTTTTGGTTTTCTTAATGGGGATTTCTCGGTTCAACTTTCATTTCCATTTGTTCGTTCTTTTGTGTGCTTACGTATGCGCAATTTTTATATTTCTTTCTTAATCTTTTCTTTTATTTTGTAAATCTTAATTGTAGTTTCAATACAAATAACCAAAAAATAAAATTGCAAATTAAAAATTATGTAAAATATCAGGCCAATGATTTGGGCCCATTAAAAGCTTAAACACAATTTTAATTTGATGACAGACCTCAGTGGAAATCTGTCAATTTGTTTATATATTTAATATCAACGAAAAATATATATATATATAAAGTTAATGGGCAAAATTACGAATATTTGGAATTTAACGCCAGCAACGAACGACAACAATTACTTGGGAATTACAGTCAAATCAACACCAATATGGCAACGTTTTACGTTTACTCTTCAACTTAGGCTAAAATAAAGAGTTCAACATCGATTTACTTATTTTACATACAAATTTGGCAATAACAACAACAACAATTAAAATATTTATCAATAATAATGATAATTGGTCGATTGCACACTTGCACCGTTAGCTGAATTTATGGTGTTTTGTATACCAGTTACACTTTCTCTCTATGTTGTAAAGGCACTTTCAGTTTATACTAACTAAATTTTTGTATAACTGTATAAAAGCTTGTATAACAGGTAAGAATCTTAATTTAAAACGATAAGAAAAGCATAGCAGCTTAATATCTTTTTAAAATTTGATTTTTTTAAGCAATTTAATAAAGGTATAACAGTTTTAAGCCTTATAAAGCCGTTTCAAGTATGTTTGCAGTTGGCATAATAGTTAGGGAGTTTTTTATAAGCAAATAGAACAGCACTGCATCTGAGCAATATGTTTTTAGACATATTGAAGCAACTTATGGCTTTATAACAGACATATGTATAACAGAAAAGCAAGCTAACTTCCGGATCGAACCTGGAATCGATCGTAACTAAACCAAAAATGTATTTATTTCAATTCGGAAAGCTATTTTGTGTTAGTTTTTTTTTTCGATTAACAAATCTGCATACTAATCTTTAAATATTGCAAAAATTAAATTTTTTGTGATTTTCGACAATTTAAAGGATTTATAAAACTTTGAATATATTAAAAAAATTAGTTTTCCATCAAACATGGTTAGATCGACTCGGCTTTTCTTGCTGATCAAGAATGTAAATGGCTTATAGGGTCAGAAATGACTTCTTCATGGCGTTAACTGATATTATAACACCTTGCAAGGTTGTTCGGAAATGCATTAGACACCATTTTTAGCTAACTTTGCAAGTGGCAAGCGCATCAAAAGCGAAAACAAAAACATAACTTGGAATACGTTAAGCACAACAACATGGAGCTGCTCATACAGTGATCGTGATCGTATAATACCGAAGTATAACAGTACATTGACCGTAATCTCTATATGAGCACTCGCGATTACACAAACTTTTTTGTACACAACAAATCGGTTGGGAGGTGGGGATTACGTATGGATTGCTTGTTTATTTTGCTGGGATCTTTGGGGAACTGGACTTCAATACGAATCAACATCGAACAACGGAATTACGCATTACGTTTACGACAGTAAATTAGCAAGTTAACAATTAGTATTAGAATTAGTAGAAAGTATTGTTAAGGAGAAAGAGGAGCGTACTGTTGCAGAGACAGACAGGTTTGTACATCAAAATATTCACACACATAGCACATAATGCATGGAGGAATCGGAATCGAAGAGAGAGTGAGAGAGAGAGAGTGGAGGATCATTGAACTGAATTCAAAATATACAATGTATAACACTTTTTTTTTTTCTTTTTTGGAGCTTTGGGGTCGATGGTTGCATACTTTTTGGCTATTTTGGTTTTTGGCTTGAAAGGTTCTTGGGGGTTGTGGTGGGGTTTAATTTGGAAATTGATTATCGGTTTACTTACCTAAGATGGATAAAATGACAACTACTACATCAAATAAATTCCATGGCTCAATAAAATAGTGATATCGTAAAGCGAATATTTTTAATAGACATTCGGAACTGAAAATAACTACGAATATCGCATTGAGATAGTCAAGGACCGCGTTGTACGTGTCCGACGCATCGTAACGATCGAGTGTCATGGTGAACATGTTCAGACCAATGAATAACATTATGATTATATCGAATTTCTTATCGGTTACTATTTCAAAGACTATTGCTTGTGGTCGCCACTGGAATAGAGGTAGAAGGTATAATCAATACGAAATCATAACGGTAAAGGGTAACAAAAACGTAACGTAACGTAACGGAAACGGAAACGGATACGGATATGGAACACATAATTAATCGTTGGACACCGCCAAAACACATTGGAGAGAAGAGAGAGAAAGGAATAGAAGAGTTTCGTATGAGTACATTGGGTTAAATACGTCGCATTTGCTTATAAGTATGTTATAGATATATATAGTTTGGTATAAGAGTTTTCATTTCAGTTGATTGCTTTATTTTATATATATATATTTTTTTATTTATCGGTTTATCGGTTTACTTGTTCCCCCTTTCGATTGGGTTCTTGTCTGTATATGGTATATATATAGATACTACGTTTCGTTTGTAGATCTGTGCCAATTGCAAACTTTTTTCCATGGTATGAGGTTCTGTGGAGCGTCGTTCTCGCCGCGCACCTGCAGACGTACAGAGTAGGCGTATAACAGTATAACAGTAGTTGGGTAACATTGTTAAACAGTGACTCAGTGTGCTAGTAAGTAACATTCATTCAATTGCATCGGTTATCGGCTATCGGTTATCGATTAAGTAAGAGAGTACACTACACGAGGCGGCATACCAAGAGACAGAGACAGATGCTTTTACAGTTTTACAGTTGACAAATTCACAGAGTTAGAGCGAGAAACGTGCAGTCAGTCTCGGTCTGTGGTCTGTCTGTCTGTCTCTTTCCTCCGTCGCATGCCAGACGCTAGCCGTTGCCTCTCGCTTCTAATTTCGTATTCGATTTCGATTTATTTTCGGTTTTTTAATTTCCTTATTTCGCATTTCGTATGTATATCGTTCTGTGACTATCACTAAACATGCCCAGAGTAAAGTAGAAATTAAAGAGAGACGTGCCAAGATGTATGCTATGTACACATCCAGAGGTTAGGAGTACGAGTAGTAGTAAAGAAACATGCATTGGTTGCCATATCTAAGTAGGAGGTGTTGCGATAGGTATATACATTATATAGAGATTGTAGTTTTGCTTTGCTTTTGCTTTTGGAATTTGAAATTTGATCGATCGTCCAGCGGATAATTATGGCAGACATAAAAATGTTTAAGTACAGACGAACCAAACGGACACAATACTTAAATACAGCTAGTGGAAATTAAGTATTAGAGAGTGGAGAGTAAGAAAACGGTATGTTTGCGAAACATCGTCGTCGCACTCGCACTCGCAGGAGTCGCTCAATGGCAACAGTGGCGTGCTATTTATCTCTCTCTATCGCGCACGCACACCACGGCAGCCATTCCAGAGACTCGACTTCTTGGTGCGCTGCCTTCTCTTGCTTGCTTCTTGTTCTTTTCTTTTCTTTTCTTGTCTTCTTTCTTTTTCGCATTGTTTCTCTTGTTGTTGTTATTGTTGTTGTTGTGTTTCTTGTTTCAAAGATCCATCAATCAACTTGACAAAATATTGCTAGAGAACAGGGCCTTTCACATACATACATACGCGCGTACGTAGATATGTGTTTGCTATGTAGATATATACTCAACGGATTGCAAAAGGGTATAATTGGTCGTGGGTCCTGTCCAGTACAAGAGCAGTATAAGAGTATAATAGTCAACTGATTGGTTACTAATCACAGAATATAACAGTTATCGATTTTGTATCATAACATAATCATAACAATTTCGATTGGGATTTACTGTTTCTTATGGCTGTCATTGTAAAATAATAATTACGCCAGTCTTGTATAACAGTCTCTTCCGGTAGTAGCACAGTTCGGTGTTAATTCAATACAAGTTAACATAGAAAAAAGTTTATCATATATACAAAATGTTATATATACAATACGGATACGATTGGCACAGATTACGCGTTCAAAATCTTCTTTGTCTTGCTTATTTTTTTATCTTTTATATATTTGTTCAGTCCTAAATAATACTATATTATCGATATGGTTTTCGTTATATAGAAATTTAGTTAGTGTTCATCATTGGGGCATCAAACAGACTGAATTCTATTGAGAAACAAGTTGAAAAACTTGGAGAAATAATACTTCTACTAGTTCTAATGCTCCTTTTGTGATGTTTTTGGTTTTATTTTTGTTTTCGTAATAAATATGGTATTTAAATTTTGATTTATTTGGTTATTGCTTTAATTGTATTGCTTTATATTAATATTTCTTTCGGTTTATATAGCTTTTTGATATTATATACTTTTGGGTGTTCTTTTTTTAGTTATTTATAGTTATTTTTAAATTTATGGTATTTATATTTTTTTGTTGTATTTTGTTGTTGTCTTACCCTTGGTCTTGGAATGGCTTTTAATGGTTTTTTAGAGCCCATCTTTTTCATAGCATTATAGTACTTTTTCTGATCTTCTGTCATGAACATTTCTAATGATCCACCTGCTTTTTTCTTTTGCTCATTAAAATTATCAATGATAACACCAATGAACAGATTGAGTGTGAAAAATGATCCAAATATGATGAAGAATACGAAATATAAATACATGTAGATGTTCGTTTCACGAATTGGCTGCTTGTCCACCTGTTATCGATTGTGTTTTGGCCCATTCGATATCGATCGATAGCAGCAGGAATCGATGTTGAATTTAGCGTTTTGACGGGGAAATTTTGTGGCATGGCATCATCGGTTTCAGTTTCGGTTTCGTTTTCGGGTTTCATTTCATTTGATTTCGTTTTGGTTTTGGTTTTTTTTTTTTTTTGTGAATGGATCATTTTTAGTGTTGCTCGTGTTGTTGTTGTTGTTGTTGTTGTGGGGTTGTGGAGTGGAGTGTGGCCAGAGTAAGGTTTGAGTGGTGTGACCATATTCGTTGTTGTTGTTTGTTGTAGTTGTTGATGTTAGTGTCGAGTGTTGTTGTTGTTGTTGTAGTTATTTGTAGATTTGTTGTTGATCATATATAAAAAAGAGAAAAAAGTTATAGATAAAATTGGTTGATTAATAAAAAGTATCATAGACTGGACTTAGATTGAGATAATCGACATATTGGCTAGACATTTACAGTATGTTATGGGGATAAACTATTCGTTTGCAATATAGCTTTGTTTCAGCGGTTATCTGCTCTATATATATAGTTGGCGTGTCTCAATATTCATATCTTTACTTGGGTTTACTTGGTTTGTTTTATTTTTGTGGTTGGTTGTTGGCAAAGCGCATTGGCAAACATAAATGCAGTCTGATGCGAGTGTGGAGTTGGAGTTGGACTTGAAGTGATGTGTGTGTGTGGATTGAAAGGGTTGTACATTACCTCTCGTGAATCGATAGCATCGTTCATGATTTGTATCCAGCCTTTGAAGGTGGCCACTTGGAAAAGGCACAGATACGCGTTACCTACATGATCGAAATTCATTGCTGAATTCACCCACGTGTAGTTCTCGCTCTCGCAGGCATTGCGATTTGGTATGATCTCGTGGCTGAGCTTCGTGCCGTTCATGTCCTCGCACTGTTGTTCGATGTTCGATTTCGATGGTTGATTGGTTATCGATGCAGGTTGCAGGTTGTCATCGGCATTGGTTGGCGTCGATGGGTTTGGTTTTGTTTATCGAGTTGATGTCGGAAAAATGTAATTCAGTTATGCGGGATTTTACATATAGATAGGAATAGTAATAGATATATAGTATATATATATATATGGGAAGGTAGATTACATAGGGCACTATAGCTAGTAGTTTGCTAACTAATTTGTTAAGGTGTCAGTGTCTCTGTGGGTGTGTGTGTCTTAGTGTTTAGTGTTTTGTGTAGTGTTTTGAGCAGCTAATTAGCAGGGCTTTTGGCCTCTTTTGACTATACGATATTTGAATAAGCTTGGCTTAGATTGGACTAAATTGGATTAGTTAGAGTTCGATTAGGCTGTATAGTAGTATAGTTCTGCTCTGTATCGATTTCCGGTGCAAAAGGCAAAGTACAAACTAAGGCTATAACTAAGGAGTGGTTTCTAGGAAACGGTTCTTTTTTAAGTGCAGCAACTTTCGCAAGGTCGCATACTCGTATAGTTATATAAGGCTTGATAAGCATGCCCAAGCTGAATCGGACTCTGCAACTGATTAAGATTTTGATAGTGATCTCGATAAAGATTTCGATTTCGATTCTGATTCTTGCTCTGGACTTGCATCCGAATGATTTCTGGTTCTATGTACAGTCTGCGAGAGCTTGTCTCCGTTTTGGACAAGCCCTTGGCATTAGTTTAGCTTTGAACTTTTCGTTTCGAATCGTGTTGAAACTCAACTATTTACGAAAAATAGATGCAAAGATACGCATTTCTTTCAAGTTTGATTTCGTGTTAGTTCGATTGATTGAATCATTTATTGCTAATTACGGAAGGCTGCTTGGAAGGCGAAAGGAGTACAAGCATCAGGCTTGTATTCATTTTACCTTCGATCATGGTTGTTTCTGACTTTTTTTTGTTCTTGGTTTTGGTTTGGTTTTTTGTTTTTGTTCTGGATTTAGTTTGAATCATATGGCACGTACCTTAAAATATTTTCCAGCAAAAAGCTGTACACCCATTATGGCAAAAATTAGCCAAAATATTAGACACACCAATAGCACATTGAAGATGGACGGTATAGCTTGTACCAGCGCATTAACGACGACCTGAATTTGATTTGGTTTGGTTTTTTTTTTTTGTTTTGTAGTTTTGGATGGTTTCAGATTGCGTGGATCGATTGGTCGATCGGTGGGACCGATAACCGATCGATTGGGTCGTCGTTGGCAACGTCGATGATAATTGGGAGTTGATGTCGTTTTCGATGGATTGGTTGGTTGTTGTTGGTAGTTGTTGGGATTCATGGGTGGTATGGGTGATACGAGGCGAGGCGAGGCAAGGCGAGGCGAGGGTGTCGGTGGAGAGGGGAATATAGAATATAATACAATAAATGCAGAGAGTTATTTAGTCAGTTTGGATTATATATATATATATAGATATTAGGATATATTTATATCGGTATATACTTAGACGGGTTAGTATTGGCCTTATACATAGATGTGATGTACAGATGTGTGGTGAGTGTGGGTACTGTGCGTGTGTATGGTACTGTGTGGTGAGTGCTGGATGGATAGCATTGATCTATGTATACATACATATATGTACATATATATACATATATAGGTATATATGGCCGCGATTTATGGGTTTTATGAGGGCGTGTGCATTTGTGCAATGGAGTTTCTCTACGGTGTTCACTAGCACTAGCGGCAAGCAGCGTGCGTTGCTCAACACTGAGCCAAGCCAAGGCGCAGTTCACTTTACAACACTACATCTACATGGATAACGGTTAACATCATAGCATAGCATCATAACGGTTCATTAATTAAGAAAGAGATAACAAGAGAGAGAGAGAGAGACAGAGAGGAAGCAAGCAGGCACTAGACCATCTCAAAGTATTTAAAAGTATATTGAAAATTGAGCTAAAATTTAACTTAAACTAGGGACTAAGTACGTGACTCCTGTCTGAATGCGATCGAGATGAGATGGACTAAGTACGAGTAGAGTCAAAACTGGTGTGAAGGTATAATATATCTATATATATATAGCTTTAAATCCGGTCGGTCGGTTTCTACGGTGCTGGGCAGGCAGGCAAAGGGAATCGACAGACCGTGGTCGAGATTAAAGCTGATTAAGCTGGTTAAATCTTAGTTGCTTACTAAATTTTGTTTTCTAAGAGCGAAACATGTGGTTAATAGGACAAACAGAGAGAGAGAGAGAGAGAGACAGAGAGAAAGAGCGAGCGAGCGAGCGAGAGCGATAAAAAGAGAGAGAGAGAGAGAGAGAGCGAGCGAGCAAGACGCAACTTGTGTGTTTGTGTGGGAGAAAAGGCAAGGCAAAAAACGGTTGTCTAATTATGAATAAGGTTACGGATAAATATAAGAGTAACGATTAACAATAGCTAAAATTAACTCTAGTACTTGGAGTGTGTTCGTGTTCGGCTGATCGATGAGAGAGAGAGAGATTCGAGTAAGTAAGTAAGTATCATCTAATCAGTCAATCAATTACGGATTACTCATTACGTATAACGGTTTACGGTTTACGGTTTATAGTTTATGGATAAAAAAACAGCATTAAGTCTACGTTCAAATTTCACTAGGTACGTTTTTAAATATCGGTTGCTGTTAGTTCAATGAATGGCTAATGTATACGAGCACGAGTACGGGTTAGACAGTATAAGTCGTGATGAAGTTGGGCGCTATTAGCTGGATTGATATACGATTTGCGATATGCTGATACTGATATACTGATACTGATACTGATACTGATACAGATACTGTTATTGATACTGATACTGATACTGATTGATGAAGTTGTTTGTTTGGTTTGTTTGGTATTCGGTTGTGGTATTTTGAATTTGATTTGATTTGATTTGATTTGATTTGGTATTGGTTTTTGGTATTGGGTTGTTACGAGTATGTATGGAAAGTACGTACCCTCATGCCCTGCATACGGGACATGGCACGTAGTGGTCTCAGTGCTCTTAACGTTCGCATAGTCTTGAAGGCTTGAATACCACCAGCTCCAACAAGTGAAGCAACGAAGTTGATAAGCGATACCTAGTTTCGATATAGTTCGAATAGTGCCAAGTTTTAACATATAAAGTTGCAATACAGAGAGATTTTTTTGTTTAAATTAAGCAAAAGTGTTTCTTTCTTTTCGGTGTTTGATTAATTTAATTTTTGTTTGTTTATTTTAAGTTTTGGAGTTTGGAGTTTTAAGTTCTTTTTGGTTCTGTCTGTCTGTCTAACTGAAAAAAGCTTTAAGGAGTTTCATTTGGCGCCGGTTGGTTGCTCGAAGAAAAAGAAGGGGGGCATTGCAAAGGGGGCGGGGCTTAATTGAAGGGCGCGTCGGGGGGCCCTATGGGTTCGTAGAACTTACTTGCATATCATTACTGTTACCGCTGTTCTGACTTAGACGGAAGGGGGGTTCTTAAACGATAGCCTATTTGTACGATAGTTGATACATTATATAGTATATATATTTATATATATATAAAGATAGATATAGATAGATATATATGTAGGTCTTCTGGCAGATACATAGGTGGTTACACTTATAGACGTAGACACATACACACAAAACAAGTTAACACATATGCAGAGATACGTATATGTATGTAGATTACGGAGGCAACACTTGGAGGGGTTCGGTTCATTTAGGTTTAGTTTCAATAGGTTTTGGATCGGTGTGTATTGGAAGTAGTTTCAGTTCAATCCAAGGCTAGGGATACGAATACTGCTCAGGGGTTTGGAGAGTTGAGAACGAGAACGAGAACGAGATAGAAGTGTGTGTGTAGGTCTATTAACTGATACGGGGTACTGAGTTTAGAGTTTTTAGATTATCCTGTCGATAAGACGAAACACAGACTGGGATGACGGGGAAGGCTAGTGATAGCTCTGTCTAAGACGATTCTTATTTTTATTCCTACAACGATAGTTCGCACCACCAGCCGCACCTCACTTCACAATGGACGAATTCGGCATGCATACGCCTTGGACACTTGGACACTTGAAACAACGTGATGAATCATGAGTCGACAGAGCTCTTCTAATATTTACACACAAAAACTTCAATATTGACTTTGACGAAAGGCGGGGCTGAGGATTTTGGGAGTTCGGGGGTTCGGGGCGTATGCATGGACCTCCATGGGTCCATTGTGCAGTCGTGCGACCTCATCACTAGGTTCTCATTGAAAATGGCTTTCGGCTTTTGGTTTTTCTGTCTTGATCTGTCTCTATGTTGACACATTTTTGCTCAAACTTTGCTGCCGGACTCGATTGGGTGGCTATTGTGGAGTTTTCATTTCATGGATAGCGGATTACTTGGATCCCTTGAATCACTGGGATTGCGGGAGAGCCGGAAGGTGCCCACTTGGGTTCAGTTTAGGTTAAGGTTAGCCCAGACCAAGCGACATCAGTTGGTGTGAAACGGAACGAGACGAGACGAGACGCGACTGGAGCGTCGGTTGTTTTAAGTAAAACACTGCCACCACTGCGTATGAGCGATTTGAGTCGAATGCTCGACATTTGATCTGGTTGTTCTGATTGTACTGATTGTGGTTGAGAATATACAGTATATATACATATACGAGTAAACGATATATCGATTCTATACACTAACGACTCAGCGTCGCGAAGTTCTTGTTCTTTAAATATAACAAATTGCTTTTATATATACTTATTGTTTGTACAATGCAGTGCAGTTTTTGGGGCCCCTTAATAGTTGGCTATTATTTTTGCGAAGATCGCTTGCATTGGTAACGGGGATATACATATATAGTATGTACATACACCTATACAGGGGGGATATTATTAGATATTGTGGTGCCGCTAAAGATTGAGGGCGAGTGACAGGGGTAGGGATTCCGATTCCGGTTCTGGTTCATATTCATATTCATATTCGTTGTGTTCGTGTGGACTTGGTGGCTTTGGAGAAATGGTTCGGGGGGATCTAGGACTATATCGGACTATATATCTATATAAACAGATCTAGGGGGGAAGGGTACTTGGCATAGTACAGGGGTACAGGGGTCTCGGGGATGGTATCTCTAGCTATGGCTAAGCTATGGCTAGTTGTTGAACCAAACTACTTATACACATTGTTTTTTTTTTATAAGTCATTTTCTCTTCGTATAACAGTTGATTTAGCTGACCGAAGACGGTGTTGCTTGTAATAAATACTCTTAGCTCTAGATCTGATAAATACGTATGGCTATTATGTATATTACAACTATGTATATAGGTATGTGGCTATGACTAACCTATGCTTCAATCAATGATCCTAGATTACTTGTATACATGTAGATAGCGTACAACGAAGCTGAAGCACGCGACAGCAGCAATGGAATACAATGCCTACAAAGCATCTGGTATACACTGCAGCGCTCAACAGAGTCGATAACATTTCATCTTTACTCGATAGTTTTATATATATATAGATGTAGATATTACGTATGGGTAGATAGGGACACTGATACGGTTATGGATACTGATACTGTTATATATATTATATATTAGGCAGATGGGGACATACATATACATATGTGGGAGTAAATACATCAACATTAACAGGCAGCAGAGAATGTACAGAACTGGCCGGTATAACAGTTAGTTAGCATGGCGCTGCCCTGGGCGCAGTGTGAGCGATTCGGCTTGGACGGATAGTAGCGTATAACACACATACACGCACACACACACACACGCACACATATTGAGCGAAGGATAACCACGTACATCCAATTTTAGACACACACGCACATCGATGGCTTAAGTATCAGGTATGTATGTATGTTGTGTAAGTGTATAACGGTTTTATAAAAGAAATTTCTTAATTTATTAAAAGTTGTGTAGTTTAATACATACACTCACTGCTTAAGCTTGACTGTGTGTTCTTAGTGTGTGTGTGTGTGTGTGTGTGTGTATAACAGTTACATATGGGAGTAAGAGAAAGGGAAAGCAATTTGCCGCACGGAGAGTGCGGTTTCGTTCGATTTGTCCAAGGGCTTTAATATTCTTTAAGATCATGTATAACAATGTGTATAACACTTTGTTAAGGTATTACAGTTTTGGATAGCATTGAAGATCGAAGAGCACAACAAGCACAATTATAAACCGCAAAAGGGAACTTAGTTTCACGTGAGTTAACGACATTTAACGAATATTATAACAGTTGGCATTAGTTGGATATTTGGCACACACACACACGCACACACTGGCACACTGGTGTCCTCGCACACTCACACACACACACATACATACACAACAATTAATGCGAATGAGAGAAAGTTACACAGAGAGAAACATTTAGGAAGTTAGTTCGAGAAGAGATAGAGAGGCACAGAGTTACAGAGACACAGAGAGGTAGAGGCAGAGATAGAGAGAGAGAGACACAGAGAGTAACAGAGCGAGGTGGCGAGGAGACAGAGAGTCGAAGGATGTGGTGGACGCTACTTACTTTCATGCCCTCCCAGCGCGAAACGGCCCGCAGAGGGCGCAGGGCGCGCAGCGTTCGCATCGAGCGGAAGGCGGGCACATCGTCCGCGCCGGACCAGACCGCGGCCAAATTAATTAGCGACAGCTAGACGGTTTCAGGTCAGAGTTCAGAGAGGCGGTTTAGAGGCGTTAACTCAAAACGAAACTCAAAGTTTTGGGGGTGGTAAGCTACGACTAACAGAGGGAGCTATTAGAGTTTCTCTATTGTAACTTATCGTTCTAAGCTAACGTGAATAACTAAGCTAGGGTTCTCGTATATCCTATGATATTACAGGTTACTGGTTTACTGGGTTTACTCTTTACTTGTTACTGGTTACTGGTTATAGGTTACTGACTAGAGGTTACTTTGTGGTCTATCATACAGCGGGGCTCAAGAGACAGCTTGGACTTGGCTGACTTTGAGAACTGTTATACTGACCTAGGCAGCATACAGCATATAGGGGAGGGACAAGGCAAAACTGAAACTAAAAACGTCTTCATGTCTTCAGTCTGGATTCGTTATATGGTCACTGGTTTTTGGTCTTGTTTCTGGTTCGGATTGGTTTTTGAGTTCAGGTTCGTTCGGCAAACACAAAAGAGAGAGAGAGATAGAGAGGTCCGAAAGCGGAGTGGGGAGCGTTCTACTTGGGTAACCGATGGACTTACCATGACAATCACGAAATCGAGCCAACACCACGCGTTGGTGAAGTACACTTTGAAGCCGAGCGCCAACCACTTGATTAACATTTCCAAGAAGAATATAACCGTAAATATTCTGTCCATATAGTATAAAATATCCTGCAGTATGGGTCTTTGTGGCAGATGTACATCTTCTAATGCCTGTTCCATGGTCGAAGTTCAGCAGTTGAGCAGGATCGTTGAGTTGGTTTTCATAGAAGAAACACAGGGACATGTATATTGGCGTTATAGAGTGGAGAGGAGAGTATGAGGTTACATTAGACGATTACGAGTACGAGTACGAGTACGAGTATAACAATTATCTAGAAGCAGTATAAGAAGCTATATAATATTAATGGGCTTTTTTCAATGCAAGTTGCCAGTGAAAGCGTTCTTGCTGTATCACTCTGTACAGCAGGCGGCTTTTGGCATTATACTTTTACGTTTTTCGATTTCCTTTTTTTTTTATACTTTTCTGATCTTGTTGTTCTTCTTGGGCGGACAAATTATAGTCAAACGCAATTAAAGAAAAATTTTCAAAGAAATTGAAGACAAAATTCTTGAAATGATACGCACAAAGCGTCTACATCTAGTTCTATTATTCGATTCTATTCGAAACTAAGTAAACGATCTATTGCTAACTTTGAACACAATTGAAGCTTGCGAGCTTACGCGAAGACACAGGCCGTTTGACTGGAATGTGCCTGGGCATAAGCAGCAAGCTTAACTAGGCTAATGAAAACATATTTATAGTTTTATTTTTTTAAATCTCCTCCTAATGGGGAATAACAAGTAATTTTTGGGGGGAATTTTCCGTTCGATGGCAAGTCCTGGTGCTCGTTTGAGGCAGGTCTGGCCATCGACTGGAAAGTCAATGGACTCAAAAATCATAAAAGTCTTGTCCAATCCGGATAAAGTCTACGCTAAACTATGCTAAACTGAGTAGAGTTTTGAGTTTAGAAATGAAAAGATTTGTTGTCTGCGGTTTTGGGTTTTTGGGTTAAATAAAGCAACCAACTTTGGTAAAGTTTAAGCATTGATTAACTTGATTAACTACGAATTTCAATTGGTTTTCTTTCGGTTTCTGGTTTCTTGATTTTTGGATTTACAAATTTCGAGTTTAGTGAATTGTTGCAAGCTACGATTTGCGTTTTTAGCTGAGTTAAAAAAGCAAATGACACAAATTTGCAACAATTGAAAATCGAAAAACAACAAGAAGTGCCAGACAATAGTCTCCGAGAGTCTCTCTTGAGTTAATATTGTTTGGTTTCTTGGTTTCGATTCTTTAATTAATTTGAATTTGAATTTAGTTTAATTGAATTTGAAGTTTGATTTTGTAGTTGACTTACCAAAGCTAAGCTACTCATTAAAATCATAGTGATAACAGCTGTTTCAAAATATTTATTTTCAATTAATTGAAAAGTTTTCAGTCGTAAATTGCCCCATCCTTGCCAGAACGGCGAGTCTTCGTCACCGGCTAAGATCGGAAATTTCTTATAGTACGAATCGGGGCAGCAATCAGCTGGATATTCATCGAGTATATCCTCGTCGTGTGCATGTATGATGATGTCGCCGTCGAGCGGGCCCTCCTCGCATTCGCCCTCCTCGTCCAGCTCCTCGTCGAGACCTAAATCCTCCTTGCTAGCGTCGCGCTTCTCCTCGCCCTCCATCGTCTCGGCGCTGCCCTTGTGGCTCTCGTCCTTGAATGGTCGATTCTTATGGCTACCATATGAGTTAATGCTGGCAGTGTCGTCGTCCTGTAAGGACAAACCTCTATGGTTTAGCTCGTGTTCCAGTCTATTGTCTTGGTGGTTAATTGAGTTGCCAATCATCTGTATAGTTATAGTTATAGTTATACATATATATATTTATATATATCGGTATATATATATTGTTTTTTTTGTTTTTGGTTTTGTATTTAGCGATTTCAGTTCATGTGTTTTTTTGGTTGTATTTTTTTTTGTATTTGGTTTTTTTGTTTTAGTTTTTTTTTCGGTTTGTTTTTTTTCAGTTGGGTTCAGAGTTCAGTTGGTTGGATTGGTTGGTTGGTTGGTTGGTTGGTTGGTTGAGTTTTGATCATTTTTGTTTCGGTATTTTGGTTTGATTGATATTGGGTGGTGGAATACACACACATAACAGTACACATATAGAGACAGTTATATGTAATATAAGAAAAAAGGTGTCAATTTAATGAACGGAAAAGAGAAACGAACAAATAAGGTAAATCAATCTCTTGTCGTTACGAAAGTATTCTATATAATAACAAAGTATTTTTTTTTGAGTTGGTTGAGAGTTTCGGGAAGAAGGAATTAAGGGATTAGGAGTTATAGGATTTGTAGTAGCGGTTTGTAGTTTTTAGTTTTCTTATATATAAATTGTATATATATATATATGGGTGTGGGGATGTTTGGGGATCGGGTTTATGTTGTATATATATCGGGTCTCGGTATCAAATCACAAAATCAATACACACGATGCACGACAAGTCGTGTTATCGGTTTCGGTATTGGTATTGGTATTGGTATCGGTTTGCTAGCGGGAATCTGGGCTCGATTACGGTACTTCCCCGCCTATTTCTAGCCCAGATTCCGCTATAGAATCGATTCGTATTTACCGTTGCATTATTAAGATATTTGGATTTCTTCGGCTTGTTGTTCTTCATGTCGCCGTGTATCGTGAACTCCATGCCATCCCCGATGGCCACCTCCAGCTGCGTCTGCTCCTTGATGCCCTTCTTGATGAGGCCGTCGGCGAGGATCTCGTCGTGGCCCAGCTCCAGTTCGTTGTCACCATGCTCTGCAGATATACAACGACAAACGCCTTTGCCTTTCGTATCCCACATTTCGATATCGTAATGTTTTATAGATAGTGTTTACATAATTGGTTCGATATATACATATGTAACGTAACAGAGGTATGGCATATATATATATATATATATATATATATATATATAGTTGAATTGAATTGATTTGATTTGAGTTGTACGGATGGGCAATGACGATTGTTGATCGGTTATCGATTGTTGTTGGGAAATCATAAAGCGAAACGAATTCATAATTCATACAAGCAGTTGCCGTTCGCATTAAAGTTGTTGTTGTTGTTGGTTGTTGGTCGATCGGTTTGGTTGATTTCGATTTCGATTTCAATTTCAATTTCGATTTGATTTGAATTGAGTTTTGGGATGAGTCGAGATTCGATATCGGTATCGGTTTTAGGCGTTGTTCAGTACGTCGGCCAATGCAATGCAATTCGATTTTGGGTTCGATTGTTTTTTATTTTTAGTATTTGTAATTTGAATTTTAAATCATGACAAGCCATAATAAATGAAAAGAATGTAGATAGATATTACGGTTAATTCTCAGTAGTGGGATCAAATCTTTAAAGGACACAGAAAAGTAACACAAAACACATTTAATCAGCGTCTCCGCGGTTTCGTTTGGTGGGTCGTGCCAACAGTGTCATCGGGTTCAGTGGTTCATGTTCAATGATTCATGTCTCGTGTGTCCTTGTGGTTGAGTGTAGTGTCTGTAGTGTTAAGTAGGGTTTAGGGAGAAACGCTCACAACACAACAGCGAACAACACAAATCGCAAAATGATCGATGAACTCAATTGAACTAGTGAGCAAAACGTAACTAAGGCGCTTCCACTTGTCGCAGCATCTGAAGGGTACTGAACTATGGTGTTGCCACTGCTTCAGCATCAGCATGGGCAAAGTGGAAAGACTCTGCTAGTTGAGAGTGTTTCCACTTTCCCCCCGCCGATTAATGCGTGTTTAACTGATCGATAAATATTCAATAAGCTGGTGATTGGTGATGTTACCAGCCGGGATCCTGGGCGGGATCACGGCCAGCAGAACTAGATGGAACTAAGGATGGAGAACGATAATTCGATGACACGATGGGGGGATGATTCAAGTTACTAAGGTTTAAAACAAAAGTCCATACATATTACTAATACACAGACAGTAAATCGAACAAAAGATAAGTTGGAGAACGAGAGTAAGAAAAGTTCATAACACTATGAAGGATCAAATCCACTGTTTTACTTTCAATTTATATAATTTCATATTACAATGGGAGTCTAATACTGTTTTTATTTTTATTTTTATTTTTTTCGCATATTTTTTTTGTTTGCTTCGTTTCGGTAATGACAGCTAGCCACATAATTCATAATTCGAACGTCTGCAATTTGCCATTATTGATTGGGTTTTTCTATTGGAATTTTCGAATTCGAATCAAAATATATTCGATAGTTTTTCGACTTGGCCAATCGATCTCCGCTAACGGGCTAGCTAGCGAGGACTATTGAAAATGCAAATGTACAAGGATGTGGGCATGTGGTTGTTGTTGTTGTTGTGGTTGTAGTGGTGGTGGTTGTGGTTGTGGTTGTGGTGGTGGAACCAAAACCAAAACCATTAACCTAAAATCGAAATAAAGAAATGGGTCTTAAAAAAGTCTAACTAACTTTAAGCTAGATATTCAAAGAACTCAACCAAAGTCACATAATATTTCGATTGCTAGCAATATCGAATCGACGAGGATCAAGCTAAGTAGTTTATAAAAAATGTTGAGAAACTTTAATAATATCTAAAGGGAAAATACGTATATTATTAGTACACAATATATTGATTTTTTTGTTTTGTTTTTTGTTTTTGTTTTTTTTTTTTAAGGTTTTACTGATACTTTTACTGGTTTTCGGTTCAGCTAAAAATACAGACTATCTAAATAAATGCTAAAGATTATGACGGTTACGGTTACGGTTACGATTTGTTTTAGTTGCTTGTTGGGTATGATGTGATCGGAAATGGCACGGCGCAGTCCTCTCGGCGCCGCAGAGGTCAAAGGTTGGTGTTTCGGAGGATCGAAGTAGGATCTGAGGATCAGTAGTGACCGGTTGAAGACCAACAACACATCTTGGTTGAAATCGAACGGGAACCGATACGAACAAAATGGCATAAAAACTAGCAATCGACATGAGCACCAAAAAAATGAGACTTTGACTTTTCGGCTTTAACATATATAAGTAGATACTGTACATGTTCAGGTGGTATGGCTGTTATGGCTGAGGTTGAGGTCGAGTTCGAGGTCGAGGTCGAGGTCTATGCCTAGGGAGGTTTTGGAATACTTGAGGGATACTTGAAAACTAACTAAACAGAATTCTCAAATGGGTCGACTAAGAACAAATTTGTTGTTTTGGATTGGTTTGTTTTTTTTTTTGGTTTGGTTTCATAATCGTATACAGAATGCGAATTGGGTTCGGGTTCGATTTTGGTTTTGTAGTTTTTTTGTTAAGATTTTGATACTGATACTGATATTGGTTGGTTTGTTTTTTTTTGGTTTTGTTTTTTGTTTTTGTTTAGATCGATTACGATTACAATTCAATTACTGGCCAATAGTGAGTTTATTAAAGTTAACGTTAAACGGTATACGCAATTATATCGTTGGCAATATACGAGTATTACGAGTATCATATAATTAAAAGTAGTTTAGTAATTGTGGAAAACAAGTGGATAAAAACCTTCGCTCCAAATCCAACTGATCTGGTTGGTCCTCTCACCTGATGGTTGATCACTTATTTGATTTGTCAATTTGTTACGTATTAACTTGAAACAATCAGCAATATTACGCTTAACCCAACTTTTGAATCGGCCAATTCGATTGAAGGCCTCGGCTATTTTATTCGTATCGTTATCGGCAGTCGGCGCTGATAAGCTAGATGAGCCAAAATTGGACAAAAGCAAGGCTAAGAAAAGGTTAAGTACCTGTAACGACAAAGTCGATTAGTTTCGATTATTCTGCACGTTATAACGATTACCCCCCCGTATATGGTATCGTTTATCGTTGATCGTTGATCGCTGATCGTTGGTCATCGCGTGATTTTGTACTCACCACAAGATTGCCGATGACAACGGTGGCCAAGAAAAAGGGAATGCACGAGACATCGCCCACGTACATGCAGTCCCACATGGACTCGATCCACTCGCCGCAGAGCACCCGGAACACGATCATGAAGCTGTGCATGAAGTCGGTGAAGTTCCAGCGCGGCAGGTCGCCGTCCGGAAAGCGATCCTTGTGATCTGTGAATGGGTATGGTTATGGGGGGATATGATGCATTAGTCAAGATTCTTCAACACCCACGTCCTCGAGGGTTATCCTTTTTGTTAAATGGGTTTGTTTTTTGGTATTTTTGGACATTGTTTAAGGTGTTCTTTTGGTTTTATTTTGTTTGTTTTTTTTGCGTTCGTGTCAAGCCACATACAAAAGCGTGTGCAAAAAGTGTTTAGCGCAGTCTTGGCACTTGCAAAAACAAAAAACTCAAGGAAACTGAAAAAAACCAAAGGTATCGCAAGTTCTGCCATCAATCGAAGGCTTTCTCTTTCAGGCTACAGCTACGACTGTGTGTAGCTAGTTGGGCTTTATGCATAGTTACTAAGGAGGAAAAAAAGATAATCAAAGAGTCGAGCTAGGAGAAAAGAGGCTTAGTTGCTGCCGCAGGCCAGTACTTACAGAGAGGACACTTCGGATTCGGACTCTTCCGATCGAACATACTGAACACGTCATACCATATAACAATAACTCAAGAACTCAACTCAAGCTCCAAGTAGATCGTGAAACAGTCCTTGACTTGAAACGGACGGATGGTTTAAGCAGAGCTCAATACTAACATTAAGGCTAATTGTTAATAAAATCATAAGTAGCTGGGCGGATTTGTGGATAACTCTTTCGGAATCCTTGTGATCAAACAGACAAGGTGAGGTTATAGAATAGATGTACATAAATGGAGATTGGGACATAGACAGACATAGTTAACGAATGCAATTAAGACAACGATTACGAGTTGTGAACAGAAAAGGCGTTAACACAGACACACAACACACACATGTAACGTATATTAATCATAGATTCCAGCTGGAGAGCACTTACCATGATAGTTCTTTCCAAACAGTTGCATTCCCATCACCGCAAAGATGAAGATGATAATGCAAAGTACAAATGTCAGATTACCCAAAGCGCCCATGGTGCGTCCCATAATCGAAATGAGTAAATTAAGTGTTGGCCAAGATTTGGCCAATTTGAATACACGCAGCTGCAGGTTGCGAATACGTTTTGATTTTTAATTTGATTTGATTCGGTTTTGATTCGGTTTTGATTCAGTATGATGTTTGGGGGTTCATTCACAGTTCAATTGGCAATTGGTGTGTGGAAGGTTGATTTCGATTCGATTGGTCAATCGATCGTGTTGTTTATTTGGTTTGGAATTCAGTTCGATTCGATTCGATTTGATTTGATTTGAAAGCCGGGCAAAGCATTAGGAAAATATAGTGGAAAAAAGTCGTATATAGGTTATGTAGCATTATATCAAAAAACAATTCATTTTAAGTTAAAATTAAACATTAATTTAAGATGAACGATCTTCGTTCACCGATGAAATCGTGCACAGCGACTTATTCCTGTGCACGATCTAGCCCCAATACATAAACACTATATATAGTATATAGATTATATACAGGTCATATCATTCTTACTTAGGCTAAGCCTATAGGCTGCTTCTGGGTCTATAAAAAGTGTCTTATAACATAACATTCGCTTAAAATGCGGCAAGGTTCTTTCTAGATTCGAAAAAAAACCATATATATAATGAAGAAAATACAATAGCAGACATTGTCCGGGCAAGATTTTCCGCTATAATTTGATCGGCAGCAAAGCAGAATCTTAAAAAAACCAAAGTGGTAAAATCAAAAAACCGTGCCCAAAGCGTGGCCATCTAACAGAGTTCTCGGATTTAGGCGAATTCATGGTCTTACTTAGGTGTACGGCTAAGAAATATTATTATTATGTATTTATATAGAAGGAGCGTAAGTATATAGATTCAAAAACATATTATATAAGTTGAAAAAGTTGAAGGCAAAAAGTTTGGAAAACGTTGCACTAAGAAAATTGTTTCATTGCACGCTAGAACTTTGCTTTGAATTTGAATTCGGGTTTCGATTCGATGGGGAGCTGGGGGACCTAGGATCAGAGGGAACTGGAAACTGGAAACTGGACGGGATTTCGAGTTGGAGTAGTTGACGATAATAGGGTGTCTCTTTGGTGTCTCCTAAAGTACCTGTGTAGTTCTTGCCAAACAGCTGCATGCCCATAACCGCGAATATGAAGATTATAATGCACAGGACGAAGGTCAGATTGCCGAGGGCGCCGACAGTGCGGCCCATAATCGATATGAGCAAGTTCAGTGTCGGCCAGGACTTGGCCAGCTTGAAAACACGCAGCTGCAAATTGGCAGGGGAAAGGAAATTGGGGTTTATACGGGTTCAAACGGGCTTAAAAACAATCGCGACCGATAATCGGGCATTTGCAAGGATAATGCTGCACGTAGACACTGCTAGGGTTAGAGATTAGATCTTAGCACTAACTTATGGGACTAGACTAAGGCTAGGTAAGATGGTAAATAGTTGGAAGATCGGAACCCGGACGGAGGCTTACCAAGCGAAACGAACGCAAGACGGACAGGCCCTGGACTCCCTCGAGACCCAGCTCTAGGAGCGAGAGGGCCACGATGATGAAATCGAAGATGTTCCAGCCCTCCTGGAAGTAGTACTTGGGGCTCATGGCCATCAGTTTCATGGTGGCCTCGATGGCGAAGGTGGCCGTGAAGAACTGCAAGAATTATTGATATGATATATCATATTTTAAATGTAGAAATATAACATATAACAGGTACTTACGTAGTTGCCACTCTTGAGCACCCGTTCCATCTCCTTGTTCATGTCGTGGTGATCCATCGCCATGAACATCGTATTGACCACGATGCACAGCGTGATGAAGAGCTCGACGAAGGGATCGAAGACGATGAGCGATACCCACTCCTGAAATTTCAACCAAACCCAGCAACAGTCCCACACACAAAACACATCGATGCCTTTGAGGATCACTTCGAGTGCCTTGTCTTTGAACGTCGGCCCGTCCTCGTCATCGTCCTCTGTTGGGAAATAGTAAACGGAGACTGAACCATACAAAAATTTGTTATTAGTGGTGATTTGACCAACTTTGACTCAGCCAGATTGCATTTACTTTGATTCAGTTTCATTGTATTCTGTTTTTTTTTTTTTCTGTTTTGCTGTTTTATTTTTTATTTTTATTTTGTTTTTTTGTTGAAGCTTCATTGCATTGGATATTATTCGTTAAGCAAACGGTTGAAAGTTAGTGTCTTGTGTGAGAGAGGCTTTGGCTTTTGCTTGGAGTTACTTTTGATTTTGAAATCTTGCTTGCTTTGCACATTGCACATTACGAAAACGAACGAAATATATGTTATATAGTATATGGGAATAAGTATTTAGTTTACAGGATTTGCAATTTCAATTCAAGGATCTCAACGGAACTACGACTCAATCAATCACTGGCAGCAATAGCCTTGCGGATATATCCAACAAGGATATTGTCACTTCGGAGGCCGAAGCATTAAGCCAGCCAGTGCGATGTACTAATAGGCAGATCGAAACTCTATATAAATATATGCGACTAATGCTGGTGTCTAGCTACTCGGAAACCTTTAGTTTTCGACTATCGGACTCTGGACGCGAATCATATTCCAATACAATCGTTGCTCTGCGCTTCAATTACCAGTTTGAATCAGTTCTAAATATATATGGTATTATAGTAATCTTATAGTCATGGAAATCATTAGGTAAACGGTGAATGTGGTTCGACTAAATAATGCTCTACGATTTGTTCAACAAAAGCATGCTAAGGTTTTACTACAACTTTCGTTTCGATTGATTCAATTTTAAGGTTTAATTTGTTGATATATTCAAGTAAAAATCCAAAATAGCTACGAAATACGAAATGCTAAATACGAAATACGAAATATTAAGTACGAATAAAAGGGAAATCAGCTAAGTAGTTTTTCTGGTTCAAAAATATATAGTTTGGGGGTACGAGTATACAGGTAACTACGGTTAATGGCATGCACTAAACAAATATTCAAAGTAACGGAAAAGGCACTACATATAGCATTGTAATCAATATAACGGAAGTAAATCAAATTTCGCGCTTTTACTCTCAATCTTTTCGCAAAACTTTGTCTTGTCGAGCCTCTCTGGGGAGCAGCGTCGTCTTGTGACGTCACAGCTGGACAGGAGAGAGAGATGGACTTGCGTCACCTCTCCTGCCATTCTGCTTCTGCTGCTGCTGCTGTGTGTGTGTGTAAGTGTTTGTGTGTGTGTGTGTGTGGGTGGGGGCGTCAGCAGCGTGCGAAATGCGAAAGCTTTGGGGCGAAAGAGAGAGAGGGAGGCTGTGAGAGAGCGCAGCACTGTGCTCTCTCGCTCTCAGGCTGCACGTGTGTGTCTGTGTGTGTGTGATGTGTGGGTGGGGGGCAAGCAGTTCTAACTATATCATATAGGTATATGTATAACAATGTGTGTGTGTGTCATTGGCTTGCGCTTTGCTGCACTGTTGTTGTTGTTTTTCTTTCTGTTCTTTTTTTTTAACATTTGTTGTACAGTTTTTGTTTTTATTTATTCGTTTTTGTTCTTTTTGCTTGTTCGCTTTCTTCTGTTAGCATCAACGGCATTAAATAAAATGGACGAGTCAAAGAAGTCATTCATTGGAGTATATATATATAAATGGGTAGATATATATGCATAAGTATATATATAAAATATGTTTGCTTGGCTTTGTTTTGGGTTTTCAGCTTTTTGTTTTTTTTTTTTTTTTTGACAAAGGAATGGAATCAAAAATGAGAATCAAAAATATTTATATATATATATGTATGTATACACACGAGTAAAGAGTATGCAAAAACGGAACACAAAGGAAAATGCAATGGTTAAACAAAAGGAAAACTTAAAGCCACGGATTGTTTATTAATAATCAAATGTCCAACTATCAATCGAAGGATGCACGGGATGCACAGGATGCAGGCCGCATGCGAGCTCTAGTCCAGCCAGCAATCAATCAAACAATCGATCCGTCAATCCATCGGGCCATCAAGGGGAGGAGTCGTTCGTGGAAGTGGGAGCACCATAAATGCATGCGAACCGAAACTGATGAAATCAAAACGAGACCGCAGTCAAAATGCAAAATGAAAGGCATAAGACATGAAGGGAAATCAAACTTCGGCTGTCATTCCACGCTTCCACTGATTCCGTGGAAATCCCACTACGAGCGGAAATGAACATGATGATCTTATGCTTATCTTAGGCTGATTTTTTCTTCTTTTTTGTTTTTTTTTTTGTAAAGCGAAAAATATAAGTTATTTGAAGAAAGGCGGCATATGCCGGGGGTATGCACACCCAAAGGCGGAGTTAAGTTTTGTTTATTTACATGATAACGGAACAGGAAACGGAACTTAAATCGAACAATGCACATGTAAGGGTTAACACAAAAGAGACGACGATCGATTTGGATGCAAAAATGTACAGAATGAACGAAATGGTTATAATAATCGATAATCAAACGTTACAGTTATTGGCAGGCAAAAATATAGGTCTACTTACCACCACGATCGCTAGCCCGACTGTGCCGACCAGCGGCCTGTTCGATAATGTCATTCAGGACCATCACATCTAGAAGAAAACCAACAGGGCAGGGGTATTACTAAATTATGCAAAGAGCAGGAGAAGAGAAGGAGCCAAGTGGAAATATAAAAGAAGGATAATACTTCATGACCCACACGTTGGGCGCCAATTTGCAATACCCTTGCAGGGAATGGAGCTTACAATGCAAGAATATCCCAAAGTAAGCTTGCGTTCTTGTTGTATATTCGCAAATGTTGTAAACAACTTTCCATAAATCGTAATAAATCAAATTTGCCTGTCGAAATTATTTCAAAAATCGTACCTTTCATGTCAACCACCGTTTGTGTCTGGACGGGCTCAATAAAAGGATTGTCATGATGTTTAATCTTGCCAGCCTCGTCCGTGCACTCCAGACCAATTTCCTGCAAATATCGTTTATATTAGGCGCTTGTATTTAACAACATTAAGGAATAAACTTACGTAGTCGCGATGTTCAACCTTGTGATTGGTGTCCAGGCAGGTGGTGCCGCCATTGGTGGCGCCCACTGATTGATTGCGTGTGTTGCGGTTGCGCAATTTGCTCTCCTTGGTCATTGTGCTGACGCCCATGACGGCCATGCCGCCGAGTAGATCGCCATGTGAGGTATACGATATTCGGGACTGATGCGAGGTGTACGATGAGTGCCGAGAGCCTGAGGTTTAGCGAGTGAGCAGATTAGTTGCCTGAGTTGAAATGAAGTGTATTATGTTGCCTCACCTAGATTGCCGTAGTAGACGGGCACTATAATGGCCCCATTCTCCTCGGACATCGGAGTGACGGCATTCGAGTCGTCGGCATAGGGCAGGTGCTGCTGGGCGTCCTGATATGTTGACAGTACCAACGGCTTGCGATCGCTACCGGGTATACCAAAGCGGCCACGTCCGTTCCGTATCGTGTACTGGACATGTTTGGCACAGGATGGAATACGGTTAGTACTCGCCTCAGTCCACTGTTATACGCACGCACACTTGTTGCATACTTGCACTCTCGCACACACACACACAGCCATACACCCACTCGCGCGCACACAGTTAAGCCATATGGTTATATGTATTTAATATATTTATAATATAATCGTAATAGTACAGAGTAGTTATACAACAGAGAGCAGTAGTAGGAGTAGGTAGGTGGTATTAGCCGAGAGTGGTGAGAGTAGTTATGACGCGGGGTATTCTCGGGCTTATTGGTCCTTTTATCGAACAGAAAGTCCCGTTATCGATGGGGATTGGAATGAGCAATAAAGGGTAAGAATGATAACTCATACGATAACTCATACGATACGAACTAAATCAATGAAATCGGCTTAGACATACAAAGTATCTAAACGGATTTTGCTTTATTTGTAAGCTATGTTGGTTTTTACATTTAGGGAATCGGACCACAGAAAGAATTTAGAAAAGTATCACTGTTGTCTTGAGAGGTTTTGTTTTTATTTACTTTTGTTCTTTGTATATATAGACATGATTACACAAATACTTGTAGAGAACACAACGAAACCAAGACAAGAATTAACCAAGGGGAAGACGAACTCAATGTTAATCAAAAACGAAAACAAATTTAAGATGGACATTGAAATATGATAGTGATAGTGACAGTGACAGTGATAGTGAGAGTGACTGTGACAGTGACAGTGAGGGTGACAGTGATTGTGAGTTGCGACTATGGCTGTGATCGTGGTAGTGAACAGTGGCAGTGATCCTGAGATGAGTGAGAGCCTGGGCAAGAGCGAGTACTGTTCCCATCAAAGCCCACTGCTGAGATCAAGCTAACCAGAGCCGGAGGAGTTTTGGGTGGCGTACAAGGATGTACAAAGGTACAGAGGACAGGCACACAGAGACAGACACACTTACAACCGAGTACAGTACAGAGCAGTACAGTTAGTTAGACGACTATATATGTTCATAGATGGATATGCACGATAGTATATATAACAGTATATATATATATATATATATAGATTGAGATATGGAGATACAGCGATACACAAAACAACAAAACAAGGCCAAACCGAAAAACAATTATCGAAGAGAAGATAAGAAAACCAAAAAGACATGTAGACAGTTATAGACGATTAGGTGAATGATAATGGTTATGCTAATGCGTATGCGAATGCGAATGCGAATGCGAATGCTTATCGATATGGATATAGTGCCACATGTATCTCTCAGATCTAAAGATGTTCGAGTTAGTTACAGAGTATTACAGATGTTATACAGATACGCTAACTAGTCGCTTATATGTATGTGGAGATGATCCAAAAATAATCTTCGGTGTTTGATGGCGTTTCGTTCCGTTTCGAAAACTATGCAAGTTCTAAACGCTGTACGGTAGCAACTGCCTACAAGATTGGTAATGGTTTGGATACGGGTACGGGGGTACGTTTACTTGTACTTGACTATGACTAAACTGTGAGCCTCGAAGATCGGGGATCCGCGTGGACTTGATGAACTGTCCGATGATGATATGTTTGTTTTACGCAATTCAGTGTCTGTGTGAGTGTGGTTGTGATCTGTGATCTGTGATCCGTGATCAGTGATCTCTGATTGCGTATATCTGTGTGCGGTGTCAGTGGGTGTGTGGAGTGTGTGTGTGACTCTGTGTGTGTGTGTGTGTTGGGCGCTTACCTTGTGAGAACTACGTGATCCCCTGCGTATGTTAAACGGTGAACCAGGTAAGGATAAGGATGTCTAAGTTTTGTTTTTCGTTTCGTTTCGTTTTCATTTTTCATTTGTTGTACAAACAAAGTATAAGTAGAAGAAGAAAAAGAAAAATGAATCAAATAAAATATATATATTCCTCGATTGCGGTTTTATTATCTATGGATAAATGTATATATATATATTTGGTTTTCTTTTTTTTTAGTTTTTTGTACAATTTCTTTTTTTTCGTTAGGTCTTGGGTTTTATTATAAATTAAGTATTCGATTTTGCTGTCTACAGTTTAAAGGAAAAATGATTACTGGGAGCATTTAATTGTATGAGTGTGTGGGAATGTGTGTATGTGTTTCTTATGTCATTGTACCGCGTGTGTTCCTTTATGTTTTTTACATTTTGTATTTTGTGAAGGGTTGAGCTTGAGTTTTTTTTTTACTTGTGGTGTGATTTCATATCTACTTCAGCGTAGCGTTCATTTAAAATGTTGGTTAATTTAGCTAAATATTTAGGGGTCGGGTTTTGGATTCAAAAACAACAACAACCAAAAAAATGAACTTAAACTTTCTATGTATATAGGTTTTAGATCAAGAATTATTAAACAACGAAAGTGATAACTTCAATGGAACAATACGGAAGGGAGGTAAAAACGAAAAGGTTTGAACAAACACTTAAATCGATGGGGAAATTTCCATCCCACGCTTTCTTTTCGGTGAAAGCCGGCGCATTAACGCAATAACGGCAACGGTAAATAATCGATAAACAAAATCAAGTGTTAATCGGTAAGTTCTACAATTCAACTCTAGGCAAATCTCTTCCAAACTTCGTACGGATGCATTTCTAGTTTCAAACCACAAATCTACGGCGCTTTCGATCTCTGTGGGCGTGGCATTGGGACGGATCGTGACTAGCAGCTCAACTAATATACATAATTTATATGTATATCGATATTATATGTCTACGCGGTATCGATATGTCATTTCTGGACCCTAATCACACTTGTTTCGGCGGGGTGTACGCATATGTTGTTGTCTGAGAGTTACTGAGTTTTGAAGAGAGAAGTAGAGAGAGAGAGAGAGAGAGAGTGTGTGTGGGAGAGAGAGACAGATAGAGAGAGAGAGAGAGAGAGAGGCGAGAGCAACCTACCTGAGGTTTTGGGGAACTTATCGATCTACGATCAACGGTCAATCCCAAATAGTTTCTGCTCTCATCGAAAACTATCTGAGGCTGCCCAGAGCAAAATTGATGGTCGGTTAGAACGAGCTAGCGAGCGAGCGAGAGCGAGACAGCGGATAGCGAGTTATCAATCAGTACATTGGTTATCGGTATATATCGTGTGTGAGTATGTATTTTTCTATATTTGTATTATTTGTTCTTAGCTATTCAAGGCAGTTCAGTTAGCTGTGTCATCGGTTAAGAATCGAATGGAAAACAAACCGATATTTAAACGCCTAGCATCGGTTATTGGGCTTTGATATCGGTGTGGGTTATCGATTAACGGCTACCGCAAAAGTCCTCGAAATGCGCGCGTGTTCTTGTGTCAATGTGCAGAAAAGCAAACGCTTGCCATATGCCATAAAGTTATAGTGTGTGTCGTGAGCGAGCTATTGTAACTAGAGAAAGAGAGCTGGCTGAGCTGATCTGTTCTGTTCTGATCCGATCCGGTTCGATCTGTGGTTAACGCTCGCCCGATAGGCTGTGTGATCGGTTCGGTTCGATTTAATTCGATTGGTTTCGATTCCATTTGATTTGTTACTTTGATTCGAAATAAATTGGACATGATTCTCGATTTGGGCTGGTGCAGCACGAGTAGCAACGTTATCCAATCGATGGAATCCGACTATTCTTATTCGGTTTTGAAATCGAATTCGCTTGTGGCGTGTGTTATAACTGTTACAAACTGTTAAGATGCTATAACGGTAAATGTAACGTTCGATCAATGCATGCAATGGTTAATGCAGCCACAGAAATTATCAAATCTCAAACTCTATCGCACAATATCAACATAATTCTGGAACCAAATCGTTATAATGATAACACTAAGGGCAACGGAAATAAGAACAGGAACTCAACTTTAACTTAAATAGATCCTGGCCTGGGTAAGTCAAAACCAAAACCGAAATCGAAATCAAAAACTGATAAATCAATAATAAGTGTTTTTGTGTGGGTTCAAAGCGACCTTCAAGCGTATGAATCTTAAGCTGAACCCGAGGGGTTCCCCTAAACTTTATCGGTTTATCGGTGGTTCGCTTTTTTTCTTATTGCTTGCAGAAAGGCAGAATGCGATTAAAAGCCAATTGTCGAGATAACCATATAGGATTAATGTTGAAAATTTTCGATGTTACCTAAAGCATTCCGAGCAATGACCCAACCAAAATCGAAATCGAAACTATAAAGGAAACGAAAATTATGAAATCACTGGAAGGCAAGAAAGAAACTCATGACGAATCATGGAAAAAAAAATAGTGATTGAGATCGGAAACTAGGCAAATGGATAAATCAATCAGTCAAGAGGCTCCTACGTTAGAACTACGAATCTATATGGGATTCTATATCCCACCGACACTCACGCACACACGGGCACACGCATGCACATAGCTAACAGAAACGGAAACGGAAAGGGAAACTGAAACAGAAATCGAAACCAAAACGGAAATGGAAACGTAAATGAAAAGAAGAAGAGTATAACCAAAGAGAGATTCAAGAGATAGAGATAGAGGTAAATATCTAATACATACATACAGATGGCACGCACTAACACTATATCCAGATACGGTATGAAAGGATTCAATATCTAGTTGCATGATCATACGGGTAAGTTATATATAAGGCATATAAGGTACGAGATGTACGATTCAATCAAAACGGGGGGAGAGAGATCCAACAAAATGATCAAACTAATCAAAGGAACATCGACGAGAAACGAGAAACGAGAATCGATTTACGACAAACGATACAAAATGATAGGCGATAACTGGAACTCAGGTTCGATAACAATGCAAATGGCAATGTAACGGTAGCGGTAGCGGTAACGGTAGCTATAACTGTAACTGCTACTGTAGCTCTAACTGTAGCTGTAGCGGCGACGCAAGTTATCGATTGCTCATGGACTATATGTCGAAAGGCCGAAACTATCGATCCGCGATCGTTGGGCGATCGGGGAGACCCCCGAAAGGAAGTAAATCGATCAAACAGATCGATAGAATATCGAAAAAACGGAAATGCAACGGAGGCCAAAAGCAACTCAAGGCAACACATATATAATAATCGATATCTAAGTAGGACTGAAAAGACTTGGGGTACAGTAGAGCCCAAAAAGCAAAAGCCGAACTGAAACATAAACTAAAACTAAAACTGATATTAATGGAGAAACGAAAGAAATAGGTAAACGGAAAAGGAAATAAAACTGAAACTGAAACGGAAATGGAAACGATAATGGAAACTATAAAGTAAACACTCGTCAAAAGTCAAATGGAACGGAAATCAAGAGACTGGAATGGAAAGGAAGGTAAAAAGAAATGCTGCGCCTGCGCTCGGAATACTTACCGTGCTCACTTTACGAATTTTGGTAGCTTGGTGTGCTGTGGTAGGTGCTGGTTGTCTTTGTATAACGCTCACCGACTCCGACTCCACCTCGACGCTGCGTATGGACATCTTCTCCTTGTTGTTGTCATCGTTGCCCTTCTCGCCGCCCACGAACATCTCGTAGCTGATGCAGGAGTATGTCGGGCTCTTGGCCATCTCTGGATGCAAAGCGGCCTCCTCGGCGGCAGCCGCATCCGCTGCCGCCTGCGCCTGTGCATTGGCCCGCTCCTCCAGCTTGGCCGCTTTGGCGGCGGCCGCCTCCTCCGCTTCCTACAACGAGCATGCGGGCGGATTAGCCATTTTATGTACAGTGCAGAGGTGCAGGCAATCTCTGATCGGATTGGATCGGATCGGAAGGGGGTAATGGATAATGGATAGTGGATCATGGATCATGGATCAACTGGGACTGGGCTGGGGACTGGGTTCGGTACGATACGAAAAGCAAAACTACGCTACATTGATCGTTTATAGTTGGTACATACACAGATCAAGTAAAATCATACGATACAGTGCTGTGCTGGGTCTTTTGGGATGGGTTTCGGGGGTTGGGTGTTGGGTGGGGAAGTTGAAGGTTTCCAGGTTTGGGGGTTCGATAGATACATATTTATAGGTACATATAGAGATATATATATATTGATATAGTAAGTATAGGTTGTGAGTAATTTGATTTCTTCTTTTGTTCTTTTCGTTAATCGTTTTGTGACTAGTGACAGGATCGAAACTAATGGTGCACTAAAATCATAAGTTATAGTAAGTACGAGTATATATTATATATATATATATATATTATAGACAGAGAAACAGAGAGATAGAGAGAGAGAGAGGAGCTTGGAAAGCTGAATGGTTTGTGACTAAACACACACATAAACATATATATATTTAAATATATATGCAAGTATCGATCAGACGGACTGAACAGCACGACAATTTGTACAATGGAGGCAGCGAGACTGAGATAGACTGATAGACAGATAGACAGTTAGAGAGAGATAGAGTTCGGGAGAGAGATATACATAACATTGTTTCGATAGGATGTTGCGATAGTTGATAGACAGTTAGCTAAGCATACGATATTACGGGCATACGCAATACGCTATACGCTATACAGCATACGGTATAAGGTATACGGTTTACGATATACATACGATAGTAGTCGATTCATATTAGAGTAAATATACAAAAGAAAAAAGCAAGTCTGTTGTGGTTGCAGTCGCTGTTCTTGGTACGGGTAGATATTCTCAATACTCGATCGAGATCCCGCAGCAATCGAAATTGAAATTATCTACCACAGCGAGTTGGGGGGCAAAGTGGTTCGTGGGTAAGTGGTTCTGTATTTGGTAGAGGTTCTAGTTCTGGTTCCAAGTAGTTCATGTGTCAGTCTATTGTCTGTTCCTTTTCTTTTTTTTTCTGATCTGTTTCGTCCCACTGTGCAGCACTCGCTGCTGCAGCTGCAGTTACCAATCCAGTTACCAATCCCTGTTGGCAGTTGGCCGTTGGCCGCCGCAGCTACAGGAGCCAGCGCACAGGTCACACAGTCGCAGTTGCTGTTGCTGTTGCGGTTGCTGTTGCAGTTGCGGTTGTCTGGGGGGCAACAGGTCTGGGTGTCTACTTACACGTATCGCCTCCTCTTCGGCAGCCTCTTCTTCTTCGGCCTTCTTTTGCAATTCGTCATACGACATGGCAACAATGGCCAAAATCAAATTCACAAGATAGAATGAACCTAGGAAGATGATGACTATAAAGAACAGCATGTGCCACGGTCCGGCGGCGCGCAACACCAGCTGATAGAGGTCCTCCCAGAAGTCCTGCGTCATTAGCCTAAAGGCGGACAGGAAGGCCCAGCCGAACGAATCGAAGCTGGTGTAGCCATAGTTCGGATTCGGTCCAAACCCCTGCAGGCACACATAGTCATCGTCGCATTGCCTGCGATCGCAGTTGAAAGCGGTTCAAGTAGCATGGAAATAGGGTTTAATATTAAGATTAAGAATATTTTACAGCCTTAACTAGATGATGGATCAATGATGATCGCAGAAACTTACCCCGCTCCAGAGATATTGCCGCACAGCGGAAACGATATGCCCTCGTCCTCCGAGTACCAGTTGGAGCTGTTGCGATTGTGATAGTCCCAGTTCTCGTCGGTCAGATTGCCCCAGGAGCCGTCCAGCGGGAACTTCTTGATGCACTTCTGCGTGAGCACGCCCATGTAGATCTGCAGGCCCATTAGCGCGAACACCGACAGGGAGAACATGGTGAGGATTATCACATCGCGCAGATTCTTCACAGATTCAATCACGGCACCGACGATGGTCTTCAGGCCTGTGGTTCGTATAAGCGAGAGTGTTGGGGGATTTATGATCATTTAGGTGATCAATCGGGCAAAAATATATATATATAGATATAGAGATATAGCTCGCAGTTCATACCTGGCACAATGGCTACGGTTTTAAGCGCTCGCAGCACCCTAAACGTTCGCAAGGCTGCAAGATTACCTAAATCTATACCCATGGTCACATAACTGGTTATCGAGGATCACAGATCGTGGTTTGTAGTTTGCAGTTTTGAAGTTTTGTAGTTTGTAGTTTTGAAGTTTGCAGTTCGTAGAACATAGTTTGCAGGCACACAGGATATACACACATAAAAGGTCATCGAGTATTAGTAATTATGGGGCTATATGGCATGCAAGTTGTTTTGGTTATTTATAGAAATTGCTTCGATTCGATTGATCGGATTCGATATATATAGATAATTACAAATGTGGTTGTCATTATAATCATTATTATTCTTTTCTTCTTGTTCTTTACAAAGCAATTAGGGTTAAATCAAACGAGTGCTGAATGTGTGTTAGTGTATGCAATAAAAAGCCCAAATGAATGCGAACTTTGACATATGGCCGAACATAGCAGGTACTAAAATAAATAAAGCTCCAAGTTTTATTACACATTTTGTAAATTAGCTTGACTCCCTCCACAACCTGATTCCCCGATCAATTCCCAGCCATCCCACCCCCAGTGGCCACCCATAAAAAAGCGTATTAATAGAGCCTGCTTAGGCCCCCGCCTCTGGACTGACCCGTCGTACGTCATCCTTTGGGAATTCTCGGGGTGGTGGTGCAGGTGGCGGGTGGTGGGTGGTGGGTGGTGGTGCAGCTCGGCTGGCGGCAGCGATTCCCATTTATTTTTCATGAATATTTATCGATTTGTCTGGCATTGCGTGCCGGCTTGTCGTTTAATTGCTGGAGCCGCGCTCTGTTCGGGGATTAGCCGTTTGCTCACTTCATAAACAAAGCCAGCGGGATAATGGATTGTGGCTTCAAGATCTTGTCACGTCTGTGGACATTGTTCATATTCGACTAAGCAATTAATTTAATGCCCTCAAAGCCACAATTGTTTAATGTCACTACAAAATAACAAATTAAGACCATTAACTTCCTTGCTTTATGTATATTTATAGCTCCATGAAAGGAACTTGAAGCTAAGCGTTGTATTGCTACTCAAAACTAATAATTTATGGCAGTTAACTTAAGAACAAACTTTAAACTGAGGGATTTTATAACAGTTTTTAATAGATCATCGTCGCTTAACTGTTATACCCTTACAGTTTGACTCATAAACATAGTTCATAACTCTGCCAAAATTGCGTTCATTTCAATTCGGAAAGTTTTTCTATGCTGGTTTTTATTTGTAAAAAAAACTGCTTTGTAATTAAAAATGTTTTTAATTTAATGTTTCTTTTTGGGATTTTTTTGATCATTTTTACGATATAAAATTTTGAAAAAATTGGGTCCAACTTTTTTTTGTTCAAACATGGCTAGATCGACTCGGCTGTTAATGCTGATCAAGAATATATATAATTTATAAGGTGAGAAACGACTCCTTCATTTCGTTGCAGTCTTATGACACCACGAAAATGTATACAAAAAGGATAAGTTCTCGCCATGTAAGGTGGTTCGAGTCTGCGCTATCTTCCAGACAAGGATCTAAGGCAGGTTCGAAACTCTAAAATTTTATAACAGAACTTTCTGTTCGAAATTGGGAAACGGGCAATTGGTTTGCAAATTTTCGGAAGATTAATTCTCATTAAAAATTGTCAAAATTTTAAATTTAGTTAGAACATTTAGTAACCCAAAATGAAGCTTCACAGCTTTCCGAATTTAAAATTAATGGTTTTTTGGTTTAAAATTAAAGTTAAAGTAGTTTAACTTGAAACTTGGTTCAAAAGATTGTCATATAAAAATATCAATAAATCCAGGATTTGAAATCTTCAAAATCTTACAATTTTTCCCCAATTTACAGTAAATTCTACATAACGTATACGCAGTGGTGTGCGCAAAGGATTCGCTAAGCGTTAACACGGTTACCCCAATTCTCCAACGGCGATCGAAGCCACGTTCGCTTCGTTCGCGTGTGAAAAATGTTTGGCACACAAAAAGGAATATTCAAAAAAGAAAAGGGAAATCTATATAAAAAAAAAAAAACTAAACAAGAACAAGCGCTTAAAGCCGAAGGAGCTTTAAAATGCCGTGCCTGGCATTGACGAGCCAAGGCTGCGCGTCCTGGCGGCGCCACCAGCCAAATGTGCCGCACGACACAGTCACCTACCCAGGCCCCTGGCCCCTGCCCTCCCCTACACTCCCCTCTCTTTACAAAAAAAAAATATATATATATGAGAGAAAAAACTTGGAAAAAAGAAAGGCAAATAGACAGCTCCAATAAATGCTTAAAATGAAGCAGAAAGCAATGAAATGGAATTGTCACGAAACGACAAGAAGAACCAGAAGGGAAAGAAAGGGAAAGGAAAGGAGAGGCAAGGAAAGCGGCAATTTGAAAAGAAAGCCAAAGGGAGACACACAAAAAAAAAAGTAAAGGCGACAAAAACAAAACCGAAAAGATGAGAAATGGAACAAGAATTAACTTGAGCGACCAAAAATTTGTTTATGGCTTTTTTTTTGTATGTGTGTTTGTGTGGGAAATAATCGTGGAAAATCCTGGCATGCTCCTTTCCCTCTGTGTGTGTGTGTGTGTGTGGTTGGGCGCGTCATTAGAAACGGCAAAAATAAATCAATAAAAACGCTCGGCAAACGGGACTTTTCTTTCTATTTTTCTTTCTTTTTTTATTTTTTGTGTTTGCCTCGCGTGTAACGTATAATTCTATAGAATTCTATGGCCATAGCTGTTCATTTTTTTTTGTGTTATTATTTCTCTTTTTTATTTTTGTTTTCTGCGGCTGCCGTTGCCCGTTTTTATTATTTTCCAACTGGCAACTCTAATGAATGTAATTCTAGTTGCTCTCCAGTTCCCCTGATCCCTCGCTCGCCTTTAGTCCTTGGTTAATTCTGAAACTAATATTGGCGAAATGGCAGCCAAGCCAGTAATTTCTAGTTTTTGCTGGTTTTTTTTTTATTTAAATGTAAGGGAAGTTTATGGATATATGCCAGAAGGAACTGACATCTAACATGGCTTGGGTTTTTTATTAATTTTTAATAATAATAAGAAATTGTATTTCACTTACATTTTTATTTGAATAAATTATGAAACTCTTGAATTCTAAAAAATTATTTTAGTTTAAATTCAAATGTTATTGTTATTTATTTTATAAATTAAAAAGCAATTAGATTTCTAGCTAGCTACTTTCCTAATATTTTAATGGTTTCTGTATTTGTTGTAACTCTTGTTACGATTTTTTTTTGGTTTTTAATATTTGTAAAACTTCTATATGTTAGTAATTTTATAATATTTTACATTTATTTTCTTGCAACATGTTATAGTTTAAATTGAAAGCTTGAAAGTAATTTCCGACCCTATTAATCATATTAACAGGCGAGTCAATCTAGTCATTTCTAAGCGAAAAAAAAAATGTACTAAAAGTTTGAAAAATTTTATAAGAGTTTAAAATACTCAAAAAATTACAAAAAAATTTAAATTTTTAAAATTCTAAATTTATAATGCACATTTTTAACCTAATAAAAATTTTCCAAGCTTTCCAAAATGAAATTAACACACTTTAAGCTGAGTTATTCAGTAATTAGTTAATTTTCTTGCAAGGATATATAATCTTTGGCTTCCCTTAGTAAGCTTCCTTTCTTGTTTAATATTTTTTATATTTACTGTGATTTTTTCAGCTGTCATCCTTGTTAACACCCAACCCGGCTGGGACATACATATGTCAATCAGATTGCACTTAATTGACCAGCAAAAAATCCAAATACATATGTATGTCTGCATAAAGCCCGCTGCCTATATCCTTTTGTTCCCTGCTTTATGGAGTCCTTTTTTGGCCCGATTGATTGACTCGAACTGAATCCGGTTAATTGTGCTACCCACACACGCACACACAGGCGGGATGGCATGTCGACGATTATGTTAATGAAGGACCAGGACCAGGACCCCCTGTTAGTGTTAGTGTGTGCTCCGCATAAATTGATAATAATAATAAATATTGTATGCAAATAGCGCTAATTTGTAATCGGAAGTCAACTGACTGTAAACTGGAAACGCAAAAAAACGCAAAATTCAATAAAACCGAAAAGAGAGAGAATATGTTGTTTTTGTGTGTGGGTGTGGCACTGCTATTCAGATTCGATTCGATTGGATTCGAGTGACTACGGCTCAATACGATGGATGGTTCAGATGGGTTAACGATAACCAATTACCGATTACCGTTTACCGATTACCGATTAACGATTAACGATACGAGAGCAAATCTTAAGTCAAAGGCAACACAATAGAAACGGGAAGTGATCATTAAAGGTTGATATAGATGGTGAGACTGTGATACTGTGATACCGACACTGAGCCAAGCCCCGAAGAAGGCATGTTTTCCTTTTTTGTTTTGTATCGAAAAAGTCATCGATAATATCGATATGTTTTGAATAACTTCTTGCAGAGCTTAGCCAGCAGTCATTTGGGTGTGGTGGATGTGAAATACGTTTGGTTTAATGGTTAATTATAATTCAATTGTAATATAATTATATTATATATATATATATATAGGTTTATATAACTCACGCTAAAGCTATTACTACGAAGTCCAGCCAATTCCATGCATCTCTAAGATACGTAAACGGGCATAAAATGAAACCTCGTGCCATCACTTTAACAGCTGATTCAAATGTGTAGATTCCGGTGAATATCACCCTAAAAACGAATTGAATTTCGAAATGCAATTTGTTGTTGTCTCATTTTTTTTTGTTGTTCACTTATTCTTCGTTCGTATGCACTTCAAATGAGTTTTGTAATGTTTTTTTGTTTTGTTAATTTGCCTGATGATGGGTCACCAACGCAAAACACACACAGTGAAAAAATAACTAAAACCAATTGCATAGATAGTCCAAGAAAAAAGATACATATATGTGTACGGTTATTAGAAAGATAAATCAAAAGCACTTAATTGTTGTTGAATTAGTTGGAAAGCTTGAAACGAAACGATAGACAGAAGGTCGCGCTTAAATCTAGGCTAAACTGCTCTCATCTCCATCCCAATGCTCGGCTCTCTCCTCCTCTTTGGCTGGGCTGCATCTTGACTCGGCGTCTGTTGCCGTTTCCGTTTCCGGTTGCGTTTCCAGTGGGCACATGGATATGCCTGACTTGGCTCCAGATCTCTAGCGCATTTCACTTCCAGGGATGTAAAGTAAACGTATTCTTTAAGACTAACTTATATGATTAAGCTAACTGTTCGCATTGTCATCACCTGCTGACCCTCTTTGCCTATGAGTCTACGGGAACAGCGATAATATCTCAATCTGTGATTCACAAGTTGCTATTTGCTGTTGCTTTTGCTTTTGCTTTTCCTGTTGGTCCTTTGTCCTAGATTGATTCACTAATACTGGCCCCGCAAGAGACACCGCACAAAGACACACTTACACACGCCGAAAAACCAACAAAGAAATTGAGCAAAAGAAGGCTTGCATAAGAATGGAATCATTCAAAATTACAGTGAATATTCATTTGTATATAAATTTTGTTTAATGATTTAAGGATTATTTGAACTTCTGTTGATTGCATGGCCACACTGTTTACAATGATAGAAAGCGGGACTCAGAGTGACCGTTTGTTTGCTTTGAATACTAACAGGGTCACACTGTTAAGAATGACAGAAGACGGCACTCAGAGTGACCGTTTAGACACACTGCTTCCTTATTATTATTCCTTATTAGAATTATATTTTTAAAATGTATTTTTTTAGGTGCACCGTGTTCTTCCAGCTTCCAAATCATTCCGAATGAAATGCCTGGAAACGGCGCACATCAAAAGCACACACTTGGCATGCACTCGACCGCCCTAATTACTGGAACTGCAGATGCAGATAGACAATTGTCAATGTCAATAATGGTTAATACTTAACGGCCAACTGCTTGACGCCGCCTCTGTTCGTCTCTGTGTGTGTGTGTGTGTGAGGGAAGCTGTTCGTGTGGGTGTCAGATCAATAGGCCGACCTTCGGCCAACTGCTGTCGCCCTCACCCTGAGCCCCTGAGCCTCTGAGCCCTGTCAGTGCCCCCCGCTGGCTGGTTAGCCATTTGACAGATTTCAGGCAGACAGCGCGCCGCTCCAGTGACACCCTTTTCCCTGTTGTTCAGTGCTGCCAGTAAAAGATTTAATATATATAGTTAAGAGCTAACAAGATCAACAGATCCTTGAACCTTTGCTATTTTTAAAAATGTTTCTATGAAGATAAAAGAACTTTAAGGGAGTTATGAAAACTGCTTCATAAATCCACACTTTATGCTTCTTTTGACTATTCTCTTTTCTTCTTTTTGCTGCTCATAAGCTGCTTCGAAAAAGGACATTCAGTTCTGTCTGGAAGCAGGACGAAAGCAACATCACTGACTGCGGCGGTCGCCTGGCCGTCTCCTTTGGGCGCCACAACTAGTTCAAAGTCGCTCACAGTTCGCAGCTCACAGCTCGAAGCTGGCAGGCTGGAAGTGGAACGAGGATTGGGAATGCAAGGATGCGGGGTGGATGGGGCAATCGGGGCAAAGGAGGGCATGCGTCTGACCTAGGCCCCAATGCCCGTGAAGGACACTTGAGTTGTGTTTTAATTGCAGGTATTATGTCTTTCTCAGGGGCCTGCACAAGTGTGACCCCAGTGCATAGCAAAAAAAAAAAAGGGGTTTAGTTTAGTTTTTATTTAATTTTTATAATTTGAATTTAAACTTCCATTAGTTTTCCATACAAGCTGTTTTTTTTTTATTTCATTAAAATAATGGGATTATGCGAAAAAAGGTTCGAATTCAAACCTTGAAGTAAGCTCTCTTTTAAAATTAGAGAACACTAGGTTTTTGGCTAGCTTTAAGGATGTAAGGATTAGTTTTAAGAGGTTTTAAAGTTTTTCTCTCTGTGTATTCAGGCTTTGGTCGACATTCTCAGCGGGCTACGGCGACCCACATTACTCGCACCTTGCAGCAGTCCCTTTGCCTTATTTCGCCCACCTTCCTTGTCCTTTCTCTGGCTTTCTCCTCCTTTCACTTTCTTCCTTGGCACGTGAATATGTGTATGTGTGTGTGTGTGTGCGTGTCTCAAGTTATGCGGCACCTGCTGTTGCGACCCCTCACCCCCTACCGTTTGAACGCGTCCTACCCTTAGCCAAGTTCAAGTGGCACTTCCGCTTGCACTTCCATCTGCCAGCTGCCGTCTCTCTCTCTCTCTTTCTCTGTGTAGCTGTCGCCCCAGTTTCCGTCTCTCTCTCTCTTACTCTTTCTCTCTTTCTCTTTCTTTCTCTTTCTCTTTCTCTCTAGGGTGCTCAATTCTGATACCAAATCTGCGACAATAACTTTGATATCAGCTAGAAAAATGACGTAACTCTTTTCACTTTACATTTTGCTTGCATGGCGCTGTACGCTCTCTTGCAAGAATATTTGCTCGCTTTTACTATTTTTTTTTTTTGTTTTTTCTCTCTAGAGTCGCTAGGAGTTACCTATGTACAACGCTACGTATACGCAATATTCTAGGAGCGACACACACACACACACCCATAAATATATATATATAAGGCTATGTGCGTGCCGGATGATTAACAACTTCTATATAGATATAGATGATGAGCACTAATTGAATCGAGAGTCTAACTAGGAGTACAAATCGATTGGATATACACTGTACCATATATAGTGTGAGAAGAGCGAGAGACCGGAATGGAGTTTCCATATACTAAATACGAGAAATACTATATATCAAGCTATCCATTAAGTCTGCTAGGATTATATGTATATGTTCTACGATTATAATCAGTCCCCAGAGCGATCTGCGAACAGTACTTTCAAAACCCTCTAAAAACTAGGTTCTATTGATTATAAACGATCTTAACTAGGTATGGCAATGGGAGTACATGGGGTTTACATGTATTTCGTGTATATACGATGATCAAAACTTTACTAAATACGGCTTCTAGGTCTAGGGATCGATATAAGGGGGGGCTCAGTGTACAATACAAATACTTAATGGCTACTTAAACGATTTACATAAGTTCTAATGAGATCTATAATGAAGAGATAATTGGGCTTACACTAAGTTTATATATATTTCTCTATAGATATATAAGTCTAATCTAAGAACTACTGTCTCGAGTATACGGAGCAAAGTTACAAAGTTACATAGTTACTTCTGTTACAAATGATATATCGATTGAATTCAATTCGAAACGTGAACAAACCAAAACCAACCAGTTCGGGATAGTCGGTTCTCGATCGGATCGGGATGGTGGGCCTAGCGAGGCAATTTGTACAGTTTTTTTTTACAGGAATGAGTAGCTTAAAGAATGGATCTGAGATTGATCTATGATCGAGCGATCGAACAGAGTTACGCGGCAAAGAAACGAGCACGGTTATGAGGATATATTTTGTTATATATACTGAATGTTTGGATGCGAGAGTGGTGTATATCATACAAGAGGAGTGGTCCATCCGAAGGGGATTCGCACCACTACGCCGCAACATATATATATGTATATGTTCATATAATGCATCATGATATCGGATTTGAGGAGGTTCTCTCTTACTGGAAATGGCTTTAGCTACCTAGAACTGAACGTTACTTTACTTTACTTTCGACACCTTTACCTTTGCCTGCGTAAGTTATTATTGGGAATTTGATATAAAGATATATAACATATAGTACAGGTTGTTTACATATTTCGATTGCACTTTGGTTTGTTACTGTTTTCTTTACGGTTTCTTTTCATTTTCATTTTTTCGTTTTCATTTTTTCATTTTCGTTTTCGTTTGGCTTTTGCGGAAATCATAGAGGAAAGAAATTCAAGTTTGACCTAAATACACATCTGCATAAATATCGAAATATCGAAAAGGTTACATATGTAGTATAATAATAATAATAATAATATCGTATAGTATTGTATATTAATTAGTTCGATTATATAGCATATACGTATATAGATCTCTATATACTTATATGTCTAGTACAGAGTACAGAGTACGGAGTAATATATATATTAGATTGTAAAAGTTCCATAAACAAAGAGAGAACACAAAAATGATAATCGATTAAATCAAATTTAGCTAAGGGAAAGGTAACCAAATATCGAGTGTGTGGTCAGTCGGGGGTTACGTGTGGTCGGTTATATAGGACACAGGATGTCCTTATAAGCCTTGTGGCCTTGTGCAGGAGGAGTACTTACTCAGTGGACTCAACCGTGGGCGTTGTCGGCATTATCATCAGGATGCAGTTGACGAGAATTGTGGTGATGATGAATAGGGAAAATAATGGATGCACTAGAATGTAAATGGCCACACGACGTATCGGATTGAATGGATCGAGCAGCCACATTGCTTTTGATGCAGAAAAGCGAAAAATATCTTTTCCTTTGCTTACAACTACGAATGTCTGCAAGAAGAGGGGTCAAGTTTGGTTCATTTGGGGTTATCCCGCCCATCTACATATATCCTTAAATATATGGAAACTACTAAGCTATATAGAGCTGATGACTTACCAGTACATTGCTGTAGTAGGGATCGATATCCTCGAGAGGAGTGGAGGCCAATTCCGGCGGGAAGCTGCCCTGCAATCGAACAGGTATTGGCACACCCTGTTCAAGTGTAGGATCCGGTTGTGGACCTTCATCCTCGTCCTCGTCATCATATCGGATCTGTGAGTGGACCATCGAGCGTCGTGCGGAGAGAACAGAAGGAATTGGGCGAAATTTGGATTAGCAAGGACTTTCGTACAATCACTCTCTCGATATCAGTCGCGACTCGCGGCTGAGCTGGAGTTCAACTCAACGCGGAATCGAAAGGATCGGTGGAAATCATAAGTTAGAAAGTGAGCGGCACACAAATCAACATCAATTTCAAGCGCTTCTTTTGTACTTTTCTTTTTTGGAATTTTAGAATTTCGTGATGGTTTCAGTTTTGCATATCAGAGTTTTATCTATATATATATAGTGAGTGGCTTACAATAAAGAGTATCTTTTACATATATATATATATACAGGGGTTTATGGACAGATAGTTATAGAGATAGCGAGAGACACAGCTCGAGTTCAGGAATAAGGAATAAAGGGTTCGGTAAGAGCAGTTCTTTATTTTTTTGGTATGCAAAAGTAACACCAACTGGTTAATACCAATAAGTATAAATCTGAACTATATATTTATAATTTAAGGCGCTGGCGCACAAGGCGCTTCGATTCATCTTCGTTGGGTTCAATAACAGAAGAAGAAGAAGAAGGTGGAAACTGAAACGGAAACGGAAACTGAAACTCAAAACGGAAATGCTTATGGTAACGGAAACGGGTAACTTGGGTAACCAGTGTTGGACAACGTTCCGTTCCAACGTTGTGTTTAGTGTGATTGTTAGTGTGTGTGTGTTTGTAGCAGAGAGAGAGAAACTAAAGAACAGTGTCCAGTGTTGGTAAAAACATTAGCTACAGTGTGCATAACTACACTAGGACTAAGCTACTTCTATGGAAGGAATTCAAAACGGGAAAGGAGAGAGTGGAAAGTGGAAAGTGGAGAATAGGAGGAAAGAAAGGCATGCGGGGCGCGACTCAATGTCACCCAGCTCAATTTTGTGTGATTTCTTTTTTGTTTTTTATTTTCCCCCTCACTTATTTTTGTTGTAAAATTCTCTATGAGATTGGGCCAGACAGAAGCATTATTCTTGCATGTCCTGGCAAATTTTAATTGCTTCGCCATGCATATTGTATGACAATATTTTTTGGCCCAGTGACGACGACTGCCTTGGATTCCGTTCCGTTTCCAGCTCGAAGCCCATCCCATCCCATTCACATTCCACATCCCATAGCCGCCTCCCTATCGATTTCAACCAGACGTGGGCGGGTACGGGTTTTACTTTCCACGGACGCGGGACACATGCAATGCCAAAAGCAAAAGTAAAGAGCCAAAAGCACAAGCACACAAAAAACTCTAACGTCACTCTCCCCACCCACACACACAGAGAGGCACACAAGCATTGCATGTACAAGCACGTCGCCAGCACAACTACCAACACTGCTCTTTAGTATGTAGAGTGTAGTGTGGAGAAGGAAAAACTAGAGGGAAAAATTCCATAATAGTTGGCTTGGCGTGACAATTAGATTGTGCTTGTGTGTGGAGGGGAGGCGAGGCGCTGGTAACTCGGTGAGTATGTATTTTGTGGAGCCCGAAGCTTTGACGCAATTGCGGCACCCACCACCACCAGCAAGAGGGAAGCCAGGACACGGACGCGGACACGGACGCGGACTCGTTCCCGGACCAGGACCCATAGCCAGAGTTGTTGGCAGCTCGTCTGTCCTGTCCTGTCCTGCGCTCGCGAGGCGTTCAATGGGTGGTGAGCCTTTTAAAACAGCAACAACTCTGCGGGTCTATATTTAAACTAATAAAAGGCGAACCGCAGCGTTAGAGGGAGAGGGAGAAGCAGGTTGATAGTTAGGTTTGGCCATAACAGCCGGTTCTGACCGGACATAAGGACATAAGGACATGAGCGCGTCCTCGTTCGCGCTTTCGCTGGCCCCTGGCCCGTGGCTGATTACAAATTTATGACGCATTCGGCGAAAGGAACGATGTCTGAGGCAAAAATAGGTTAGTTAACCTGCGGTTAGCAACAAATGGCAGGGCTTGGCTGGGCAGGAGACATTGCCAAGGACATTCGCCGAGTGGGATATATATTGGAAATTGGAAATATCACAAAGAGAAAAAGAAGGAACTTGGTTTAGCACCTAATCTTTGGACTAGTTCTGGAAAAAAGTGTGAGGATCAAAACTTAAACTATATAATTTGCATATAACGATAGAAGGATAGCGTAGGAACTCGATGTACCAACAACTAGTTAACCTTAGAGTTCAGTTAATTTGTTAAGGGAAAGGTTTTAGGGTTAGGAGTCAGGATTGCTTTGTGGGGAATTAAGCGGAAGAGTATTTTAAGGAAAAGTATCATTTGAGACACAAGTAACAGACAGGAGGACTTGCTGCCAGGGAGGACTCGAGAAGGCTTCTCATGCGGCATGCAACAACAACTACAGCTACAGGGTCATGCATACACTCGCACGCACTCGCAGACACACCTTTACAGAGATAGCAGGAGCAAGCGGTAAGTTGCAGGCATATTTTTTTATCAAGGGGTTATCGGGGGTAGTTGGGTTCTGGAGGAGAGGAGATTCTACAGTTTTATCTGAAGCCAACTACAAATGATAGTTCAAACCGAAACGGAACCGAAACTAATGAAACCTCTTAATGATGTTCAACTAACGCTAGGAAAGAAAACTAACGATGGATGCCGGCAGGCACTGCCATATTCCGGGATCCTCCAAGGAGAAGGAAGCCCCCAACAACTTGACATGCTCAGCATTGGGCGGGACACCTCTCCTTCTCTATATATGTTATATTAATGGATCACACCATCAATATGCAGTGCATACCGGCAACCTGGCTCCCTGGAGTCGGGTCGTCCTTGGATGAGAGATACGCGACACTTACTCGATATGCTCGGATACCCGATATTGGGGGGCACCGCTTCGCCCACAGTACAACTTACAGTACGCGGTGGGAACTCTGGTCGGTTCTGGTCGGTCGTCGTCGTCGTTGGACGTTGGTGGTGGTAGTGGTGGTGGCAGTGGTGACTCATCTGTTTGCCTCGACTTCCTCCGGAGTGCATTCGTTATTGGTTCGTTAGCATACGAGCACGATGTGTATGTGGGCATTAATGTATCGTTTCGTACGGGTCGGATGTCGAGAGTCGAAAGTCGAAAGTCGGAAGTCAGGGGTCATGGCGCGTACGTACTACTGACTACAGGTGGTGTTGGGTTGCCGAGGCAATGCAAACATTTGCGCGTGGGGAAATCTTTGCGGATTGCTCGCGGCGGTTAAATCATCAGACATCTGCATAGTATGGTCAAAAGAACGAACCCTGCTCCTAGCCCTCACCTAGCATAACCTAGACTCAGGACAAGGGGCTCTTAAAAACTTAAAAACGGAAACTCAAACGTAATTTAGTACTGATACTGGTTGGGGTGTGGATTGAGTGTCTGTTCTTAATATATATGTATATATACTTGTATATCTTGTTGCATTGAGAACAGCAAATATTACACAGGCACGCACACAAATTACTCGAGTATTACACAGATACGGGTACACACAGATACAGTACGTTAGATACAGATACAGATACACAGATAGTTTTCGGGGTATTCGGTTCGTTTCGCTTTGGATTCCACAACACTGACACTGCAGCCCTTGATTGGCCATATGAATACGCTTTCAGAGTGTGAGTGTTGGTTTGCTTGTAAGTGTGTGAGTGGCTTTCATTCCCGCCTCGGGGCCAGGACATTCGCTAAGCTCCTTAGCTCATATGTGTGGGACTCAGAACTAAGGACTCGGGGCCATAGGCTCCACCACCTTGATAAGTAATTGAGGCCCCCGGGCAGTGGCAATATAACTATGGCAATAATGCCAAATGGCAAAAGGCTGCGAGGGCAAAATAGTGGCAAAGGGATATTTATACACTTGTGTGTGTGTGTTGTCCTCAAGTATTATTATTAAATAGCAAATAGTTGGAAAAAATATATAATATTAAAAGGCAAAAGCTTGCTCTTCTCTTCGGAACAGCCGAAGTCTGAGAGGTCCTTGCAATGGTCTTACCGAAGATTTCAAGTTCATTCCCAAGGATCTGTGAGTATGGCAAATATATCTACACAGAGAAGCAGACAAAAAGGATGCTCTAGAAATTACTGGGGTTTTAAGAACCCTTTTAAAAAGAGTCTAAAAGTATGCAATGGTATTACTGGGGCTTTTAAGACCCTTTTAAACCCCTGTCTAAAAGTAGGCAATGATATTTTGAAGGCACGAAATTTGCATTTAGCTTAATTGTTCAAATCTTTAAGAGTTTTTTAAAAAGCTTATTAATACTTTTTTTTTAAGTTTGAAAGCTTAGGTTATCCTTCACTTTTTTTCACTTTCAGACAGACATTTTGCTACTTAAAAAATAATCTATATTTGCTGCTTGATTTTAATCAAAAAGACATTTTATATTTTATTTTAAATTCATCGAGGACCCCCCTGCAAGGACCCTGCGACGGCTGAGAAAAGCGGAAAAGTTGAAAGCGTATTTCCAGCTGCATTAGGTTCTCGTTGGGCTATTTACAGGTGAGCTTTTATTATTGTTTTTTGTTTTTGTTTTTGTTTTTTGTTTAATATTGTATTTCAAGCGGCCCTGGGCGGTGGGAAAATACATATATAGTATATATATATAAGATATAGGCAAAGATATAGAACGAGTATACGAATAGACATAGATATGGACAAGCTACATACGTTTTTTGGGGGAGCGAATACAAAGTACAAGAAATATATAGTATGTATATATATATATAGATAGATAGTGGGTACTGGTTACAGATTACTTGGATAGTTACATATATCCGAGCCTGGGGCACACCAGAAACCAAAACTGGGCTAAGTGGCATGGATTGGTATATTGATATTGGCATTGGCTGGCTTGGCTTTGGTTGCACAGAAAGAAACGAGGGGAACGAACCAACAACGCAAAATGGCAAACGCAAAATGTTGTTTCGGCTAAAGAACTCAACGAAACAGAAAAAACGATTCAACGATTTGTGGCAATATAAAGTCTCAACGGAAAATCAAGAAAATACAACTTAAAAAACACACATTAAACTTTTCCTTCGATTGAGATTGAGATTGAGATTCTCTCTCTATTTATATATAGGTGTATTTAGATATAGGTGTGTGTGTGTGTAGGGGGGGGGGGGATTTTTTATTTCTGGGGTCGGGAAATATTGGTGGGTGTTGTTGTTTTTTTTATATTTGTTGTGTTTCTTTTTTTTTGTTGTTGTGGATTTTTCAGAGCAAAATCTTACTTCTTTTTGTTTTTTCTTGCGACCATATTGCGGCTGAAAGAAGATTTGGATTTGGTATTTGGTTTTAGGGCATTCATAACGAGCATTTATCAAGTTCAAGTAGTAAAAGGTAGCGTAGTAGAGGAGGTAGTGAAGGATATATGTTCATGTTCGATATTTGATTTTGGATTTTGTTTAATTTTCGTTAGTTGCATTTCGCATTTTGCAAGCGCCGAATTCGCATTTGTCATTCATATTCGTGATGGATTTTATACACATTGGTTTTGTTTTTTTCATTGTACAGTTTTTCAGTTTTTTTTTTTCAGTATGTTTTTGTTATAGTTTTTGGATCCAGACAGCGGCGGGGACGGCGGCGCGCAAGAGTTTCGTTGAGAGCGAGAGAGGAGAGCGTTCAAAAAGTTCAAAAAGAGAAGAAGTTGTAAATGAAACGGAAGAGAGTACACGAAAGAAAAAGCAAACGGTAGAAAGTGGTTATGTAGGCGAGCAGATTTCTTAAATGTCGGGTCAAATAGTCTATATATGGATATATATTGTTATTATTGATCGACTGGGAATGCACTTTTTCGCCCACTCTCGATATTGTTTGTCTTCGTTAAATGCGAGGATCTCATGAGTTTATGTGGAAGATTCTTTGATTTTTTTCTGATTGATTCTAACCGTCATTGTGTGGGTGTGAGTGTGGCGCGCTGGTGTGTGTGTGCACAGGTAGAGAGAAAACAGATTTTGACAGAGAGAGAGTGGGAGAAAGAGAGAGAAGTTGGGCGATAGAGGGGAACGATGGCAGTTCTATAAGGGGAGACGGAGACAGAGACGGAGACAAAGACAGAGGCAGAGAGACAGGGACAGTGCCTGTGTGTGCGAGTGTGCGTGTGTGACAGGTGACAACTGTTAATGACAAATGCGCTTTGAGATGGTTTGTACAGAGATTTCATATCAGCCAGCTAGCCGTCAGGATCACTTGGGTTTCCTTTTGGGAAAAGGAACGAGCTTCCACGAGCTTCTCGTAGTTCCATGGCAGGCAGCTACAGTTCTGCTTTTCTAGCAGCCAGCTTTTGATCTTTTGTGACTGCTGTGATCAGCAATGATCTTCAATTCGTGATCAGCTTGTAATCGATACATCTCTTTGTTTAAACATTGTAATCCGTTTTTTGATCGTGGTCTTGGCTCTTCTGTAGCTTTTATTTTTACAGTTCGGTTGATGATTTCGACTTGATTGGTAAATGGCACTGAGTGTTGAGTCTTGAGTGTCGAGTTTTGAATTTTGAGTTCTGAGTTTTGAGTATTGACTGGCACTTATGAGTGACAATGAGCTCAGCTCAACTACCGTTGGCTTGATGCACGTATTCACAAGCGAGTTGGCTATTTACAGAAGAATTCGTGGGGGTCAAAGGGCTGAGAGTGTGTGCTGAGACAAGAAAGACATGGACATGGACATGGACATGGACCTGGACTTAACCCAGAGAGATCGCTGGTCAAATCAAATTGAAATAAAACCGAATGGAACTGAGGAAATGTAACTGAAAAAGATTTTAGCCTTCAACGGGTACAAAATATATAGGATATATATAACGATACGACAATGATAATGTTAAATTGTTGTTATTTTTTTTTGGGAGGCTGTTTTTGGTTTTTTCGGGGGTTTGCTGCTGGCATTGTAAATGAAATGTTTGTTACGCAATAATACGGAAAAATTGATTAGGTAATCGATTAGGATACACAATTAGAACACATTACGAAGCCAATGGGTTACAGAATACACAGTTCTTACTCTCAAATAGTTTGAAAAAACAATTAAACAAACCAACAAACGAACAAACGAACGAACATACAACGATTATGGCAGGAAAGAAATTTGTCACGATTTACAGATTCGATACGATAGTAATACGATATATGTACGATCTTGGTACGCACGTAAGAGCATAAGGGGGAGGTAGGGGGTGTGCCGGGGGGTTGCTTTTGAGGTTTGAGGATTTCTTATGCTGAATACACAATACGATTACTAAAACAAACAAATAGTTCAAAATCAGAAATCAGAAAGTCACTTAAATGTTCTTTTTGGTCTCACGTTTACGTTTCTTTTGGAATTTTGTTGGAAATCAAACGGAATAATCAAAACCAAAGATTCAAACAAAAAATGGGTGGACTTGCGCTGTATTTATTGTATTTAGGGCTTGAGTTCAGATCGAATGGGGTTTTATCGTTAAGCTACGTTGATAAAACAAAGACATGAACGACGTTACGAGTTTCGAAATTGAAGGTGAGGTGTGATAGCTAAGAATGTTAATAGAGGTTACAGTTACGGAAAATAGTCGACAGTTGACAGAAGAGAGAGTTGACAGTTGACAGTTGGCTGTGAACAGTTTACAGTTAACAGTTTAGAGTTGACAGTTAACAGAGAGTTGAGAGTTACAGAGGGTCCAGTTGTGGGTCAGACAGAGATGGGGTGTTGGGGGTGTGTTCAGAGCTTAGGGGTCAAGCACGGTGAGAGGTTTTAACATGACATGAATGGCTATGAAGGCATTTACAGCTGATGATGAATATAGGCGAGATATGGCTGATGGGTTATACGGATAGATGCAGATATAGAGACATTCGTTATACAGATACGTATCCGGAGGAGATGAGAGTGTGTTTCTTTTGAGGGAATGACTGCTGGTGAGTGTCTGTCACTCTCGATATGCTTTAGGCGATATTCGATATTGTTTTCGGGTAGACATGTATGTTTATGGTTAGTTAGTAGAATATATATATATATTTGAGTATATATAGGAATATTATATTTGTTAAATAGACGTTCAGGCTTGGGTTGAAGCACGAACAAAAGCGCACAGTAGCGGCGGCAGTTATCGGCTATCGGCCATCGGCCATCGCAGATCGCTGTCACTCACTCAATCGATTGGCAGCGATCGGCGATAAGCGAACGGCTTCAACCGCATTTGGCATTCGATCTTAATTGGAAGAAGTCAATTCACTTAGACGAAGAGAGAGAGAGATATACATATACAGATATACGAATATACGGATACAAAAAGGTAGAGCGGAGCAGTAGTAGAGTAGGCACACAAAATCGATAATAGACAATCGATAGGCAGTTACGACATTCAGCTAGAAATAATTACCACCTCTCCCTCGGCTCTCTTTCTTTCCAGCTCCTTCTGCTTTTCATGTTCTGCGGCAATGCGTTGTTCGATTTGCACCAATGATTCGCGGGTAAAGGGACGGAACAAACTGCGTTCTTCCTCAGATATCGAGTCGGAATCTTCTGTCATTGTCTATGCGGCCAACGATGAGAGCCTTAGATTTCCAAGGCCTGCAAAGAAGGATGTGTGATTGCGTCAGATTTAATGGGGAAAACATCCAAAAACATCAAACTTAAGCTAACGATTAGCCTAACTACAATTTAAGCACCTTTAACACAGTTTGATAAACAAGTAACTTAGTTATTAAACAGTTTTAGTTGTCATTTTATTATGCTTCCACACACCTCAAAGCCCTCGGCTGGCTCTGGCCTGTAATTAAGTTACTTAACTGCCCGTCCGAGTTTAGTTTACATTAGTTTCATGAAAATTCACCTTAACAACAACAACAACTGCCAGAACTTGTAACACAAAGTTACAACTTAATTTTATTTTAGTTACAGCCAATTACAGATTTAAAATTTTGCATTTTATGCAATCGAATTTTGGGGTTGTCAAGTTAAGTTAAGTTTTGCTGTCCAAAGTGCTGATTGCAATTATATAGTTCAATTGACCTTTATCCCGTACTGCTTTATAATTCAATTGGATGAACAAGCAAGATCACGCAGGGACAAGTTGAATAAATTACGTGGTCGCATAATTACGTGTGAAACAGGAACAAAAAAGAAAGGATACCGGGAATCGTACAGCATATTGTTACTCAATTACATTGGCTTTTTATTCAGTCGCTTGACTCTGATTATTTTTCGACTGAAAAGTCTATTTTTGGCTTGCTTTCAACTCAATTACACTTGCTGTTTCCTTTCCACAGAAGGCACAATATAATTGTATTTATTACCAGCTTAATATATACATATATTTATATCAGATATACTCACATGAGGCACATGGATGTCGCCTGCTACATTAAAACTACAACTATATCCGAGGCGCCATGTTCGATTAGCGCCCGCCGCTTAGCACGATGCTGCAAGTAAATCAAAATATGGTTCAGACATTAGTTTTGGGCATTACTTGAGGCATTAGTATATGGAAACCAGAGAGACCCAGCTTGAGCCCAGCGAGCATTGATCCCAGATCCCAAGCCAGGTGGTGGGCCCAAAGGCTGACTAATTGGATTATTGCAGACGGCGATTCGCATTAAATGAAATGCAATCAAAAAAGTAAAATGCACCGCAAAAACACAATCAATAAAAGCACACAACAAGAAATACATATATACTAAAATATACTAAATATATACAAATATAACATGTACAAGTTCGGAGTCTGAATTCGGAATGGATTCCGAATTCGATTCCGATTCGGATTCAGATTCGAATATAGGGCTTATATAAGCAGCCTCCGCTAAGGTCAAAGCACTCTTTTTCCATTTGCCAATCTGGCCCAGTGTGTGTGTGTTGGTGTTGCTTTTTCGGCACTAGTGTGTGTGTGTGTATGAAGCATAAAAGTAGGTCAGTTCGATATTTCGCCACTCACACACACACACCGCACTCTCCTTCATAAAGCATAGAAGCACAGCGCTTACACAAACGCTCTTATGCGGCAATATGAGCATATATTTCTGCTCTGTCTGCCTCTGTGTGTGTGCGTGTGTGTGTGTGTGTGTGTGTGTGTGTGTGTCTGTTTCATTCATGGCAGCTCACAGAGCAACTCGCAGAAATTCCAACTTTATTTCGAGCACTGTTTGCCGAATTAATTTTGCCCAGGCGATGATGATGACTCATACAGCAAAAAGAAACGCAGAGCAAAAAAAAAATATATATACAAGCGGAATTTGTGTCAATATGCAAATTACGCGCAAACACACACACACACACAACACAAACGCGGAAGGACTTGGCCATAAAATGGCAGGCCAAAACGAAAACAAATTGTTTGCTGGCCGCAAATTAAAATCGATTATTAAATATGGCCAAAATCCTAACTGCTACTTAAAATTCTACCATAAGAACAAATTTAGCCAAAGAAAAACCAAATTAAACAAAAACATTTGAAAAAAGAAATAAAAACAAAAAACCAAAAAAAGAAACCCAGAGAGCGAGAGAGAGAAAAACAGCAAAAAAAAAACTGAACGAAGTTCGCATGTTGTTAGTCAATGAATTTTGCATGCTCAAAGAGCGAGAAATTGGGTCTAAAGAGCGGCAGGAGCAGGAGCAGCTCTCCTCTCTCTCACACACATGCGCGGAGAGAGAGGACTTCCGCGGAGGAGGACTACAGCAAGAATAACGGACCGCGGACCACTACAACCTACAGACTACAGACTATATGGAACCAGCGAAAAGCCGCCCCTCCCCTCAGCCGCCCTCGCTGAAAGTTTGCCCTCCAAAAGCCAGCAAAAGGTTGTAGCCGAAAAACCGAGCAGCAGAGACAGTGAGACTGAGGCAGTGGCATCCAAAACAAGAGGAGGCTTTGCCCGAATGGGGTGTGCCAGGAGCCAGGAGCCAGGAGCCAGGAGCCGAGCGAGGAAGCGGGGAATACCCCATTGATAGTCTCTGGCTTGGGCCTGGTTAACTGCGATTTTCACCAGGCCAAGCCAAGAAAACGGCAAGAAACGGGCATGACATAATCGAGCCAAGTTCATCAAGTCGCCCATTTCTCAGTTCACTCCCACGTGATTTAGGTTCCGATTCGGTTTCAGCTTTCTAATTGATTTTTACTTGATTCTCAACCATACCTTATGCCGGCCCGGGAAAGTATGCTATGGAAAATGCAAGCCTATATTTTCAAATTTGCACTTCTCGCTTGCCACCTAAGCACTTGACTCTCTGCCTTAAAAATAGCCACGAAGAAGGAAATATTTCCAGCAGAGCCACAAAATACTCGGAACTCGGTGAATTCCGCTGCAATTACTCACATTCCAAGAACCAGAAGCGATAAAATGTGCTTCCTGATATTTATTCCCTGAGTTTAGTTTGTTCATTTCTCGAGGACAACAAATTAAACATTTATTTTAATGCTTTAGTAGCTTTTTTGAACTAAAATTTAAAATTTACATTTAAGAGACTAATAGTATCAAAAAATATAACCCTTGACATTCACTTGTACTTTAATGTAAAAGTGAAAAATATATAATTTTATTTTTTAACACAAAAAAAATTAAGCAAAATGCCATTGAATTATAAAGCATTCGAAACATGATTTATAAGACACTTAAATAATAACTAGTAAAAAATCGAAAAAATATTATCTGTACTTGTAAATAACAACAAGAAAATTATAAAACAATATTAAAATAGAATGGAAAAATATAAAAATCAGAAAATACTGAATTTTTCGATTACTTTGATAAGATTAACTCAAAATTATTTTATCTTTACTAAATAATTCGATTTATTATTGGAAAATTTAAAGAGAAGTTATTACTGAATTTGGGACTGAAATAATGCAGTTTCAAATTAATCTTTACTCAGCCAAAAATGCATTAATTTCATTTCCGAAAGCTTTTCTGTGTTAGTTTTTATTTCGTTAACCAATCTGCAAAGTGAATTTAAAATTTAAAACCATTAAAAATTTTTACCAAATTTTGACAGTTTTAACAGCAACATTTTATACAATTTTCAAAAAATTAAGTAAATTTGTTTTCGTCTAAACATGGCCAGATGGACTCGGCTGTTGATGCTGATCAAAAATATATATGATTTATATGGTCGGAAATGATTCCTTCAATGCGTTTTAAGTCTTTGACTAAAATTAAAATACCTTGCAAGGGTATAAAAAAGGAAAAAATTTCTACAGCAGAGAAAAATAGAAGGAAATTTTAGATTGAAACGATTATAATTTATTTAATCTATAAATTTAAACGCTATGTGAGAATTAACAATTATATATACCAAAAAATTTCTCAAGAGAATAAATTAAATTAACAATAAATAAACCTCTTTAAAAAAAACAAAGCAATCGAACAACTCCGATTTAATCGATTATTTTGTGATTAAACAGTGCCTAAAATAGAATTCTACAAATCCTATTTTAAAGGAACCGATTATTTAAAAAATTTCTTTACAAAATATTTATAAAACAATAAGGTAAACATTTATGATGTCTAACAATTTTGCTTAAACCTATTATTTCGATCGACTTTCCTCCTCCCACACTTACCGTTAATCGATGTGTATCGATGTTGTGCTTCGCTGCTCGCTCTATCCGCTGCTGTTCTTATTGTTGTTGCAATTGTGTTTGTTGCTGCTGCTGCTGCTGCTCTTGTTGTTGTTGTTGGTGCTTTGGCTTTTTATTGCTGGTATTTTTATTGGTGTTTATGTTGCTGCTAAAACCTGTTGTTGTTGTTGTTGTTGCTGTTGCTGCTGCTGGTTGCTGTTGTTAACTACTTTTGTTGCTGCTGCTGCTGCTGTTGTTGTTGTTGTAGCTCACACATTTACAGGCACCAACACATACGCGACGCACTCACACACATATATGTATATGGCATATATGTATATTTATATATTTATTACGGAGACGAAGACGAATAAAGTTGAAGCGGTAAGAACAAGTAGAAGATGAATTTGCTTGGTTTTTTTTTTGGTTTTGGTTTTATTTTGTTTTGTTTTTTATTTTTTGCTTTGGTTTTTATGCATTAATTTTTTTTGTTAGCTTTTCTTGCTTCTGTATTAGTAGTGGTATTGTTATTGTGTGTGTTTGGGTTGAATTATTTGGGGTATCTTTGGTTTTGGTTTGGTTTTTCGGGTGTTTGCAGGACAACCAAGACGACGACGCGACGTGTTGCCAAAAATTCTCATCAAACGTTGCGTTTTGTTCCCAGAGCAGTTTCGGTTTATTATTATTAGTAATATTTTGCTGTATTATTTCTTGTTATTATTATTTGTATTTTGTTGGTAGTATTATTATTATTTGGTGTTTCGGTTTTGGGCTTTGTTTTCGGTTTCCGGTTATCGGTTTGGTTTGTCTTTCGCTATTATATTTGCGTTTTATCCGTATTATTGCTAATATTATCAAGTATTATTATTATTATTTATTATTTGCTTTCTCTGTTGCTGTTTTAGTTTCAATTTCGCCAGCGTCGCCTGCGAAAAGCGAACAAGTTGGTGAAGAAAAAGCTCAATTGGTTGGAAAAGTGGGCAAAGGAATTGGAGTGTAGGATATATATGTATCTGTATAGGGTGAGGATATATATTGGTCTTTTGAAACTAGAGCAAGTATTTCTCGCTATTTGTAATTTAAGCATTTATCACGATGTTGTCTCTTTGCCTTCTTTCATTCGTTTACTTGTTTAAGCACTTGTTTTTTTTATTTTTTACTTTTTTTTTGTTTTAATTATATTAATTGTTAATCGTTTATCGTTTATTTAGTGTACTCAAGCGATTAATATGTACTTTTTTCACGCACACATACACACACTGGCTGACTGGGCAGCTCTTACTCTCACTCTTGAGTTAACAGTAAAAAAAAAAACAGAGCAGCTTATAACACAGCAAAAAAAATGGAGTAGTAGCAGAGCAGAGCACTCGTTTTGTTTAATTTTATTTTGTTGATGTTTATGCAACGTTTGCGCGCACATGAATTGCAGATCCAGTTAAAAGGAAAAAAAAGTACATAAATATATAAAAAAAATTATTTCCAACAACTGATTGAGAGAGTGCCGTTGCTTTCTCTCTTTCCCTCTCCCGCAGTGGAAACTCCATTTTGGGTTTTTTTTTGGGGCGAAGGCTGTGCTGTGCAGCAGCTGTGTGCTTCGCCGCGACTTCCGTTATTCCGTTATTCCATTATTCCGTTAGTCCGTTATTCCGAATTCGCCGCAACAGAAGCAGAAAAACGCCAAAGAAGTGGCACGTGTGTGTGTGTGTTTGTGTGTGTGTGTGGGGCCACCCTAAGCCAAAGCGAAGACTCGTTGTCAACACAAGTTTTGTTGTGCCACTTTGCCACCCCTTTTCGCCGTCTCTCCTTGCACCCTACGCCTTTCGCCTTTCGCCTTTCGCCTTCGCCGCTACTCACCGCTATCCATTCGCCTTTGTGACTTTTTCTATTTTTAGGTCATCAAGTTGATGCCTTTCTCGATTCTCCTCGGCGCTCTACACACTCTACACACACACACACACCCTACTACACTCTCTACACACTGCTGCAACAGTGGGCCATTATTTTTCGGGCACTTGGCACCAGTTGGCCTGGCCAAAAAGCAACTGCGTCCATAACTTATGAGTGCCAACAACTGCTGCCTTAAATATAGAACAACAGTTATAATCACAAATCATGCTGCCTGACCCGCTTTCCCAAAAAGCCCCGCACTTGGACAGCGACCAATCGATTCCCCTCGTTCGGTTTGGGGATTTCGGATTTCAGATACCGATAAAGTCCTCAACAAATTCCTAACCAAATGGAGCAGTCTAGCTATTAGGAAAATAACAGAAGTCCAAATAAATATTGTTTTGGGGGGAATTTAGGGAGAGCGTGGGTTTAGAAATCCATTTAAAAAGGCACCGAAAAGTATGCCATGGAATATTTGAGACTTCTTTGGATAAGAACTATTTTAAGCTGCCAAGGAAAGCATTGTGGTTTTAAAATGATTAAAAAGTATGCCTAAAAGTAGGTTTGTAGCATAGTTTAACTATTTCGAGGTAATTTACTAGCCCAGCAGAAAAATAAATCATTTCTAAAAGCTATTTAGAGAACAGTATTCAAGGAACAAGGAACTTCTTAAAAGAATTGCAACTACTATACCCTTGCAGGGTATTATAATTTCAGTCTGGAGCTTATAATGCAGCGAAGCAGTCATTTCCGACCCTAAAAAGTATATATATTCTTGATTAGCATTAACAGCCGAGTCGATCTAGCTATGTTTAAAAGAAAATAAATTTTACTCAATTATTTCGACATTTCTTTTTCAAAATTGTGAAAAAAAATTCAAAAAATGTAAAAAATTTTAAAATATCTAATATATCTAGCACAGAAAAGCTTGCCGAATCGAAATTAATGCATTTTTTTTCCATATCAAATTCGGTTTTTCAAAGTTTGATTTTTAAATATCTCTGATATATCCGCAATATCGCTTTCAAATTCAATTGCCTTCCTCTTTTAGAATTACATTATCAATTAGTCCTTTAGATTTAACTTTTTCCAGGTCTTAATGAGCTTACCAAATGCAACATTAAGCTATTTTTTAAATTGTTCTTTGAGTTCGTTACTTCCTTGTTAAAGTGAAATATATTATGTTATATAAAAAATATATACTTAAAAACACGTATTTAATGCTCTGAAGCAGAAGAATTAGGATTTTCCTTAATGAATGATAATAATAACAATAAACTAAAAGTAGCTCTTAGACATTAACATCGTAAAGCCATAAGGATCCTAATAAATCTCTATAAAACCAAGGAGAGACCTCTTTCTAGACTCTTTTTTAATTGCCGATCGGTGGCTAACCTTGGCCTCGGTCCTAATTGGATTTGTGAGGATCTCCATCTCCCTACGCCCTCCCAATTGTACGGGTCACACATGTGTGTATGGCTCTTGGACACAATCTCCTTATTGGATTGCGTCCTGATTGCAAGCCCCGGGGAATAGCACAATAGAACGGAGAGCCTTGCACATGCCAGTGGGCCTGGGCCTGGCTCCTGAGGTCTCCTTTTGGTCTTTGACCATTTGCACGTCACGTATTTAATAATTTATTTATGCGGCAATTTGGGTTATGTAAATTTTTTACACCGAAAGCCAAACAGAAGCGGCAAATAAACGCTGCAAAGGAAACGAAAGCCGATTGAACACGCACTTTGACTGTGACAGGAACTGCGACTGCGACTGCGACTGCGACTCTCGTGGGGGCTAAAGGTTGGTAAATAGAAATAAATACAAAAGTGCCTAACGGAGCCGCTAACCCGCTGGGCCTTGGCCGAGCCAAACCGATCCGAACCGAGCGGCAAATACTCCTTTTTCTTTTTTGTTTTTGTTTTTGTTTTTGTTTTCCAACTCAACTCCTTGTTTCTTTTCTTTTTATAGTCGCAGGACACACTCACACGTATGACATTTAGTGCGTCGAAGGTTTATAGATTTTGGCTAAGAAAGGAAAATTTTCGCTTTCGCTGCTTGGCCACAATTGCGTGTCCTTTCGGTTTCAGTACGAGAAGGAGAGAAGAGGAGGTCCTTCTAACGAAACTAGGCAGCCATTAACACGTTGAAAGTAACCAAATTGTAGAGAATATGACTCTTAAATAACTATTAACTACTTTCTAAACTTTTTTTAAACCATTTTCTTTATAAAACTGTCATTAGGTTTGAATCTCTTTTCTCACCCTTTTTAGTGACTTTTTTTTGGGTCACAAAACCCTGAACTACAAACCATTTTGAAATTATTCAAATTGCTTTCGTTAAGTAGCCAGTAATGTCAGTTATAAATCTTAAATGAAGATTGAGAATTAACCACTTTGCTGGCCATTTATTAATAGCCTTTTTTGTTTGGTAAATGCATCTATATATAACGATATATAGAAATATTTCGATATTTGGGTATAACTTCAAAACTTGAAAAGCATTGCACAATTTTCATATGTTTTTTTCTGTCTCAGCAAAGCAAACCAAAGCGAAGGCGAAGCCAAGGCAATTCGAGGCACCCTTGTCCCTTTTACGCCAGCCACCTCGCTCCTTACACCTCTCTCTCTCTCTCTCTCTTTCTCTGTCTCTCTCTGTCTCTCTGTTTCTCTCTGTCAGTACCTCTGTACGTTATCCGTGGCTTTGGAGGGTTCCGTTCCGTTCCTCGTGGCCTCGTCCTCATACCCATGTGCCCAGCGCGCCCAGCGTAGCCAGGACCCAAAGCCAAAGCCAAAGCCAGTGCCAGTACCCTGCCTCGAGTCCTTAGACCTCCTCGGCTCTTTTTGCGCACAGCACGAAACGCGATATGGCACACGCGCGACTCGATGTGACTCGGACTCGGTCTCGGACTCGGACTCGGACTCAACTCGACTCGATTCGACACGAGACTCGACTCGACTCGACTCGACTCGAGCGAAAGCCGATGGCCAGGATGCGGGGTTTTGGGAGGACACGGCTTAGCCAGTTAGCAAGGCGCCCAACTGACTGACTGACTGACTGACTGACTGACTGACAAACGCCCCTTCTCGATGCCTCGAGTCCTTTGAGTCCCTGTCTCTGTCCCGTGTCTCAGAGTCAGAGTCAGAGTCAGAATCGAGTTAAGCTAAATTCTGTTGTGCCGAGTTTTTGGCTTGCTTTGCTTGGGTCTCGTTTCAAATCGTTTCGTTTGGTTTCGTTTCGTGCTAGCGCAGACGTCGCATATGCGCGCTCCAAAAAAAAAAAAACAAAAAAAAAAAGAAGGAAGAAAGGCTGGGAAAAAGGACATGCCAGATACACATAACCTAAACAGCAGGCGAATGCCGCAGAGTGGAGTTCAACGGGGGGCGGCATAAGGCACAAGGCACCAGGCAGAAGGCACAAGGCAGAAAGGAGCAACAACAAAGGACACTCGAGAACACACACAAGAAACCGACTCACGAAAAATCGAAAGTCCGCGGCACCCCCTTAAACCCTACGACTCCTGTGCCCTCGTGCTCGTGTCTTTGCGTGTAAGTGTGGCTGTGTGTGTGTGTGCTGGTGTATTGGTGTGTTGGTGTAAGTCCTGCAATTTGTTGTAACCATTTTCGTTGCCTACTTTTCCGAGCACTTTGGTCTAAACAACAAACCAAAAGTTTCCCAGGCGCTGCGCCAGCAGGGGGCTAAGGGGGGCGGGGCGGGCTTCACCCTGTTACAGTTACTCTGCGTAACACGTTGTGTGTAACGCACACACACACACACTCTAACACACACACACATTCATAAGCATTTGCGCTGCCACTAGGCGTATACGCAATCGTTGCTCGTTGCGGCCACATCAAGTATACGCCATGGCGAACACGCGCTTTTACACCAAACAAAAAAAGCAACCTAAATCCAAGCCGAAAACAAATTTAAAAAAAAAAACATATTAATTTATGCTGCTTCTTGCTTCTTCTTCTTCTTCTTCACTGGAACACACACACACACATACACTGGGACACTTTATATACTTGAGATACACATGTGGCGGTTATGCCTGTAGTTTATTCCCTTCTTTTCTGGATTTCTCCATCTTAAATTGTATTTTTTTGTTGTTTTGTTTCCATTTTTTTTTTTTGGTTTTCTTTTTCTTTTTCCTTTTATTTTTTTGTGGGTCACACTCGAAAAAAATATACAACAAAAAAAAAAAAAGAGCTGTCTGATTGAAAGGAGGGAGAACTTATGTAAAACTTTCTTTCCGCTCGCTGGCCTGCCTGCCTGCCTGCCTGCGCACCGCTCGGGGCACTTTGTATATATTATTACATATATAAATTTCGTTTTCCGAGTGTGTTAATTTTGTGTGTTTCTTTTTCTTTTCGTTTTCGTTTTCCTTTTCCTTTTCTGGTTTAACAGGACTCAGGCGAGAGCCTGCTGGAATTTCATAGTTGTGCGAGTCAGGTCGTGTTCGGCGAGGCTAGGCCTAGGACTACTGCTCTTTCTCTTTTCGTTTTTTCCCCTAATTTCCTTTCTTTTTCTTGTTCTTTTTGTATTTCATTTTGTATTCTACTTTACTGGCTTGCTGCTGCTTTATATATTTTATATTCTGTGGCCACTAGTGCTGCTGCTGCTGCTGCTGCTGCTACTGCTGCTGCTGCTGCTGCTGCTGCTGATTTCGCTGCTGTTCGTTACCCGTAATCCGTTCGTCTCCGTGGTTTACTGAAACTGTCAGCTGCCGCAGCGCGTGTGCGTCCGCAGAGTGCGACTTTCGTTCAGTTCGCTCGTCGGCGGCTTCGGCAGCCGTTCGTCAGAGCCTCGGCCAGGCTCGGCTGCAGCTCGTGCCAACTCGGCTGCTGCTTCGGCCTGTGCCAGTTTCTGGCGCTGCTGAAACAGGACTCGGACTCGGACTCGGATTCGGATTCGGTTTCGGAGAGCGATACTCTGCCACTCGGTCATTGGGACAGGCCCAAGAACTCAGGCTTTGGCTTTGGTTTTGGTTTTGGTTTTGGCTTGGAACAGAAAGGCTGCAAAAGGGACACGCCAGCCAACAAAAGCAAAAGCAAAGGCAGCTGCGACAGGAGCAGCAGCAGCAGCAGCAGCAAGGAAGCGGCAAGTGGCATACGTCAGACAAAGACAAAAGAAACCGAAGCCGAAGAGTCTCAAATCCAAGCCGAAGCCAAGGGAAGAGCAAGCATGGCCAAGTCCTTTGACTTTGCAAAGGCAAGCCAAAGTGCGGCTGCACTCAAAAGTCTAGCAATAAATGGGTTCAAATAGCTGTTAAGAGAAATAATAATATTTATAGGAAATCAAGCTTCATCATTATTAAATATAAAAAGTTATTTATTATTTCTTCTTTACAAATAAACTGTTTAATTTCTTTGGTTTAGAAGTGAAAGTCCTTGCTTATATATTCTTTAACCAGAGATCCTGCTATGCTTTGTATCAACAACTTTATTTCAGCGTTTTAATAAGATGGCTTTCCTGTCTCATCTTTTTAGTATGCTTAATAGCTCTAGCTCCAGCTCTAGCTCTCTCTCTCTCTTCGGTTAATGAATTAAGCAGAGACATAATCCTGGGTCTAAGCCTGGCACTTTTTCTGCTGCAGCGAAAAAGCAAACTACGCTTAAAAGTGTTATTAAATTATGCTTCAAAACGGAAAAGAAAAGAACATTTGTAAGCCAGAGGACTTTCTCCTCCTCCTTTCTCAAAAGCCTTGCCTTGATGACAAGCTGAAGGGATAACTCAAAACAAAGGAATAAACCTTTCGAAGGCAATAAAATGTAAAAGAAATTAGGGTTTAAAAAACATAAATAGCCAAAGAGGCAACATCATTAATATTTTTTAGGCTTCTAATAAGTAGTGTGGGAGTCAGCTTTATATTTTGTATCAATTTCATTTTTTTCACTGCCAATTGAGGCCATTCAAATTAAGGTCCTGGCAAAATCAGTCCTACCAACAACGCATTCGCCGCAGAATGCCAAAAGAAGCTCTTAAATTCCCTAGAAAATTACACAGTGGAAAGGGCTTAATCCTAAGTCAAGGTATTTAGCTAATATTTTGATTATTTTCATTATTTATTAATGTTATAATGTATAAAGATATTATACACTTACACTAATTTATGAAATAGTTAAAAAATTAAAAGCTTTGTAGGCAAGGAAACAATTTAAAGTTACATTTATAAACGGAGATATAAAAAAAGAAACTTGTTATTTTATTTAAAATACAAGCTGAATGATACCTAGCCTATAGCTTAAATTATAATTAAGTATACAGTATAATACAATATAATTAATACAATTCACTATCATTTTAAGCCTCTACTTCCTTTGGTTAGATTATATTTAGAAATTTAAGAGCTTGGAACTATCTTTAATGTTTTATTTATTGCTCTATTTGTCGCTTAACCCATGTACCCTCACCAACGACATGGAATTGCGACAAAGATGGGCTAATCGCCGCAAATACTTAATTGTTTTGCTTGTGTGCGAAGCGTTGCCGTGGCATTTTCGCCCCTCAATTAGCCGGAAGTGGTAATGACCCCCCAGGTGCCAGCGATCGGTATTCCTCGACTCTCTCGACCCCCTCCGTTGCCTTCATGGGTTGATCTACCTAATTGCGGGCAAACATTCAAATGTCCTTTAAGGATATTCCAAAGGAATGTGCAAGTGTGTGTGTGTGCAGCTGGGGGAATTTGAACAGCGTCGAACGGACAAACAATAGCGTCAATGTCGCAACAAATGGCAATATTTATGCCCCCCTCGCACACCCTTTATTAGCCCCTCGTCCTGCTGCTGCTCCTGCTCCTGCTCCCTGTCTTGTTCTTGGTCTTCGTCCTAGTCCTAGTCCTGCTTCTGGTTCAGCTGCACGAGCTGCGGAGGATGATGATGTCAGCGAGTGTGCGGCAAGTGTGTGTGCGGTGTGCGTGTGCGTGGCATGCAGCAGCAGCAGCAGCAGCAGCAGCAGCAGCAGCAACAACAGCACGTACGTCCTCGCTGTGTCCTCGTATATATGTATGTACATACCTCTCTCCTCTCTCCTCGCTCTCTTTCGCTTCTGTTTGGATTCCCTATTCTTCCACGTTTTTTGTTTTCTCCTTCCCCCTCCCTTCTTTTTATTTTGCGGCCATTGCGGTTGTTCCTGCACTGTGAGAAAAAATCACTGCTTATGTTAATAAATTAGTTAGGAAAATCTATTATGTAAGTTCGCTGACTTGCAAGTTGCAAATATTTTTCTCAGATACAAAAAAAAAAATAAATAAATAAAATAAAATAAATAAAAAATTATAAATTTTAAATTTTAAAAATCAAAAGTTTTGGTGAATTTATGACAATTTTGACGATGTAACCCCTTATAAAATTTGGAAAAAATTGAGCTTTGATTGTCTGTTGATGCTGATCAAGAATATATATGATTTATATGGTCGGAAACGTTGCAGGCTTATAACTAATATTATAATAAACATAGCTTAGCTTATATTGATGGATTACTTCATCATATTAGTTATGACCACAATTTCTGTTAAAATTCTCTAAGAAAGCCATTTTGAAGGTTAGTTTTTATTAAGTTTATATTCAATTTTTTTTCCAAATTCTATACAAATCAAATAAAAAACAACAGCAACTTCAAAAAGCAAAATTTTGTCAACTCTTAAAAATTAAACAGCATAGTTTAGTTTATTTTTATAGATTCTTTTGATTGCTGATACTTTACTCCCCTGCTATTATAGTATTTAATATTTATTCAATATTCATTCAATATTCAATAATATTCCTTACAAATTGTGTTTTTTTTTTTAAATTAAAATACAGTTTTTTGGATTTTGTGACTTTTTATTTCAAGTGATATTTGCCATTGCTTTCTTATTTTTATATTTTTGTTTTTACCTTTAGTGTTGTTTTTTCTACTGCTGCTGCTGCTGCTGCTGCTAATGTTGTTGTTGTTTTCATTATTGTTGTTGTGTTTGTTGTTGTTGTTTTTTGGTACTCTTGCTGGGGTAAAATGTAAAAAGGCGCACATTTCATGAATGAACAATGACGACATTTTGACAGCGGCAACGTTTACCGCAACCCCAACCCAGCTCAACGCATCCCAGGAACTCGCAGGCTCTCCCGCAGGAGTCCCCCTTCCTAAACCTGAAGTATATAGCAATATATATAATATAATATATATACATTTGTATATAATGAAACGAGTGAAAAAGGAGGGGGCACTGCAGCGGTATCTGTCGTCCATCACCTTGTCAAGTGCGACTAAATTTCCTGTTTCCTTGTACGTAAATTCATGCACACACATGAGTGTGTGTTGTGTACAGATACCCTTCAATACACTCTTTTTATCTGCCACAATTTCCATTTGCATTTCCCTTTTAAGATATAAAAACAAAAACTACCTCAAATAGAAAAGTGCATTTGAAGCAGGAGTTTGTCTTTAAATTTATATAGTAATTATATAGTAATCAGTCTGATAGATATATTGTATATATATAGTAAACTGGCTTCAATAAGGTGTCAATACCTGAAGAGGAAGTGGCAATAACTAAGCCAAAACTGAGCTATGGATGGACATGCACCGGACACCAGGCACACTTACTGTGTGCGTCCTGCTTCCTGCTGGTGCTACTGCTGCTGCCTGCTGCTGCTGCCTGCTGCTAATACCTGCTACTGCTGCTGCTCTTCCTTCCTGCTGCTGCTGCTGCTCCTTCCTGCTGCTGCTGCTGCTGCTACTTACTGCTGCTCTTGCTCCCTGCTGCTGCTCCTGCTCCTGCTGCTACTGCTGCTCCGGCTTCCTGCTGCTGCTACTGCTGCTGCTACTTGCTGTTGCTGCTACTTGCTGCTGCTCCTGTTTTCTGCTGCTGCTCCTCCTTCCTGCTGCTGCTGCTACTGCCACTGGGTCGATCTCTCAAATATCTCCGGCTGGGCGAAAAAGGAAATTGAATATTTGATTTAATCGCTCTCGGTTATGGCAAACATTTTCCACTTGCACTTTCCATTTTCATGCCCGGCCAAGCCACGCACCTGGTGGGGTGTTATCCTGAAGGTGGGCTTGGTTGGCTTCCACCCCCCGCCCCGCCCTGTAAACGCCAGAGTGAGCAAGTGCAGCACACCTGGGGGCCCCCTAACCCAGGCCCCTAACCCAGACATTAGCATAACCTTACAATATTCACACTGACAGCAGCTGAATAAGTGCGAGTCCAAGTGGCAGGATCAAAATTTGCATATATTTCGACTCATGAGAGGCTGTTGTCCTTCCATATACCGATCATGTTCCTATGAAATACACTGAGACAGGATCCTGTCTGGCTTTATTGGAATTTAAATAAATTAAACTTAAGGAATATATTCTGTCCTTTAATTTCAATTAAAAGCAATTCCCTTTAAGAGCAAGGGTATCTTTGTTGGTCTCCTTTATTTTCGTGGCGGAATATAGACGAAAGTCACGGGTAACAGGGCTAATTATGCCATTGCCAGCGCCATAATTACGCATAATATTTAAGTACACGTGCTGGGGATATAATTTGACTTGAATTTTCCTGCGTTCTTTTTTTTCGTTACCCGTGTTTGTTTTTTTTTCAGAACTGGTAGCTGGCAAGTGAATTTCCTGGCAGATTTTTCAGCGCCTCGAAATGGAGACAGGAAATGAAGAGAGAGAGAGAGAGCGATTTGCCACACACACACCTGCACACACACACCTGCCGCCTTCTTCCTGTCACCTGGGCACCACCACCCACCCCCACCCGCACCCCTCTGCTTAACCCACTGCTCTTTTGCATTGCATTTGCAGTTGGTTTGTTGCTGTGGCAACCGTCAACTGAAAACGTCGACGAGGAGCGTTAAAATGTGCGCCAAGCACGCGATTAAAGCAGGTTAAGGGGGTTAGGCGACGAGAGGGTTAAGGGTGGGGCATATTTCAGTCTCTGTGTGTGTTTGTGTTTGTGTTTTGGCCAGGAAATAGGCAGAAATCATCCAAATGCCACGAAACGAAACCAAAATGCTTTGCTTTGCTGCTCGACATTGCTGCTTAACCCCCTATGGCCCCCATCACCCACCACTTAAGCCACTTCTTGCCCCTCTCTGTCATCACTCTGGGGCTCTGGGTGCAGTTGCACTCTCAATGGTGCGGGGAAAAAATTGAAAAAAAGCCCAGCTGGAAATGAAATTGCCTCATCGGACAAAAATAAAAATAAAAATGCTGCAACTCCGTTTCAAAGTTGTCTTGGCACGGCCCAAAAATGGAGCACGATAGGTGCACTGAGAGAAATTTGAGATACATACAAATTCTGCTTAAAAATTTTAATTATAATTATAGTTAAGAAGGAACCCCTTAAAATGATTTAATAATAAAAAGTTCATATAAAAAACACAATAATTTATTATCAATCCATTAAAAGACTACTTTTTGACCTAATCCAAACTGTAGAACCAGTTGGGAATTTAAACTATTATTTTAATTATTATTCTTAGAAACTAACATAAACAAATTCTCGATTTTAGAGACCAAATTCCTGGTGCAGTGTACGCCTGATGCATTGTTCCTTTCGGGGTTAACTGCAATGCGCAGCAGCAGGCCGGAGAACGGTCATTGGAATCGCATATTATGCTGCACGGGATGGCAATGGATCGGGAACGGGCATATGGATATGGGTATGGGTATGGATATGGAAACTACTAACTGCAGACTGCAAACTGACTGATCTAGGCCCCTAAGCCCAAACCAGCCCAGCGATATACATATGTCCCATTTGAGGCTAATGAAATCTCGAAAGTTTACGATGAGCCGCTCCAAGAGTGTGTGTGTGTGTGTTGGCACCTCTGGCGGGAGTGGGTCCTGGGAATGACACTCGAAGGGTGGTAACCAGAGCCAGGCAACAAGGAACGAACGAATTCAATCAATGGCCAAACAGCCAAGCAGCTGGCGGGCATTGAAACGAAACTGTTTTCGAACCAAATCAACACATTGAGAGGGTTAACTAGTGCTGCAGAATCATCAAAAGTTCGACTCTATCGATAAATAACGAATACTTACATTTCTTCAAAATGTTATCGTATAAAAATATCGATCAATTTAGATTTCAAGCATATTTGGGGTATCTTTGAAGGCAAAAAATCCTTTAAGAGGCCAGCGTTAGCCAAAAGTCATATATAATCTGATACGCCTTTTAAAAATATAGTTCATTTTGAGAAATTATTGAGAAATCGAATTTACAAAATTTTTAGTAATTTTTCAGTTTTCAAAATTTGTTCAAACACTTTTATTAAGCCGAAAATGCATTCATTTCAATTTGGAAAGCTGCTCTGTGCTAGTTTTTTTTTAAGGTTAACAAATAAGAATACTTAATTAATTATTTTAATATTTTGAAATTTTATGAATTTTTAAAAAATTTTGACGATATTAACCCCTTATAAAATTTCAAAAAAATTGAATTTTAAAGAAGATGTTAGGAAAAGAAACAACTTAACATACTGTTATCGGAGTTTTGGAGAAGCAGGAGGAAAAAGGAATACGAACTGATTTCCAGCCGTTGGGAGAGCCAAAACTTCGCCGTCTTCCAATATCACAGAGCGAAGCGAGCTCTCTCCCGATGGCTGGAAATCAGTTCGCGGAAGGACAAAATGGAGGGAAAAAAAATCCGAAAAGGTACATTTCCACGCAAGGAGATCGCGGCGGTAAGGAAAATCGACTGTCAATTTGTAGAAAACTAAGCAACAGAAACACACAAAATTAAGGCTATAAAAATGGTTGAAAATAGACCCACATTCGCATTACTTGCTGTCTGTATACATATGTACATCTGGTATAATAATCAAGCAAATAAGCCCTCTAATTTAATGGTATCACGCAAAATGACATACTAATCCCAGATATGGCAGAGACAGAGCTCATGTTAACTGTGAAAAGGCTTTAAATGCGCCAAATTACATGGCATGGCAGCATTACAAACAAAAACAGGGAATTGTAATTGTAAATAAATAAATTATTAAAAAGGCAACCAAATGCAGTGCGATTATTGCAATTAATTACAACTCTGAAACTGAATTTCTAAAGAGAAGCTAAGGATCGCAGGCAAAATAAAACCTAAAGGCTAGGAAAGGCATTCTTTACCCTTAATTTTTATGTTTTTCCAAGCTACTTGAATGAAATATTAATCACAAATATGGATAGTTAACTTGCCGTTAAATTACTGAGCTGCCTGTAGAAGTGGGAGGGGAGGGGGGAGAGGAGGGTTCGTCCACGTTATGTCATTTGCCACCTTTGAAAAGTGTATATTTATAACCGAAACACACACACACACACACACACACATTGTCAGAGAGCCAGGCTGGCAGGCAGGGGCTGGCGCTAACGAGGTCGACAGGGGGGTATTTGGGGGGCATTCCGGCAGATTCCAGGCTTCGGTGTTTCAGTGTTTTTTTCAGGGGGGGCTTCGAGCGATGTGCGGATGGTAACGGTAATGCGTTCCAAGCGAGAACCGTTAGTTGACCACGCAAACACACACACACACAGGTAGCACTTATTTTTATATATCTTCTTCCTTACACTAGGCAGTGGCGGCATTATTATTTTTTAAAGGGGGATTTGAGTTTAACAAATAAACAAAAATAATAAAAACTAGTGAGAAAAAGTGCTTAAATGTTTATTATTTTTACTATAGAATTAAATATTACATTTGTTTAAATATATTCACATTATTTTGATTTTTTAATTAAATAATATACTGATAATCAACTAGGGCAAGGTCTGTAACAACTATAAAGCCCTCTTAAAGACTTTTAATAAAATATCTACAATTAAAATTAAGAAAGTGATTAAAGCCTCCCCAGGAAGGGATAAGGATGCGCGCCCTTTTGCATGAAAGCACGTGCACACACACTACATACTGTGCGCGATGTGCGTGTGTGTCGTAATTGGCGGCCTGCATCGCACCAAACTGATGACATCATGCGCCACCTTCCATGCCAGTGTGTGTGTGTGTGTGTTTGTGTGTGTCGAGTGTGCCGGCCAATACTCCAAATTGCTGCCAGCATATACGCAATGGCCAGCCAGCCAGCCAGCCAGCCAGCCAGCCAGCACAGCGCCGACGTTGACATAAAATTTTTTACTTTTTTACAGCCTTTCTTTCGTTTGCTGAAAACCCAAATTTGCATGCAAACACACACACACCCCTCCCCCTACACACACCAACACACTTACACAAATTGCAGGCTCGCGCAGGCATATTAAAAACACATTAGAAATGGCGGTTTTTGAATTCGCCGCGCCTTGCCAATGATGCCCATTTAAGAAGCGACAGTGATGCCCAACCTGACAAAGCGGAAGTTAACTTGGGCGCACTTTTTCCAGAGGAAATAAAGCAGAAAAATAATAGTTATAAATAATATTTAGCTTACTAAAGAACTAGATTACATTTAATACACTTAATTAAATAGTTTGCTACCTTGTAGGACTCGGAATTGCTTTAGGGTTGCTGCTGGTAGACGGTCGTGCTCTCGCTCTCCTGGTCCGCCATCAGTTGCTTGTGATCAAAGCCCTCCTCATCCAGCCGCTTATTCCGACCCAGGCAGCGACGCACGCCGTAGAACACGATGACCAGGAGCAGGGAGAGCAGCGAGGAGGCAATGGGCACCACAAGCACAAGGTCCAGTTGCGGCTGCTCCAGCTGGCTGGACTGCAGCAGGACAATGGGCATGGTCATGTTAAGGACACTGGTCTCGATGGCCAGGGTGAGGGCGTCGGTGCCGGTGCGGCAGAGGAGCTTGGCCAGGAGATACGTGCCCAAGTAGCCAGCCAAAGGCAGGCACAAGGCAGCCACCAGAACCTGCAAGTAAACGATTTATATTTATGAATATTTATAAATGTTTCTCAATTAGTTTTTCTGGATACTTACCTGCCAGGTAAACTCCAAAAAGACGAACCAGTTCAGCCCCACCGTCAGACCCACCAGACACACGCTGAGCACCACCGATAGCGGCTTCAGGAAGCGGAAGATGAGACGCGTTGTCTTGGGCACGCACAGGCGCAGCATCATGCCCACGGCCAGGCAGGCCACCAAGGCAGCCGCTCCACCGGATAGCTGGCCGAACGGCACCGCCAGCTCATCGTCCTCGTAGAGCAGCCTGCCCAGCACCAGGATCCACAAGGGCAGGAAGGCCAATGCCAGCAAACTGTTGATCGTCGTGGTGGCCACCGAGAGGTTCACATTACCCTTAAGGAACACCGTGCAAATATTGGCCAGGCCGCCGCTCGGTGCCAGGGCCGAGTAGAAGAGCGCCAGCTGCAGTGGCCACTCGCCGGGCCACAGGGCACGACCCAGTCCGAATCCCAGAGCGGGCATTATGGCAAACCGGCTGACCACACCGACCACAGGCCCCACGGGTCGGCACACGATCCCGGCCAGGCGGTGCAGATCCAGCACGGTGCCCAGGTTAAGGAACATGAGCAGAGCCAAGGCTGCCGACACGTAGGTGGTGACGCGTTCGTCCACAACGCGAGATCTCAGGACCGCCAAGGGCAGGGGACTCGGATAGGACTCTTTCTGGCCATCTGCCAGCTGCAGATCCACCAGCAGGACGCTGTACCCGAAGCGTATGCCGCTCACCTCCACCGGACCCCGCCAGCTGCCGGAAGCGTCGAACTCCTCCTTCCTCACGGTGAGCAGAGACGAGGCTTTCGCCTCGTCCTGCGAGTACACTTGGAAACTATAGTCAGCGGCTGTGTTCACGGGCCGAACATTGGTTATTTGCAACATTAGCTGATGGGTTTCACCCTCCGACAATCGCAGCTCCGTTAGACCTCCGAAGTTCACCAGCCAATTGCCAGCCAAGTCGCCGTAATCACCCCGGACTCCTAAAAGGAGTCCTGATCCCAGGATCAGGAGCAACTGCAGTCCAGGGTTCTGTTTCCTTTGGCCCATGTTGGCAGTGTGGCGTCGTTTCTCCAACTAAACCTGGGCCTGGGGCACTCCAGCAACACTCCGGAGAAAAAAACAAAAAACACACACAAAGACCTTATCTAGCCATCGAGCAGACGGTCCGGTCCGGATTCCTCTTATCAGGCGGCGGCCTCAGGTGCGACGTAGAGGCGATCCAATGGAAGGAAGGGCAGTTGGGAGTGGGTCGTAAATCAGATGGAATTTGTGAATGTAATTGGGTCTTTGTGGAGATATTTACAGATTCGCTTGATAGAGCTTCGATTGGTAAGCAATTAAAAATAAACCTGCCTCTTAAAAACGGAAGAACTGATTGAAAATTAAATTAACAAATTTTTAAATTAACAAATTAAATAAGGAAGAAGCACTTGTGTTAATTTTAAGGTTCATCAAAGCGATCCATACAGCTGTTTCAAGCGGAAGCAACCTCTTCATTAGTAATCCTTTTCTCAAGATTAAGATTGAGATTTCACCAACAAATCATGTGTGTTAAGCAAGGCTCATACTCTCTGGCTGATTCCTAGGATACTGCAGGTTACTTTTACCTATTTCTAGGTCTCTTTAATTATACAAAACCAAAGATTAAAAGCTTTATTTAAATTAAAAAATATCCAAATAATAAAAATACATAATACAGAGACTTCTTACGACCTCGGATTCTTCTCAAGACCCTCGGCAACACTTTCATCCGTAAGCTTAATCAACTCCCTCATGACTCAGGGGTTTTTTCACCTTTGTCGTATCTTCCGATCGGCTTTGTTTGTTGTTTGTCCCGAGGCTGTATTGCATTCACTATATATAAACATATTGCACTTGAACTTAACTGCCTGAAATCATCGTCATTTAACAATTTGAATCGAGAATCGAAAAGTTCTCTAATCAGCAAAGCGAATGAGAGCATTTCCATTGTTATTATTATTTTGTGCCAGAAGCCCAGTCATAAAACTGTTTAGATTGCATTTGTTTTTTATTTGTATTTGTTGTTGTTTTTATTATTGTGATTCTTGTGTTCTGTTTTTAGTTGGTAAAAAAAACCAAGTCATATAGGTTTAGCTTTAGACTACTTTAGTATACATCATACATCGTAATAAATGTTTGAATGCATTCACTTTATATATAATTGGCATACCACACTCGTTATACATAGAAATATATATATATATACGCGTATATATACATATAGTAATCATATATATTGATAGTTTCGCATGTGCTGCTTCCGCCTTGCCCCAAAAAACAACGATCATCGTCATCATCATCATTAAAATTGCAACTAACTAGAAAAGGCAGGCATTGGGGAAATGAATCAATTAAACTCGTATTATTTGGATTATTATTCTTGTGGGAAGCAACCTAAATGCATGACTCGCTTTATCTTTGTCTAGTTGAAGAGATAACCCTAAATGCGGGACAAGTCAGTTTATAAATCAATTCATTAATTCTCTTCTCTCTCTCTCTTTCTCGCTCTTTGCTGTGCAACTCTAACGCTTATATCTCTCGCTCTATTGCTCTCGCTCCACTTCTCTCGCTCTAAATCTCTCGCTCCTTCTCTGATTGAAACGCGATTTATAATCGCTGCTGCTAGCAGACTTGGCCTAGTTAATACAATACTTTCAATGGGGAATACTCGCTCGAAATGAAACAGTTGCTTTTGTTTACAAAAATAGATATATATATATCGGTAGCAAAAAACAATTGGGGCCGGGATTGACTTTGGGGGTGGGTTTTTTTTAGACATAATAATAATAAGCAATTAAATATATATAAAGTATAATAGTTCAAGGTTTACACAATTTTCGGGCTGCGGCTGCTAAAGAAATATTACAATTCATTGTACCAAGGATGGGGCTGAGCTCGAGCTGTACGGCCTTGGGAATCGGATATCGTATATCGGAAGACAAGCGGACCAAAAACACAGTCCTGCTCCACAGGCACACAAAAAAAAAACACACACAAAATGGACAGATACATATCTCACGCTAAACTGAAGGATTTGTAACTTAAAGAAACTAGCCGAAAACAAATTGCTACAATTGATCTCATCTCATCTAATCCTCTCTCTCTCACACTCTGCTCTCTGCTGTCTTTCCGGTTGACCTTAGTGACTTATCTTGTGGAGTTTTTGCAATACTTTGAGGCCCTGTTCCTGGTACTCCTGCTTGGACATCCAAAAGCCGTCGCGGTCCTTTGTCACCTCGGCCAGAACGGCGCCGCCTATGAAGACCATATCCTTGCGTCGCGGCGGATCCTCAATGCGTATTTTGAATTTCTGTCAATAAACCATTTTAATAGCACACAAAAAAATATATATATTATATAAAAATCGACATACCGCCAGCTTTTCCGTATCGTTCTTGAGTACCCGCTCCAAGTATAGCTGCTTGATCTCTCGCTCCAGCCGACTGGGCAGACCCGGATACATGGTGGAGCCACCGGACAGGACAATGTGCTTGTATAGCTCCGGCCGTATATCAATGTCCGCCGCCTGGATGGTGTTGAAGACAAGTTCCGCAATGCCAGGTCCCTCGACGTTAATTAAATGCGGCTGAAACAGTGCCTCCGGCGCCTCAAATCGTTCGCCACCGACCTTGATCACGCGTCCGTCGGGCAGTGTGTACGACTCGACAAGCACCGTCGTCTCCAGGGCCAAACGCTGCTCCATTTCAATGTCGTAGCCAATGTAGCAGAGCTTCTCCTTCATGATGCGCACCGTTTCGAAGTCAGCGGAATGATTGAAAGCGTAGCCACGGAGTAACAGTAACTGTTGCGTATAATTAAGGACATAAAGACTGATCCGGAAGCTAAATATATATAATACCGAACGAACCTTAATCAAGTAGCGGGTGATATCGCGACCGGCAATGTCCAATCGCCGCGTCAGATGGGGCAGGGCAAACTCTTCGTAGACGGGACATATGTGCGTCACACCATCGCCGGAGTCAACCACCACGCCCGAGATCAGACCCTGGGCGTATAGCGTCAGCACAGCCTGGATGGCAATGTACGTGGAGTCGAAGCCGTACTTCTCGAACATTACCTGGAATTATCAAGGAGACAAGTTATAGTTGCAGCTTCTTGGAATTAAGCATAAACTTGACACTCACCTCGATCATTTTCTCGCGATTCTTTGTGGGATTCATCGGAGGCTCTGTCAGCAGGATCTTTGTGTTCGTCGGATCGATATCCATCTTCTTTGGCCCGAACGTATAGTCCCATACGTGGCACATGTCATCCCAGTTACGAACCACACCGTTCTCCATCGGATAGGAGACCTCCAGCAGTGATCGCAGCTGTGACGCCTCATCGCCGACCATCAGATCCTGTAAAGTCGTTGTGGTGTGTCTTGGATTAGTGAGTGAATCGGAGTCTAGATAGCCCACGGGGGATGGGGATTGGCGACCGTTAGAGTCTAAGGGGTACACGGTTCATTCACAAAAAACAAGGGGACAAGGACAAGAACAAGAACAGCAATCACAGTACACAAGGACTAAGCTCTATCTATCTATATATAAAGCCAGGCAGCATTCAAGGCGAGCGCTACAGAGATCCTAGCTCTGAAGGTGGGTTTGGGATATTGACAAAAACACAGATCGTGCAAAACAAACTAGGGAGCAAGGCAGAGGCAAAGGCAGGAGGCATGCAACTTAAATCAATTAAACGGGTTAGAAACAAACAATTAACTAACAATAATAATAATAACAAGGCACAACTCAATTAGGGGTAGCCTTAAAAATATATACAAGTATTTATATATACAAGTACAAAGTACGAAAAAAACAACACAGGAGGTGTAAATGTAAGTCGGTGTAACCAAAGGATCTTTAAAGTTGAATAACAAAAATTATATTCATGGAAATTTGTCCGTTTGAGGCCTCAGATTGAACCGATTTATGATATATTCAAGATTCAAGTCAGATTTTCAATTTATGTATATTTTTTTCGTGTATTATTTATTTGTGTATTTATGTGAGTATTTTCAGATGGAAGAATCAAGATATAGTTGGGCGGCGGGGCCACTAAAAAGTCGGGAAAACATATTATGTATTGCAATTCAAAGGCAAAAACACAACACTAGTGGAAAAATGTGAAACAGTTAACAGCTAGTTGGGTTAATCCCAAGTGCTAGGAATTACTCAAAGGATTCTTTTTATAATATTTAATTCGGTTTGTCTTCGTGTTGTGTTGGATAATAATGTATTAATTTTTATTATTTAACCTTTGCCGAATGGAGTTCGAGTTTGGTTTTGGTTTTGCTTGGTGATTAGATTTCTTAGAGGTAGGTTTGGTATTTGGTTTTGGTTTTTTTTAAACTATAATAAACTTGACTTACATCGACATGTAAATCCTGCAAATATTTTCGTTTTCAACAAAAATTTATATATGTAAAAAAAGAACAGAAAAATGTATAAGAATATATTGAAAAGAAGAACAGAAATATATATATATATTCAAAAGTGGTAAATAGTATTTATATCGTTCGTTGCTAGCTATTCAAGATTCGTATTTGTTCGATCTTTTTGTTTGTTTCTTGTCTAAACGAAAGTAAACTAAAGGTAACTGCTAAGTAAGATCTATATATAGATATATATCTGATTTGAATTTCAGTTGATGCACTAGAAAAAGCTTGGGGAGGATGGTCTCCGGTCTCCATATTCCCAGTCCTTAATCAAACTCTAAGCCTAAGAGCCCACTCAAGGGGGGTATTGTTAGATGTATCCAGGGACCAGCCTTATAAACTATATATATATTATATATAATCATGAAAGAGAGCCACACACCGAGACGGAGCCGAGACCGAGACCAATATGGATGCAACTCAAGCAAAAATGCAAAATGGCTAAGGTTCCCATGATGTTGCGATAAAATCAAGATGGTAAATGGTAATGGTAAATAATATGGAATGCAAATGGGGAGCATAAATCGAAATGAAATCATATATAGTAGTAAGATATGCCACACTAATATAGACAGTATAGAGGGGGGAGCAGAGAGCGGTTCGACTCAAAATCAGGAAACGTATACAATATAGAATATGTGAATGGTTGTTCTTGGTTGATTGATTGATTGGTTGATTGGTTGGTGGATATTGTGATCTTCTATGCGCTAAATATATTGCTTTTGCCGTTCAACTAGTCATGGATAAGTTACATCGACAAATGATAACGATATATTGTATATATTGTATGTTTATTATTGATGAATGGCCCGCACTGTGCACAATTCGATTCGTGTGATGTGGATTGTGTGTGAAGTGTGTTTTGTGTGTGTGGATTGTATTTCAAATCTTCTCTCCTCCTCGCTGATTAATAACATGATCGCTCTTGAAATTGGCAAGTACGATGGTTCATACCTTGACTTCGATGTCGCCGATTTTGTTTACCGCCCGAATTATGGGCCGTCCCACCATCGATGGAAAGATGAAGGTGGGGAAATTGCTGCCGGCATATCCGCACTTGACGAACTGAAAAATTAAGAATGAGAGAAAATTGAGTGAGATAAATGTTGAATAAAGGATTATGTTTACATATAAAGAGGCCTAAATATAATATTATTTAGTTGTTAACATATTTGAACACTTATTTTGGTAAAAAAAAGTAAGATTTAACTTTAAAAAATAATCATGAATTCAAGAATCTGTTTAATCCTGAATTAATTTAATGTATCTGCAAGTATAATTTAATATTTTATATATAACTCTTTGAAATGTAATTAATAATAATCAACAATTTCAGGAGATAAGATAGATAAGATAGATCATCATACATTTTAAGACTCTATAAAAATGTGCCTTTATGTTGCACTCACTATTTTGTACTATTTTTTAGTTTTAGTTTAGAGTTTAGTTTGGTTCTTTTCGCTAATATTTTTTTAACATTTTAAATTTCAAATTAAAATTCTCAGTGTATTCAGTTCTTCACCGTTGTTGAACTGCTTTGGTTTATCGAACTCTTATCGAAGCCGGCGTAATCGCAAAACAAATTCTCGAGATAAGAAGTTAATGTTGGAATACAGCAGCGGTGCTGCGGCTGCTCTCTTCGCTCTTTTTTTTTTCGGCCGTGTGGCCTATGTATGTTTGCGTGTGCCTGTGTGTCTGTCTGTGTGAGTACTCATAACTGTCGAATTGGTGAGTAATACGCGATCGTTGTCGCTATACAATGACTAAAGCTGAGGAATCAGAGGAGGAAGAAGCAGCACAGACATAATTGCATTTGCTAGCTAGCACTGCTTAACTAACTAAGCGCAGCTCTCCCCCCCCCGCTGCGATATGTAGCAACGTCAACGCCCGCAAGCAGTGCTTAGCCTACAAGAAGAAAAGAAGAAGAGGAAAAGCACAGCAGCGGCAGCAGTAAACAACAACAAGAGCTTGGCTCCAAGAATGTGTGTCACACACAGTGGGTGTTGTTGTTGTGCGGGTGTGTGTAATGGTAATGGTGGTGGTGTTGTATCTCTTACCCCTGTGCCGTTATCACAGACAATGACATTGCGACCCTTGCTGTCCATGTTTTGGAAGGATTTGAACTGGAGCTGGAAACTGCTGCGCTTCCACTGCTTCCACTTCCACTGATGATGACGCGACTTTGTGGCCTTTGTGGGTGTTGGTGTTGCTTTCGGTTGCGGCGGAAAGTGTTTTAGGCGCGACTCCTTGATAATGCAAGCAACAAAACAAAAAAGAAGAGAGTGGTGTTGGAATGGAGTTTTTCGTGAGCGATCGCGTTCACTCGGCCGTTCTTTTAATACTACTCTTCAACGCTTTTTCTGCGCCGGATGGCCGTGCTCTGTGCTCCCCACTGCACTTAATCACACACTTTCCACGAACACTCATACACCCGCTCCATTCATGCACACACACACACACGCACGCACACACACACTAGCAGGCACGCGGGCGGGAGCGTTTGTTTTCCTCTCTCCGGCCCTCTCCTTACGTTTTTCCGATGCCCGGCCCGCTACGTTTGTGGCTCAGACCCAAATTATACTCTAATGAATTATTATTGCCAAATGATTTGCCGTTGGTGGCCCTGCAAGCACTTATAATTTCGATTTTTTCGGCGGTATAAAACACAAAACGACAGCGGACCCACTAGAGATGGAAAAACGTCGAAAAAAATACTCAGCGTTGCCAGATGCAAATTTAAATATTTCCCTAAAAAATCCAAGTTTTCACTTTTCTGAAAATATTTATATATGTACGAAAATAATATATAAATCTCACTAATTGTATTTTAAATAAAGTTAAATTTTTAATAAAAATACCTATGTTTATCAGGACTTAAGAGGTAATTAAGGTGTGGGTTTAATAAAAGTAAGATTTTTCAACCCGCAAAAATTGTTCTCAAAAAAATTTTGGACTTAAATTTGTACTTGAAATATTTCTTAAAACAAAAATATCAATTGTTTTCGGTTTTTAGTAGACAAATTTGTATACAGAAATATAATATATCTAATTAACGTTTAATATTAAATGTAGGTAATCATACCAATTGGGAAATAAAACAAATTAATTAAAGATTTGACGTTTTTTTAATCTAAAAATTTAACGTATTTGAAATTTATTTCCAGTTTATTGGATAAATTCGATAATTGTTTAACTGCGTTTCAAGCTTTTGATCATGATACTCTGCAGGGCTATGAAAATCCATATTAAAATTTTTCACGCACCTAAAAATCTTTTTTATTTTTTATTTTTAACAATATTATCAATAATCCATGTGACAGAAATTTAAATATTATTATTACTTTAAATTAATATTTATTTCGATAACTTTACCGATATACCGATCTGCGTTTTTTTTAATATCGATACTATCGATAGCGACATCGTTGCTTTTGCAGCTCTGAAAAAGGCGCCAAAACGGAGAAGCACGCAGCTGTAAATAGCATTTCGCGGACACAAACAACAAATTGCGCGTTCAGTTGAGTTTACGCCTCTTTAGGAGTTCGTTTATTTACCGAAAACAAAGCAAAAACAACAAGTATTATGGATGTGGCAGATGCTCAGGTTGGCCAGCTGCGCGTGAAGGACGAGGTGGGCATCCGCGCCCAGAAGCTGTTCCAGGACTTCCTCGAGGAGTTCAAGGAGGACGGCGAGATCAAGTACACGCGACCGGCGGCCAGCTTGGAGTCGCCCGACCGCTGCACCCTCGAGGTGAGCTTCGAGGATGTGGAGAAGTACGACCAGAACCTGGCGACGGCCATCATCGAGGAGTACTACCACATCTACCCGTTCCTGTGCCAGTCGGTGTCCAACTACGTGAAGGATCGCATCGGCCTGAAGACCAGCAAGGACTGCTATGTGGCCTTCACGGAGGTGCCCACGCGGCACAAGGTGCGCGATCTGACCACCTCCAAGATCGGCACGCTGATCCGCATCTCCGGCCAGGTGGTGCGCACGCATCCCGTCCATCCGGAGCTCGTCTCGGGCACGTTCATGTGCCTGGACTGCCAGATGGAGATCCGCAATGTGGAGCAGCAGTTCAAGTTCACCAATCCGACCATTTGCCGGAATCCCGTCTGCTCCAATCGCCGCCGCTTCATGCTGGACGTGGAGAAGAGCCTGTTTCTGGACTTCCAGAAGATACGCATCCAGGAGACGCAGGCGGAGCTGCCGCGCGGCTGCATACCGCGCGCCGTGGAGATCATACTGCGCTCGGAGCTGGTGGAGACCGTGCAGGCCGGTGATCGTTACGACTTCACCGGCACCCTGATTGTCGTCCCGGACGTCAGTGTCCTGGCCACGGCGGGCACCAAGACGGAGGCCGGCTCTCGCCACAAGCCCGGCGAGGGCATGGAGGGTGTGACCGGCCTGAAGGCTCTGGGAATGCGCGAGCTCAACTACCGCATGGCCTTCCTCGCCTGCAGCGTTCAGGCCACCACGGCTCGGTTTGGCGGCACTGATCTGCCCATGTCGGAGGTCACCGCGGAGGACATGAAGAAGCAGATGACGGACGCCGAATGGCACAAGATCTACGAGATGTCCAAGGATAGGAATCTTTACCAGAATCTCATCAGCAGCTTGTTTCCCTCGATCTACGGGAATGACGAGGTGAAGCGGGGCATCCTGCTGCAGCTATTTGGCGGCGTGGCCAAGACTACGACGGAGAAGACCTCGCTTCGCGGCGATGTCAATGTGTGCATCGTAGGCGACCCGAGCACGGCCAAGTCGCAGTTCCTCAAGCAGGTATCGGACTTCTCGCCGCGCGCCATTTACACCTCCGGCAAGGCCTCGTCGGCGGCGGGTCTGACGGCCGCCGTGGTCCGCGACGAGGAGAGCTTCGACTTTGTGATCGAGGCGGGCGCCCTGATGCTGGCGGACAATGGGATCTGCTGCATCGACGAGTTCGACAAGATGGATCAACGTGACCAGGTGGCCATACACGAGGCCATGGAGCAGCAGACCATCTCGATAGCCCGCGCCGGCGTCCGGGCGACCCTGAATGCCCGCACCTCGATCCTGGCCGCCGCCAATCCGATCAACGGTCGCTACGATCGCTCCAAGAGCCTCCAGCAGAACATCCAGCTCTCGGCCCCCATTATGTCTCGCTTCGATCTCTTCTTCATCCTGGTGGACGAGTGCAACGAGGTGGTGGACTATGCCATTGCCCGCAAAATTGTCGATCTGCACTCGAACATTGAGGAGTCCGTGGAGCGGGCCTACACCCGGGAGGAGGTGCTGCGCTATGTGACCTTTGCCCGTCAGTTCAAGCCGGTTATTGGCCAGGAGGCCGGTCGCCTGCTCGTGGAGAACTACGGGCACTTGAGGCAACGCGACACGGGCACGGCAGGGCGGAGCACCTGGCGGATCACGGTGCGCCAGCTGGAGTCCATGATCCGGCTGAGCGAGGCCATGGCCAAGCTGGAGTGCTCCAATCGTGTGCTCGAGCGGCACGTCAAGGAGGCCTTCCGTCTGCTCAACAAGTCCATCATACGCGTGGAGCAGCCCGACATCCATTTGGACGATGATCAGGAGCAGGCCCTGGACATGGACATGATGGATGATGGCATTCAGCCGGATTTGGATATGGAGAACAATGGAGCTGCCGCCAATATGGACCCAGAGGGCGGGGCCTCTGTGCCGCAAAAGAAGAAGTTCACGCTGTCGTTTGAGGATTACAAGAACCTCTCCACCATGCTGGTGCTGCACATGCGCGGCGAGGAGGCACGCTGCGAGGTGGAGGGCACCGACACCGGCATGAAGCGCAGCGACGTCGTCACCTGGTATCTGGAGCAGGTGGCCGAGCAAATAGAGTCCGAGGATGAGCTCATATCGCGCAAGAACCTCATCGAGAAGCTGATCGATCGCTTGATTTACCACGACCAGGTGATCATTCCCCTCAAGACCAGCAACCTGAAGCCGCATTCGCGACCCAAGACCGACGAGGAGCAGCCGCTCGAGGACGATCCCCTGCTGGTGGTGCATCCCAACTACATTGTGGAGTAACATTCTCAGCCACTTCCCTATTTTTTGTCATCTATTGTTAGTCCTAAGCCTAAGTTAAGAATCCTCCAAATAAAGGTTTATCTCGAGTTACATGTTTCTATTTTTCCCTTTTTAAACGTACAGAAGATGCGTGGCTAAATGATGCAAGAAGAAGGCGGATTACTTCTCAAAGGTGTAGTGCTTGACACCATCGCCGGGATACTGCTTGGCGGCCACCGGGCGGTACATCTTCTTGTCCTCCAGCCAATAGTACAGAGCCAGGCAGCCGGACATGACGCCCGCGAAGCACAGGAAGTAGTAGGAGTTCTGGTAGCGTGGCTGCTCAGCCTGCGAGTACCGATCCTCGCTGTACAGATCGTGATCCGCCGAGATCTGCCAGGAAAAAGAAAGTAATCCCTCAATGGATGAAACAAGGAGCTTTTCTGCGCTACTCACCGGCTCGTGCTGGTTGCGCTTGTGCTCCGGATAGTCCCAGGGATAGTAGTTGTCCTTGGCCTCCACGCCCAGGCCGCCGCCCACCTTGGGATAGTCACCATAGCCCAGGCCGTCGTCCGCATACGGCCTGTACTCCTCCGGCAGCAGATAGTACTTCTTGGCCGCCTCCAGGCGCTCCTTCTCCGTCTTGGGATACGGCGCCGGCTTGAAGTCCTTGTTCCAACCAGCCACTGTCCAGGCGAAGGCCAGGAGGAGCAATGAGCGGGAGAAACAAAAAGACGAGACAAAGTTACGTAAACAAAAACAGAGCAAAGCTGACATTCTCGAGCCGCTTTGCGGGTCTTAAACGATACTTACTGCTGCGCACCGCCTGGCGGGCCAAGGCTGGATTGGCGGCGCAGAGCTTCTGGGCCAGGCACACGGTTTTCACAAACGCCGACATCGCAGGCTCTCTTCGAAATTCGCAATATTTTCTTCTTACAACAAAGTCGGACCAGGCGAGAGACAACAGCTGTTGGGCTGCTGTGGATGGTTAGCCAGCGATAGGCGCCTATCGATACGCGTGAGTGGAAGTAAACGAAAAACGTAACTATTCAGCTTGTGGCGAAAGTTAACGCTATGTGTGTTTCTGAAAATAGTTTATAATTTGACTAATAAATGTCAAACACTACTAGCTGTGTTTAATTTGTTGTTTTTACTGATCTGATTGGAATGGCTTTTAGCCTATCGATAGCATTGTGCCTATCGGCCAGCAGTTGTTTTTGTTGTTGCGGCGCGGTGGCACTGGCAAGAAAGTGATCGAGAGCGCGAAAAAGTTGGCCGAATTTTCTTGCTGCTTATAAACAACACGTAAAACGTAACTGGGAAAAATGGTGCTACCGCTACTTCAGCGTTCCTCGCTCCGCTCTGTGCAGCAGCTGGCCAAGCCTTGGGCCGCGTCCGCCGGCAGCCAGCGACTGGTAAGGATTGCTTTGCACAGAAGTGTCCCGCTTTTCCCCCCGCAACCGCCACTGACTTTGGGCCTTATGTAATGGCAGCTGCTGCTGCTGCTGCTGCTGCATTTCTGCTGGGCCAGAAAAACCCAAAACTCCAAGCCATTTGTCCATTAAGAACTTAATTAGTGTTTAATGCCAGGTGGGAATAACAATTAGCCGGCGTTTCGTAATCTCATTACACAATGGAAGCATCATCAATCCAGTGAGTGCGCCTGGAAAATGCACACAAACTCTTCCCTCGGGAAGCTGATTGAGAGGGATTCTCTCTTCACTCCAATTGGATTGATTTTTTGCACTCACTCTTTTTCCCACCCTTTCCAACTGCTTACTTCTCGGGTCACATGTGGACAGCCAAAACAAACACGGCGAAAAAAGAGAACTCGCTAAACTTGCGAAACAAGTTGTAATTCGGTGAAAAAAAAGAAAAACAAGAAATGTGTGCCGGCAATTGAATTCTAAACCGGTTAATTGCTTATTCATAGCTTTTGCAGCAGCTTTGAGTGCCGCCGCCGCCGACAGCTGAAATACTCTCTCTTATTTTTGCTCTGATTAGCTTGCTCTCAAGCTGGTAAGGAGGTGTGTCCGCCGGCACTCGTGATAGTTCCAGCCTTCCAGATAGTGGAAGTCTCTCATGGCACACACTCGGGGGCATAAGAATAGCTATTGGGGATTTGAAATCACTTAAAATTCTGCCTAAAAGTATTCTTTAAAATAAGAAATTCTCTTTTATTAAGGTTAGGATTAGGAATATTAATTTTTTAATTTATTTTTTATTAATTAAATGGAAAAATCAGACCCCTTACTCTTCAGATAAGAAATTATTTAAAAGATTTTCGTTATTACAAACAGACCCAAGCTGATTAGTGAAGCACCCCATGCTGGGAAGAGTCTTCCTCGTCACCCCTCCTCACTTATTTCGCACTTGCTTAGTCTGCTGAGCAATGATTTTATTTTGTTTTCTTGATATTTCCGTGGAGAGCCTCGATTTGACTCAAGTTTTATAGCCGCGCTGTTGCTTATCGCCTCAGTCACCTCCGAGCAGCAGCCGTGGTCGAGTGGTCGTCCTCTGATTTCAGTTTTCAGTTATCTTCAAGCCCATATCTCTCGCATAATGGTGGGGATCGCCTCAGATCGGATCTCTTTATAAAATATCACACTAAATTCTGATTATTTTCCTCTTTATCTCCTTGCAGGCCTCCCAGGATTTCCGTGTGGAAAGCGACACCTTTGGTGAACTGAAGGTGCCCGCGGACAAGTACTATGGCGCCCAGACGATGCGCTCCCAGATCAACTTTCCCATTGGCGGACCCACCGAGCGGATGCCAGTGAGTATAAAGCCTTTATTAGGTCACAAAAAAAAGACCCATTAGTTGTCATTTTGAGCCTATTAATCAGATTTTAAAAGTTTATTTAAGGCTACAAACTGGGTGCTAAATCTTTTCTATTATCTGAAAAGCATTCAAACTCATTAGTTGTCATTTAGAGCATTTTTTACAGAATTTAAAAGGTTTATTTAAGGCTACAAACTGAGTGCTAAATCTTTTCTTTATCTGAAAAGCATCTAAGTTAGAGCGAGACGAAAATTCACAAGATTTATTTATTTATTTTCTTGTTGTTTTTAAGAGATCTGAGAAGTAGCTCACTTTAAATGGCAAAGAGAAATCTATAGTTGGGTTTTTTCTGTTTAACTTTTATGATTCTCAAGTGGTTCTCGTCAAGTATGAAAGAAATTTGAAAGATCTTATAAAGGAAAATGCTCGAAAAGAGTTTAAAAAAAGAGTTTCTAAAGCAAAAAGAATATAATTATAATAATAATTTAGTATCGTAATGATAAAGTCTTTAAATTTTGTATTAAACCTCAAGTAATCCCACCCAATCCAAGGTTTCAGAGTTACCTTATGATCCTAGAACCCAAAGAGTTCCTAAAAAACCAAAGAACTTTATAGTTAATACGACTTGAAAGCACAATTACTGAAGACAAGCTCTAGCCTGTGTCCAGAAGCATTCCCACATTAATTAATTCGTCTTAACTGAATCATATTTTCTTGATATTCCCAGAAACCCGTGGTCCAGGCCATGGGCATACTGAAGAAGGCCGCCGCTGAGGTCAACAAGGAGTTTGGATTGGACACCAAGGTGAGCGAGGCCATCTCCAAGGCCGCCGACGATGTGATCTCCGGCAAGCTCTATGACGATCACTTTCCGCTGGTCATCTGGCAGACGGGCTCCGGCACCCAGAGCAACATGAATGTGAATGAGGTGAGTTGCCTCTCCTTCATTCCTACCAAACCTCACTGAAAACCTTTGCTCCAGGTGATTAGCAACCGCGCCATCGAGCTGCTGGGCGGCAAGCTCGGCTCCAAGACGCCCGTGCACCCGAACGATCATGTGAACAAGTCGCAGAGCTCCAACGACACCTTCCCCACCGCCATCCACATATCGGTGGCCTTGGAGCTGAACAATAACCTCAAGCCGGCCATCAAGACACTGCACGATGCGCTGAAGGCCAAGTCGGAGGAGTTCAAGGACATCATCAAGATCGGACGCACGCACACCATGGACGCCGTACCCTTGACCCTGGGCCAGGAGTTCAGCGGCTATGCCCAGCAGCTGGCCTACGCCCAGGAGCGCATCGACGCCTGCCTGCCGCGCGTCTACGAGCTGGCTCTGGGCGGCACTGCCGTGGGCACTGGCCTGAATACCCGCAAGGGTTTCGCCGAGAAGTGCGCCGCCAAGATTGCCCAGCTCACCAGCCTGCCCTTCGTGACGGCGCCCAACAAGTTCGAGGCTCTGGCCGCCCGCGACGCCATGGTAGAGGTTCATGGCGTCCTCAACACGATCGCCGTCAGCCTCATGAAGATCGCCAACGATATCCGTTTCCTGGGCTCAGGTCCACGTTGCGGTCTCGGCGAGCTGTCGTTGCCGGAGAACGAGCCTGGTAGCTCCATCATGCCCGGCAAGGTGAACCCCACGCAGTGCGAATCGCTGACCATGCTGTCCGCCCAGGTGATGGGCAACCAGGTGGCGGTGACCATTGGCGGCTCCAACGGCCACTTTGAGCTGAACGTCTTCAAGCCTCTGATTGTGTCCAATGTGCTGCGCTCCATCCGGCTGCTGTGTGAGTACTGGAGATTCCCTTTCCAGCTTTGTGCTTTCAATTACTGAATTAACTTTGCCTTTTCTTTTCCAGCCGATGGCAGCCGCACCTTCACTGCCAACTGCGTGAACGGCATCCAGGCGAATCGGGAGAACATTGCCAAGATCATGAACGAATCCCTGATGCTGGTGACGGCCCTTAATCCCCATATTGGCTACGACAAGGCCGCTAAGATAGCGAAAACGGCGCACAAGAACGGCACGACCCTCAAGGAGGAGGCCATCAATCTGGGCTACCTCACCGAGCAGCAGTTCAACGAGTGGGTGCGCCCCGAGCAGATGCTGGGACCCAAGTAGGCCTGAACTCTTACACACACCAAACACACACACTCTTTGACCCACAACAATTTGAATAAAAGTGAGAGAAAATGCTGAAGCAAGTCGTGGGCACTGTCCAGCCGGGTCACTTCCTTCTGGCCCGGCATCATTTCTGGGAGGTGGTGGACGGAGGGCGGGCGTTGAAGTTGTGTAAGATGCGTCGCTTCTTCTACAACACCAGCAAGAAGAAGGAGGGGGACAAGGACAAGTACCGGCTGGAGAAGGACACCTTCGGGGAGCTAAAGGTGCCAGCCAACAGGCTGTACGGAGCCCAGACAATGCGCTCCAAGCTGAACTTTCCCATTGGCGGTTATGCCGAGACCATGCCGGTAGGTATTAGCGTCGCAGCGTCTCCTTCCTCCTGCTGACCCTACGCCCCTCGTAGATGCCCCTCATCCAGGCCATGGGCGTGCTCAAGAAGGCCTGCGCCGAGGTGAACAAGAACTTTGGCCTGGATCCGCAGCTATCGGACGTGGTGTCCTGTGCCTGTGACGACGTCATCTCGGGCAAGTTCTACAGGCAGGGCCACTTTCCGCTGGTCATCTGGCAGACGGGCTCCGGCACCCAGACCAACATGAATGCCAATGAGGTAAGCTTTCGCTCGGATCAAGCCTAGACTCTTATCTCGCTCCTACTCCTCCTCCTCCTCCTCCAGGTAATCAGCAACGCCGCCATCCGCATGATGGGCGGCGAGCTGGGCTCCAAGACGCCCGTGCATCCCAATGACCATGTGAACATGTCGCAGAGCTCCAACGATACCTTCCCCACCGCCATACACATCTGCGTGGCCGTCGAGCTGAACGAGCGACTGATTCCGGCGGTGACTCACCTAAGGGATGTCCTTAAAGCCAAGTCCAACGAGTTCAAGGACATCATCAAGATCGGACGCACACATCTGATGGACGCCGTGCCGCTGACCCTCGGCCAGGAGTTCAGCGGCTTTGCCCAGCAGATGACCTACGGCCTGGACAGGATCTCGGGCTGCCTGCCGAGAGTATACGAGCTGGCCATTGGGGGCACCGCCGTCGGCACTGGCCTGAACACGCACAAGGGCTTCGCCGAGCAGGTGGCCAAGCGGATCGGGGAGCTAACCAGCCTGCCCTTTGTGTCGGCGCCCAACAAGTTCGAGGCACTGGCCGCCCGCGACGCCATGGTGGAGGTTCATGGAGCGCTCAACTCGCTGGCTGTGAGTCTGATGAAGGTCGCCAATGATATTCGCTTCTTAGGATCGGGTCCGCGTTGCGGTCTCGGCGAACTGTCGCTGCCGGAGAACGAGCCCGGTAGCTCCATTATGCCCGGCAAGGTGAATCCCACGCAGTGCGAATCGATGACCATGCTGTGCGCCCAGGTGATGGGCAACCAGGTGGCGGTGACCATTGGCGGCGCCAATGGGCACTTTCAGCTGAATGTCTTCAAGCCGCTGATTGTGTCCAATGTGCTGCGCTCCATCCGGCTGCTAGGTGAGTTCTCTCAGCTCTGTTTTGCTGCTCTAGTTGCTCAATCCTCTCCTGGACAGGCGATGGCTGCATGTCCTTTAGCAAGAACTGCGTCGAGGGTGTGAAGGCCAACAAGGACAACATCGAGAAGATCATGAACGAGTCCCTGATGCTGGTGACCGCTCTCAATCCACACATTGGCTACGACAAGGCCGCCCAGATCGCCAAGACGGCGCATGCGAACAAGACGACGCTGAAGGAGGAGGCCCTCAAGACGGGCATCACCGAGGAGCAGTTCAAGGAGTGGGTCGATCCCAAGAAGATGCTGGGACCCAAATAGGAAGCTTTTCTTTTTTTCTCAGCTTTGCAGGCTTGTAAATTGAAAGTTTTATGTTTTGATTAGGATTGTTAATAAGTGTAATAAATTTGGCCCTAAGAATATTGGAATTTTCTTTTTTTAGTCTATGTTCTAAAAAAATAAATAAATAAAATATATACATATATATATATTGGTTTTATGGTTAATTTTAATTATTTGCTAAAGTTTTAAAAGCATCGATATAGTTGCCTAAACATAACAAACTTTCTAAAAACGTTCAAAACTTGTTTCTAAAAATGTTTAACTAATCAATACATTGAAGTTGTTGTCGAAAATCGTAGAACTTTTCAACGCTCTTGAAAATATTGCAGTAAGCTTTAATAGATCTTTATAATTCCTAAATTCTTTGAATAAACAAGTATAAAAGTTGAAAAATAAATATTAAGCCTTGAATAGCACTAAAAAAACGTTGGTGTCACAATAAATGCCAAAAAGAATTATCAAAAGTTAAAAATTCATTTAAAATGATGCAGAAATTATTATATTGTATTAATTTTGTATTAATTTTCGAAACAATTCAACCTCTAAAATATACTTACCTGTAAAAGAGAGAAAAAGCAAGCTACCTTGAGCTTTAAACAACAAATCTTGTATGCTGGGCGAGGCTCTTGGCTCACTCTACTTTAACTGCTGCCCAACACTTCTTGAACCCTTCACAATTCTAGAAATTTAATAGTTATTTCATCTAATATTTGTAAATATATAAAAATATAGTTCTTTGTCAAAACCCATAAACCAAGGCCTCAGTTGCTTAAGCTCTTAGTTTCGAACTCTTTCTTTTAGTTAAATAAATATATAAATTAGCTATTTCACGTAATGTATATTTGTTAAACAATTATAATTACAGTTACACTTTCTGTTCGGCTATTTTGGTGTTCAAAAAGGTTGACAATTTACCATTAGAGTTTAGTGGGCGCTTTTTTACATTCATTGTTTGCTGGCTTCGTTGTCTCTAAGCTATTCACGTTTCATCTTTATAATATTTATATATTTATGTTTAAAGTTTAAACCCTTTCTTTCTTTTCTTTTTTTATGTTTTTAAGACATCAGCAGCATCGCCAGCTGGGGAGGCACGACGGTTCGTTCGGTTTATGTTTATGTTACTTTTTTGAGCGTTTTGCAAGGCGAAAGGCTGCATGCTGCATGTTGCATGTTGCATGTTGCTTGTGGCATGTTGCTTCTTCAGGTATTTTTGCATTTTGCATTTGCTTCTCTGCTTTTGGTTCTCACTTAAAAATTAATAATTACGCATTGCTTTCAACTCGATGCTCATCTAGATTTTCATTTTTCTTTTTTGCTTTTCCTTGGATTATCCTTTTGTTATGATTATTTTTAGAAGGGAAGAAGGGGGAAGAGGGAGAGGTAGGGAGGTAGGGAGGACACACACGCACATGTACGAAATGCATGCTTTTTAGAAGAAGACGCCGGCAATATACATTGGGATACGGGAGAAAGGAAAGAACCCTACTGCGCCGGCTGCTGCTGCTGGTTGTCGGGCAGGTCCAGTATCCTGGCCACGAACTCCGAGATGTCCGTGTTGCGCTGCAGATGCTCCACAATGAAGCTGTGCCGCAGCAGCTGCTCGTAGTTGGGCCGCGCCGTGTACTCCTTCTGCAGGCTAACGGCAATATAGTCTTCAAACTCCGACGAGAAAGTGCCGGGCGTCAATCGCGGCGGATCATCTTCAACCACCTAAAACAGAGGGGATTTTGGTTTAAATTTAAATACTGATTTGGGGAAAGAACACCTGCTCTCACCTGTCGCAGCTGCTCGAAGGGCGTCCGCCAGTTATCGTACGGATACCGGCCGGTGGCCATTTCAATCATGCTGATGCCCAGCGACCACACATCCGAACGGATGTCATATTGCGCCGGATTGCCCTGCGGATCGATGCGTTCCGGGGCCATGTACGGCTTGCAGCCGGCATCTATGGTCTTGGCAATGGAGTCCACGAGGTAGCCTTGGGAGAGAGAAAAAGATAAGCACAGGAGGTAACACAGTAGAGAGAGAGATAACGCCTCACCTGAGATGCCAAAGTCACAGATCTTGACCTGGCCGGCGCGATTGATCAGTATGTTGGAGGGCTTGACATCCCGATGGATCACCTTCAGCTGGGCATGCAGATAGTGCAACGCACTCACCACGCTCATGGCAATCTTGTAGAGAAAACACTCATTAATATTTTCGATATAATCAGAGATAAATGCTAGTTATACCTTGCCCAGGACACTCTCCTCCATGCGCAGATCGTGGCGGAAGACCTTCGGATAGAACTTGTCCAGACTCGTGCTCATCACCTCCATGCAGATCCAGACATCGCCCTCGCGATACATCGCCCCATAGAAGTGGACCGTGTAGGGGCAGTCGCTGGAACGCATCGATATGTCCAGATCCATGACAAGGCGATGCTGCTCCCGTATATTCACGGTCATGGGTATCCGCTTCACCGCCAGCACTGTGTTCGTTTGCCGGTGCCGCATCTTCTCCACAATCCCATACGCGCCGCGTCCCAAATCGCAGATCTTCTCCAAACTATCGGCATCGATGTCGAAGGTCTGATCGCCAATTTGGATGGTGGCGCGCGAGTCCAGGTTGCGCGGCGGTACACTGCGGAGGCAGAGCGATGTAACCATGAGGATGAGAAGACAGGAAAAAGGGACGTAGGATAGGTAACTTACATCGCCTGCTCTGGTTCTTTGGAGATGGAAATGGGCATTGGCCGCGGACGTTTGGACATGGCGGCGGCTGGCGTGGGTATGAATCTGTTCTCGGCACTAGTCTCTGCTCTGCTCCTTGCTCCTCTGGTGGGTTGTGTGTGCTGTGTGGCGCCGATTCTGTGGATGGCGGAACTTAATTTCAGCTATTTTTACCACATTTGGTATCAAATGTGAGGAGGCGCCGTCGGTGGCGCGTGTTTTGGTCAACTTCGCCGCCTTTGCCCACCTTTCGCACTATTCGCCGTTCGCGTTTTCCCGTTTTTGCCGCTACGCTTTCTGTTCGCTTTTCACGCTTTTCTCGCCTTTTTTTCCACTTTCCACCGCAAAGAACGTTCCTCGCAACGAAGAAAAAAGGAACACAAAACACAACCAGGGTGACCGCGCCGATAACCGCCAGGGCTGGCACAAATATACTGAAAAATACTTTTCCAATTAGATAAAAATATTCTAGTTCGATTTTCGCGAAATTAAGTTTAAATTAAGTTTAAAATAAATTTAAAAAAATAAAGAAATGTGAAAAACTCTAATAAACAAGTCCAAAAATGAATCATTTTCGGTTCAAAATAGGCATTCGTATTCCGTTGTAACTTTCTCCAATTACTATTCCAATAAGCAATAACTAAGATTATCCTTTAATAATAAATTAATTAAAAGCTGTAGTTTATGTAAATGTGAATAATAAATGTAAGGTATTTATTCCCTTTATTTTGTATTTTAATTGTTATATTTAACATTTATTTTATATATGCAAATTTTTTCTAATTGGAAAAAAGCCCGTTTGGTATTTTCCAGATAGCCGCTCTCTTCCCTGTCAATGTGGTATATTTCGCATAATTTTCGTATTTTTTTAGGGTATTTCATTATTGGGCAAAATTTAATGGTTGATTTAAAATGTAAATGTAAAGTGCAATAACTTATATTTTTTTAAAGACATTAAACCAATCCAAAAAACACACACAATGATCTTTTACCTTTTTAAAAAGTTAAAAAGGCCGTTTTAAGTTAGAATTTGCTCCAGCCTCCAGCTTCTGATTCGTGATCTTTTGTTGGTAGCCAGCGCAGTTGGGGGGGAACTTGTCAGGGACAAGCTATCGAATCACATAAAATGTTTGAAAAAGTCGTTATAAAAATATATTCAAATATAATCTTTCTTCCAATCACCCCAGATTACGGTCACACTTTCTGTATTTTTTTCTCCACCCAACGCAGTCCCATTTAGTTTTCAGTGATGAGCTCTCGAATCAGCTAGACTCTGAAAATAATTAGCTAAAAATAAAACAAAATATTAAATACCAATAGCTACATCCAAATGCAAGTAATAAATTATTTAACGCTCAGAAAATTATTTGAAAAATTTTAAATGTACCATTATGCGCAATTTAGTTAATTTAATGTTCTTACATTACAAAATCCGTTTGACACAAGAAAAGCGTTATGAAGGGGACTTATTTTTTTCACCGGTTTTTTGGAAACACCTTAACTTTCTCGCTATGTTTATTAATCAGGATAATTTTATCGATTTCGGATTTTAATTCATTAATATTAAATATTGCGAATATATTATTTATTTTAATAAAATCAAATCGATGTATATTTTTGTATTGTGAATTTCATATGCTTTTCCTCGTTTTAAAAATGCTTGGTCATGCCAGATGACAGACAAGTTAACTATGGGTTGTGTTGTCGTCCGGTGTCATAAAAAATACAACAAATTATTTAATTGTGGCAGTGTAAAGTGAAAAATACGTAAGCACATTACAAAAACAGCTAGAATAACGCCAATTTTGCTTGGAAATATATTTCCCGCTAGCTGCTAGCTTACCACCAGATACGCGGGTAAACAGCTAACTGCGCAGCGCTGGTCATTAGAGCTGGGATACTATCGATGGTCGCGCCATTCGATAGTTTCGATGATTTCAAAGCAAAAATTCGATATATCGATAGTGACATCGATAAATCGCTCAGCAACCAATGCTGCCCATTTAACAGCGTTCAGCATACAGTGCTGCCCATTTAACAGCGATCAGCGTACAGTGCTGCCCATTTAACAGCAATGAGCGTACAGTGCTGCCAGAATTTGCGAGTTTCAGCAACCAATGTTGCCAGCCTGCAAAAACCACCAGATATAGCGGGCAAATAGCTAAATTGGCAACGCTGAACTGTTGTCAAAAAAAAAAACTGCCCTATTTCTCCCGTGTTTTCGTTGTGCTTTTGGTTGACATTTGTATTGCGTTTTGATTTCGATTTCGATATTCGTGCGTCCAGTTGACCCCGATTGGATTGGTCAAGCGCGCGACAAGTGTCCAGAGGAACGGTCGGAAGCGAACGCCATGGAACAGGTGGGCGGTGGGTGCAGAGGGTGTTGGGTGCGGGGGCGGTGGCAGATGATGTTATGCTATTCGCGTGTCTGTGTGTGTGCGTGTGTGTGTCGGAATGCAAATTCTAACGGGTTACGTTCGTGTGTGTGTGCGTTAGTGTGCTGGAATGACAACATGTTTGTTATTTGCGTTTTGGTTTTTAATATCATCGGTTAAGCTTCTGTTGTTTTTGCTGCCGCTGCTGCTCTTTTCGCTTCAGTTGAATCACTTGATTGCCATCTCACTCTCGCTTTCGTAATCGTACTTCTACCGCCACGCAGATTCTTATCAGGCGTGAGAAAGTCTTCTCTCCACATACATGTATCTTTGCTGCCCAACAAGTTTCCTATTGGACTACGTACATTTCCCAACTGACGCAAGAATTTCTCCCGCTCCGCACTCTTTCTCTCTCTCTCCTTCTTCTCTCTTTGCCTTCGCTCCTTTTTATTGCCTACTTTGCTGAGTTATTGGTAATGGATTTGCTTTCGCTCTCGCCCAAGGAACATAACGGCGCATAACGGCACATAACTCATTACAATTTCCATGCAAATTATCAAAAGGGGGAATGCCATAGTGTGCGTGTGTCAGCAGAGTGTGCTTGTGTGGAACGGAGGGGGGAAGGCGGAATGTAGTGGTATTTACATTTTAGCAGATTAAATTTTTTAGTATGTACTCGCATGTTGGATTATTACTCCCCCACCTCAGAAATATAAAAAAAAGGAGACGAGAACGAGAGGACGAAGAACTGATGCCACCTCCTTTGCAACAACAACAAGTATCGTATCGATTCCTGGGGAGAAGGCTCCACTCGCCAGCCAGGGTTGCCAGCCTCCAAATCAAAGCCAGTCGCGGCAACCCTACAACTCTTGGCTGCTTTGCATAACCAACAGGACATACATACATATATCCACACATACGCGCGTGTGTGTGTATTACCCATATACATACACGTGCCGTGGAAACTGCGCGGAAAGCGAACGCTTCCCGTTCAGTGCTTTCCCAGTTTCAGTTTTTCGCTGCCAAGCATTCGACGCGTCTGCACGCGCTTTTCCCCGTTTTGAATAAAACCAAAAATAAAGTTGCCAAAATTTGTGCAAAAATTCGCATAAAACCTATAAATAATATCTATAGCGAATCCCCCCTCCCTTCAAAAAACCGTGTTCCAGATGTTTCGACAAAGTAAATTTTAAAATATCAAAAATGCTTCATATAAAATGAAAGTTGTGTGTGTGAGTGAGTGTATGAGCGTTGCTCCTGCGCTGCCTCAACAAATTTTACCGTTGTATAAGTGCCAATTACAGTTGCGGTCAAAATAAAAGTTTTGCAAAGCGACACATTTTCTTAGATCTGTGAGAAATTATATTAATTTTATTAATGAATAAATATCTATATTTAAACTCTAAAGATCTACAAACAAAAAAGATTTTGAATGTAGCACCATTGCAAGAGGAAAAAGCCTTTTTTTTATCACTATTGTTAGAATAAGATTTTTGAAAGCTTGCAAATACAACTATTATTTTGGCCACAACTGTAGTATGTAAGTATGTGTACACGTTTGTGAGAGTGTGTGTTAGTGGGACTCGTGTCATGTGACCGCGCGCGCAAAACATTTTGCATTGTTTTTGAATCCTCTCCCCCTCCCCCTTCGTTGTTGTTGTCGTTACTGTTGTATCCTGGCGAGTACGCGAAAACGTTTTTCGGGGGCGAATAGCGTAAGCCTGCGCAATAGGAGCTCACATGGCAGCTGCTACACACACACACAAATAGGTATTGGTAGCCTTCTGCGAGCCGAGATTTTTTGTTAATTAAACAAAAATCAGAAAACGCCTTGAAGCAGGCTAACAAAAAGTGGAATAAAAACAGGAGAGAGCAGCTTAAGTCAGTTCCGTTACATTTCCAATAGGCACAGATTGCGGTTGCCAGTGCAAGTGCGAGTGAGTGCGTTAGATTCACACACAGACAGAGATCCTAGGCTAGGATCTGCTCTCTTTCTTTCTCTGCGTTCTCACTTTGCAGCAGCACCAGCAGCACCAGCAGCAGCAACGCCAGCAGCAGCAGCTCGTTCAGTCGACAACTGACCAGCCAAGTAGTAGCATAATTTTTTTTTTGTTGGCCCCGTAAGGAATAAAATAGATTAAAACTCCAAGTTACTTACACAAAAATTAAGCAAATTCTAAGAAGCCAAACGTAAATCAAAACGAATATTCAATAAACCCTTTAAAAAGCGCGCCTCAACTGTGCCCGAGTGTGTGTATGTGTGCCTGTGAGAGAACAGTTGTTAAGCAAATGTAACTGTGCCTGATTTTCTTAAGTGCTGGAATTTAACTTTCCTGCGTTCTCCTTTTTTTTTTGTTTTTTTTTTATAAATATATCCAAGTGGTGAAGAAGGAGGCTGCAGGAGCATAAGAAGAGGAAGATGTAGTTAACATGTGAGTAGCAACAAGCAGGGGCCAAAAAAGCCAAAAGCATGTATTTGTGAGAAAAATCTGTAAATCGAGGTTATCACACATACGCCAAGAGACTCCTAACGGGAAAGAGAGAAAGAAAGAGCAAGGGAGATGGTAAGTGCTTACGTACACATATATACATACACAGCATCCTACGACTCCCTCGCTCGCACTCTCTCTCTCGCTCGGCGAACGGCATTTTAATCATCATTAGGGAAGGTGGGAGGGGGATGGCACACCACTGTCATTATCAAACAGACATACACGCGCGCACGCACACACACACACACTTCCCGCCCTCTACTATACTGCTGTCCTTCCCCCACCTTTACTTTGGCCCCCTCTCACACACCTCCTACCCCCCTTCCAACCAATGTTTGTTTGCGGGAATAAAATTTAAAGTATGCCAACGATTTGCTTGTCCTTCTTCCACCTCTCCACTTTCCCCAGTTCCTCTTCTCCTTGCTGCCTCTTCCTCTTTTTTTTTGTTTGCCCCACTGTTGCGCGCATTTGTCCTGGCGACCCATATGTGTATGTATGTCTGTTTCCTTTTTGCACATGGACATGTGTGTGTGTGTGTGTTTGTCAAAGCGTAAACAATTGCAAATAAAACAGGCAAAAAAGACAGCAAAAAAAGAAGAAGAATAGAATGAAACAAGGAAAGCTGAGTGTAGTCGCAACACACAGAACATTGCGATGAGTGATGAGCGAGTGTGTGCGAAAAGAAAATCGATTTGTGTGCCATCAAAAAGTGCATATATATACATATATTTACAGATATACATACATACATACACTCGGCACGTTGTGCAACATAACATAATGTTGTAGCCAGAAGCATCAACGACGATTTTCAATTAACAGCCAACAATCATCGCTTAACATTTTGCCATTGCAATCGCAATATCCCGTTATACAGATTGATCCACAGCCATCTCCCTCGCACCTACACACACACACATATACACAAGCAGGGACGGCGACGGGGGGCTTGGGCGCTCTTAATTAATCTACGTGTGCCATTGAATAGAAATCAAGGTTTATGTAATCCCCAGGCCCAGGGCAAACGAACCACAAAAGAAAAACAAAAGAAGGGTAGAAGTGAAAAAAAAGTAAAACAATGCGGTCAGATTTGCAAGAAAAAAAAAAGGGGAAACGATTTAATATCTCTCCATTGACAGCTGTTCCGATATCCTATATCGAAATGGGGGAATTTGGCACCCCTACAGTTACTCATGAATAGAGATTTCTCCAAGAACTATGAGATTCGGTATTAAAAAGGAAAAAATTAAATATACAATAAATTGTGTGGAAATCTGATAAAAAAAATTGTATATTATAAGAGGGTGGAGCGGAGCTAGCATAAAGTGCTGTCTCTACATTAAATTAATGTTTCCGAGTAGTTTCAACCCCATATTAATTGGTTGTCCTGCCCTCTTCTCTCTCCCTCTCTCGATCTAGCTAATAATTCGACTATTGTTAACCTAGTTTCACTTCCCAAAAACCAACCAAACAACAACAAAAACAACAAGGACGAACTTAGACGAGCAGCAGTGCTGACTCCTCTAGTTACAATTCTCTAGAAAGGAGCACCAATTTAACATCGAAGGACTTGGAAGGGATAGCTTCGCCGGCAGAGGAAGAAACCAATCCCCATCGCCTTTTCGGTTTTCCTCGGAGCAGGATCCATTTTTCCCCCCCAACCAACCAACCAACCAACCAACCAACCAACTTACCAACCATCCATCCTTCCCGGCTCCCTGTCCACTCTGTCTCGGCAAACACACACACGGCACACCTGAAAACCTTGACGACTATTTACAATAATAGCCACAACCTTGGACGCGACTTGGAGCACGCCGATTCGAGCAGCATCGCAGCAACGCATAACTAAAAGGATAGAGTAGCCGGAGCACGAGGACGACTCATGTTACAAAAATGAAAAAGTTCACATTTAAAGGAGTTCTAGATGGATTTCGACAAAGCGTTCAGCCCCAAGCCACAAGACAGGAGCAGGAGATTCAGGAGCAACTCAAGGCCGATCATTTTACGCTGAAAAAGGTATGTACAATTACATTAAAATATATTATAAATAAGCAAAAGATCGTTTATTAAAAGATAGAGTTATAATAATGATATTAAATACGGTGACTGGGCGGCTGGAGGAAGATATTTGCCAGGCGAGATCTTAATCAACGCTGCTTTTATAGGAGTTTGTCCTCGATCTGGACAAGCTCCCTCAAAAGTCTCTGACTTAGATCTTTTTCCAGGCACAAAATCCTCTTCTTATATAAAGCAATAATACGAGCTTAAATAAAATACATAAGATTTATTAAACAATTATTTAAATAAAAATATTCATAAAAGTGTTAACCCCAGAGAGGCCTCTGTTGCAGCTAGCGGGTGTTTTATTTGGTAGCTGCGCTCAAATGAATCTATCATAAGACACACGCGGCTATAACCGACGCTTACAACCATCAGTGACACGAAAAAGAAATAAATATGCCGCCTAAATAAAGCCCATGTGAAATATCTTTAAATTATCATAATGCTACTTGAAGCAATATATTAATAAACTATTATAAAGTCACGTTATCTCAACAGTAAAAGTCGAAAGTGTCTCTGTAATCGCCAAACCTATCAGTTTTCCAAGTGATAAGCAATATTCAAAGTCATTATCTTGCTTGTCTCGCTTTCGACTTGAGAAATATGCCTTCTTGACGGCGTATAGACCCCTATTTAATGCTTTTGCTCTCCTTTCTTTTCACAGACATTTCGTCATGGCTTTCCATACTCGCCCACATCCTTTGCCTTCGATCCAGTACAAAAGATACTAGCGATTGGCGACAAATCGGGCTACATTCGCATGTAAGAGAGTGCATTGACCTAAACTTTGATTTTTTTTGGTGGAAAAATAATAATATATACATATATATATGTATCATAGATTGGGACGACCTGGCGTCGATGCCCATGCCAAACACGAGGGCGAATCCGAGTGCGCTGTGCTCTTTACCCAATTCCTGGTCAATGAGGGTGCCTTGGTCACCGTCACCGCCGATGACACCATTCACTTGTGGAACATTCGCCAAAAGACGCCGCGCATTGTGCAGAGTCTGAAATTTCAGCGGGAGCGGTGAGTCTTGACCGATTTTTGATTTATTTTAATTTACTATAAAATTACCATAAGCCTTAAAAGTATTATTGATTTAAGATGAGGCATTCTACGATTTTTTTATTAGACAATTAAGCATTAAATGATGATGACCTAATACCTCTCTCCATCTCTCTGTCCTTGCAGCGTGACTTGCATACACCTGCCCGTGGGCAGCAAATGGCTGTACGTGGGCACCGAGAAGGGAAACATACACGTTGTTCACATAGATACATTTGCACTTAGTGGATATATTATTAACTGGAATAAAGCAATTGAAGTGTAAGTGTATACACCACATGATCTAATACCTAACCTTTGGCTCTATCTAACACTCGTTTTATTGTTAAAATTAGGGTTAGAACTAGTCATCCAGGTGCTGTGATTGCGTTATGTGATAATCCATTGGATGCAAACAAGGTAAGCCAAGCGTCATATACGTGGGAAACCATATATTGAAAATTATACAGATATTAAAGTCAAAGTACGTTGTGCCTTTGATATCTTTGGCCTTATATGGCTTCCCCTCTTAGTCTCGAAATTAATTTCAAACTTAATTCTCGTTCTCTCCTTTAAGTTGCTTATTGCATTTGAGTGCGGGCTGCTTGTGTTGTGGGATCTAAAGGCGAAATGCGCTGAGATACGATGGCAGGCGGCCGAGGCCGTCAAGTCGCTGGCCTGGCACTATGAGGGCAAGTACTTTGTGTCCTCGCACACGGATGGCTCCATTTGCTCCTGGCCAACGAAGCCCCAGGCCAAGCCGCAGTCGCAGGTCTGTCCGCATGGTAAGTTGCCATTATAAATACAATATATATTATATACTACTTTATACTATATATATATTAATTGATGCACTTTGTGGGGTGATGATTCAACAGCAAAACCCAACAAGGATGGCAACGCGGAGAAGTGCAAACCAATTTATAAAGTTGACTTGAAATCCAGCGCAACTGGGTGAGTATTTATTTCCATCATTACTCATAAATAAATACACATATATATACAGCGTCGGGTTTTATTTTTATTACCTGGGAGATAAGGAGATAATGAGAATGCATCATAAAGCTCAGAGGGTGTGCTCTCATTATTTTTGAGTAATTAAAATAAAAAAGCAATCATGATAACGAAATGTTTAATTAATGATTTCTTGCTAAAATGTTTATTTATTTGCTTTAAATTCCTATTTCTTTGGTGCTCTGCAGGGAAACTTTCACCATTTTCTCGGGCGGCATGCCGTCGGAGAAGGGCTCCAAGTCGAATTGCATTACGGTGATGGTGGGAAAGGCCACCACAGTGCTGGAAATGGAGCATGCCGTATGCGATTTCATTACACTCTGCGAGAATCCATGGCCCTGCGGTACGTAGAAAATATGAATAGTAATAGAAAATAGAATGTAGAAAATAAAAAATAGAACTACAAAAATAAGAGATATGATGGTACAACTTTCTCGTCATACATTGATGTAAAAATGTATTTATTTAATATTTTCATACGTTTTTTATTCGCCCCCATTGCAGAGACCCAGGAGCCGTATGCAATCGCCGTGCTGCTGCAATACGACTTAGTATTAATAGACTTATTAACACCCGGTTTTCCATGTTTTGAATCGCCTTATCCAATGGACTTACACGAATCACCTGTTACATGTTGCACATATTTAACCGATTGCCCATCGGATTTGGTTCCTGCTTTCTATTCAGTAAGTAAACATTGTCCTTAATCTCTCAATCTCCTTATAATTATCCCTTTACTTTACCTCAGGTTGGTCGCACAACGACAAGTAAAAAGAGCTGCTTCTCGGAGCGCGAATGGCCAATATCCGGTGGCGAGTGGTCGCCGGCGTCGTGCAGCTATTCGGAGATCGTAATTACCGGACACCAGGATGGTAGCCTCAAGTTCTGGGACTCTGGTGCCGGTACGCTGCAGATCCTCTACAAGCTGAAGACGGCCAAGATGTTCGAGAAGCCGCGCTCCCACGTCGCCCACTCGCATCCGGAAAGCGACAATCCATTGGCGGTGCATCTCATCTTCCTCTGTTCTGAATCGCGACGCCTCTGTGTGGCGGGCGCCATGGGTCAGGTTATGCTATTTAAGTTCCGTAAAATGGAGTCAACGTCGGAGGTATTGGTGCTGGAGATACCCATACTCTATGAGAATTTTGATGACATTTATGGCACCAGTCCCGAGTGTGACTTTCTTACGGGCCATCAAGTGCAAAAGACAGAATCGAGTGATTCAGATAAGGTACTTAATTAATTTTAGACACCTTTTAGATGAATTTCAATTCCTTAGCAATATAGTTAAGGTTCCAACTATTTTCTCGCTAATTTAACACTTTTCTCTTCCGTTTCTCCACTAAAAAGACGACAGAGTGTTCGTTGAAGGTGCGCTTTGGAGCGCAGCGCAAGCCACCGGGCTTCCAGTCGCAGCTGGTCTGCCTCACAACCGGACCAAATCGTCGGAACGTGCAGGTCACCTCGCTGTGCATCAGCTCCAGCTATGGCCTGTAAGTAGTTGTAGCCAATCCACGCTGCGCCGTGATCATCCATCCAGTCATCCATTCCATTTTATTCCCACCATCATCCCCAAAACACTCGCTTCGATCTATCCATTCAACCATCCAGCGATCCATCTGTCCATCTGTCCATCGATCCAGCCACACACGTACACACACCACCACCAAAAAGCCCCTCTACCACCAACCAAAACCACCCCGCCCCGCCAACAACTCTCCCACCAAGACAAAGGACACAGGAAAGCGGACTACTACTAGAACCCTCCACCCCCGCCCAAAAAAAAAAAAAAAAAAAAAATACTTAGACGTAGTCTAGTTTTGTATTCGTACTAATATGCATGACGTTCTCTGAAAAGCGCATTGAGACGTAGCAAAAAAAAAAAAAAAAACAAAACAAAAAACAGTGAAGAAGAACCTATCCGCCGCTAACGCTCACCCGAGTGTTCTAGCCTAGAGCCCCCTTTTTTGCCACGCCTCTGTCCCCGCCCTAAGCAGCACCGCTTTTTGTTGAAATTTGTTTGCGTTGTGTATTATATTCCGTAGTATGCAACAGTTGCAAGCAGACGCCAAGAACTACAAGTCAACCTAGGTCCCCCTTTGGTAATTAATTACCAAAAAATACAAACAGCCCCAAACCCCCTTGGACGACAGTTTTTGACACAAGAATGACCAAAGAATTTCGAAAAAGATCGAAATATCAAAAATCATAGCGATAATACAATGTTTTATTAACCAGGGTCGGTAGTAATCTCGATATTGATACTGCATTGTTGATTGACGGAAAACTAGATATAAAAATAAACGAAATATCAGTTTACAGATATTTTTCGATATTTAAAATATTGATTCATAATTAAAAAATTATAAGGTAACATCGGTACTTCGGACTTTTCATCCCGATATACAACCCTTTTGTGCATAAATTAATAATAGAGTAAATGTAAGATGTTTTTCAACCCTTTCTTGTTAAAATGTTGAGGAAAATTTTGATACTATCTGAATATATTCTGATTGCTTTAAAATGTTCCGTATATATATATATATCCATTTAATGATAACAGTTTTTTGCGTTTTTTAATATTTCGAAAAGTCGATTATCTCGATTTTCTTTGGTCTATAGCCCTCGTCCTCCGGGCAATTCCAAAGCGACTCCCCCCAAAACTGACGCTTAAGAACGAACTTTATAAGCAGAACTGAAATCGTGACTGACTTCAGGAACCGGACCGTACCGTATTTTTAGTGCCTGGTGTGTGCGCGTGTGTGAGTGATGATGCGCATAAAAATAATTCATTTGTCTTTCAGTTTTCTGTTTCTTTTAATGGTAATTGTATATGTATTTCGGTATTTTTCCGTTTGATTTGGTATTTCATTTTGTATCTGCTTATCTTTGTTTGGTACTATATGATGACATTCTTTAACTGTAGTTTTATTACGCACTTTTATTCTTTAACTTTTTCGAATATATATTGGTTTTAGTAAGAACAATATAGTAAATAGTCAAATAATTTTTTAATTATAAGTATGTAGTATTTTTTCAACAATAGCATTTTTATTATTCCGGTATTATTCAGTATTTCTAGTATCTTTTGGATTTCTTTTACTATAATTTATTGCTTTTTGGTTTGTCGGTTTAACTATTCTTTTATTGTTACTCAACATTTTAAAAATGTTTTGTACATTTAAAATAATTATGTTCCATCCCCCGATGAAATCCACATTGTGTTCTGTGGTGTTTATTGTTTTGTAAGATGTTGATTTGTATGCAGTTGATTTTGGAAATACATATGAATATTTTCTGTTTTTAGAATGGCTTATGGTACCGAATATGGACTTGTCATAATTGATATAATCCAAAAAATTTGCCTATTGAGTGTTGCATGCCCCGATCTGTATGGCGCACATGATCCTTACTCGCGAACACCAAAAAGTCCAAAACGCATTGAGAACAAAGAGGAGCAAAGCCGATCGCCCAGCTCAGATCAGGTAAGTGCCCTCTCGCTCTCTATCTGTCTCTCTCTCGCGCTCTCTCTCTCTCTGTCTGTCTGTCTCACTCTCTGCCACTGAGACTCACATGAAATGTGTGTTGGGTAACCACTGTAAACCGATATATTCGCAGTGGACCCGAGCTCCAAAATATATACACAACAAACCGAATACATACAGACAGAACAAATAATTCGAATTCGATTCGATTCGATTCGATTACGATTCAATTAAGTCAATATAATACAAATTTGATTTTATTTGAATTGAATTGATTCGAGGACGGATTGAATTCGATTTGGTTTGAATCGAAACACGCAGACGTACACAGCCAGAAACACAGACAGACCGAAATGATTTCGCCCCACATAAATATGCTATATATACTCCACAGTACAGTGGAATACAGTATCGTACAGTACAGTACGGTGCGGTACAGAACAGTAAACTCCCACACTTACAAAAGACCAACTACTACAAATGCTCAGCTCATTTGAACATGCCACGTACATATATTCAGTACTTAACATATTTAAATTTAGTATGCATTCCAAAATATATATTTACTTATATATACATTACAAACGAATTTCTAATTACTAACAAAAGTACCTAAATTTGATATATATATATATCTATATATACATAAATATACCTATATATGTTTAAAGCTAACATTAAACATTTGTAGTCGATCCAAAAATGTTTGTTTTGATTTGTTTATTTTTTTTTTTGTTTTGTTTTGTTTTCATTTCCCGTTTTGTTTATTTTTTGCTCCTTCTTTGCTCTATATCGCTGTCACTTTCCTGCATTTTTGAAAATCCGATATAATTAGCAATTAGACCCCATATATAACCCCATTTCTATATACTATATATACATGTATACACACACATGCAAGCAAGCAAGCAAAATAACCCAACCTACGTATATATATTGCTGATAGTTATATTAATTAAATACATGTAAAACTATATATTTAAACCAACAACAGTTATAGCTTGGTACCCGTTTTTTACTAGTATTTTTCGGTATTTTCGGTGAGCTTCAGTCGCCTTTAACCAACTGCTGTATCGCTTTCTCATTCCAACCAAAGTGACCTAACCCTGCTATCTCTTTTTAATCTAAACAGTCTTCTAACTATAGTTACATATATTTTTCACAACTTTCACAATCAATCCTGCTCTAACTGGTATAAGTAACATGAATTAGCACGTCTGCTTTTTATTTAAGAGTCCGGTTGGAAAAGGTTTCTCTTATTTATAGCTAGGCACTTTTTTTTGGGGAAATAACTTTCTCTCTCTCTCTCACTGTGATCAAAGCTTCGATTTTAATTTCCTTGTCACATTTCGGTTTTTGTAGGGTTCAATCTGGCCAACTACCTATCTACCTCTGTATATACATATATATGTATATGTATGTATATGTATATATACCTTTCTCTGTTTCCCAGCCTGCCTCTAACTGAAACGCACAAATCTGCAGCATGGTAAAATCATATTTGTTGATTGATTGATATTTAATTTAATTGTGATTTTGCACGAAGCTTGCATACGATGATTGCCTCGATGATTGATTTAAATTTGAATTTGGATTTGGATTGATTGGTGTGACGATTTTTTATTATTTTTTTCGTGTAACTTCTTTTATTGCCACGCTCCAAGTCCATCGCATAGACGCGATTGATGGCTATGATTGTTGTACATGTGATCGAAATCCGATTTCATCTGTCACGATTCCAAAATTTGAGTTGATTTGAATTGATTTGATCTGTGTTGTGCCTGAGAAAGAAAAAGCCTAGCGAACACCCAAATAACATGATATGATATGATTGAAACAAAAACTGAAAACAACATTACCAACAGCAACAACAAGAACAACAGCAAAGAAAAACTACGTTTCTCCTTCTCCCACTGTCTCTCTCTTTCTCTATCTTTGTATCTATCCCTCTCTTCTGTCGTCTCTAACTAACGCATTGATTGAAGAAGTGTTTGTTTTTCTGTGTGTTTGTTGCGAGACTTTAACTGTCACCAAACCAAAAACACTCTATGTAACTTGAACACTTCACCCAAACACACACTTACCAGTTACAAATAAATTATACGGTTTTACTTTAAATCTAATTCGAATTGATAATTGATCGAACGTAGTTTTACTTATTTTTCTTAATTTGTAACCTTTTCAAATTCTTTTATAAATCTAAGATTATCGAAAAATACCGTTGTATTGCCTGTGCGTGTGTGCGTGTTTGTGTTTAAGTTTTTTGCCAATGCCTATGCGTATGTGTATTTGTATGTGTGCGTGTGTTGGTGTGTGTATGTGTGTTGTGCATCACACCCACACATCTAGCATCAAACCGTTATACACATTCAAGTATAACAGTTAAATAAAAGTCGTTGCCTAAAGTTTAACCCCCTTTCAGTGTTTGTTAACCAAAAAAAAAAACAATTACCAACCAAACGAAACCAAATAATAAAGTAAATGTCACGTATAAATTGTAAATTGTTGATACGATACTTTTTTCCAAATAACCCAAGTAAAACCCCAAAACAGAACCTCGTTTAACCCCAAACCTGTTAACCCTTGTAAAAATAAAGTACACACATTAAACATAAACTCACAAAAGAAAACAAAAACTATAAAGCGCAAATGCACAAAAAAAGCAGCAGCAACAAGGCAAAAGCAGCCTGCATCTACCAAAATACGTTAAACGTACATATACCATCAACATTCCCCCGGATTGCCAAAAGTGGCTCCATGCATTTTCTCTCACACCCTCTCTCTCTCTCTCTCTGTCATTGACTTTTCCTTTTTTTTTGTTGATATCCCTTGACCTAGTTCAGTCCACATATGTGTAAAATATAGCATCGTCTTTCGTCTTTCATGGGTGTCAGGTTTTAAGAACTTGTAACTAAAAAAAATGCTTTGGCACCTTGTACACTTTCCATTTTGCCCCAAATTAATTTACTTTAAGCATTACCTTGACACCTCACTTACTTAAAGCCTCAAGACGGTAAATTTGCTTAAATATACACACATTGATTTATTTTAAAGCCAAGATACAGTTTTTTTTTTGCAAACCATATAAATATCTATCCATATAATATTTAGCTTGGTGTGTTAAATTTGCGTTAATATAGCGCCCGAGCACGGACATGTTGCATAACAGTCCCTGGTCGGGCGCCACCTGTAAGGAAATGCAACACACCTTTTTCTGTCTCTCTCTTTCAATAGAGAAATTGACTTATTGAAAATAAAAAGTGTGACTAAAAATTAAAATAAGTATTTACTGATTAAATATACTTTACTGTAATATACTTTTCACCCCCACTGAGTTCCCATCATTCTTAGTGATGTGAAAAATTTATAAAAATATTAATATATCGATATTTTTTGGATAGAAAAAAAATTTACACCGTGAAAAATCATCGATACGATATTTTAAAAATATTTTCACAACCATAATCACTATTCACTTTTACCGCTTTAACTGTTGCTGCTATTTTTCTGTCCATTTCGGTTTGCCAACCCAAAAAAAAAGAGAACAAATCAAAACAGAGACCAAAACAAAAACAGAAACAAAACCCCATATAACCCGAAATGAAGTGAATGTTAAACCACCTTAACCCCCCAAAAATGACCCTTAAAAAACTATCCAACCAAACCCCACTCTGTCCGTCGATAAATAAAACGACAACTACTTTTATTTTTGCTGCCTAAACAAACTTAAAAAAAAAAAAAAATAAAACAAAACAAAAAATGAAAAACAAAAACTGAGAATTAAAACTCTGCCCCCTCCTACCCCCCAAAAATTCCCGATCTTCATCTAGCTGAACGACACGACCAGTCCGGATAGTCCGTCACTTGAATTTGTACCGGAGGCCTCGAGCACCGATCCAACGGATCCAACGGCGATCGTCGGCTCCCGTCCCAGTTCGCCCGATCCCGTCGTGGTAAACAGTTCTCGGGAAACCCTGATTAGCGGCTCAGCAGCGTCATCGGCGGCAATGATGGCCAAGAGTCCCCAGCGGGAAGATGCTGCCCCCAAGGAGCTGCAGGACAGACGCAAGTCCATGTCCTGGAAAACGTTCAATTTGAAGCGTCAATTATCGAAAGTCAATATGAAGATCGGTGGTATGAATGTCAACACCGATCTGGAGTCGCTCAAGAATAGCTCCATTTTCTACACGCCCAAGGAGGCTTCACCAGATGGCGTTATGCCAACGCCGCCGCCGCCGCCAACCGAAGAGGAGACGACGGCCGAGCTGAAGGAAGATGAAGCGTTGGATGATGCTGAAATGGCCGCAGCATCCACATCGCCGTCGGTGCGCGGCAAATTTCGATCCTCCACCACCGATTCGCCGGATGAAGGGGCCGCCGGCACTAGCTCCAGTGGCGTTCGTCGAGTGGACTTTGAGCAAATGACATCGGCGGCAGCAGCGGTGGAGGTGGAGCGGCCGAACAATCTGCCTTTGGCAGAGTCACAAGCACCCGTTCCACTGAAGCCGGCCCGTCAAAAATTCAAAGAGAAGGCGCGCGATCAACGCCTATTATCAGTACCGAATATCAAGTACCAGCCGCGAGATTTGCGTGGCGGCGTGCGAGTCCTCAAGAACGATGTATCTCCACTGACCAGCGGCGGTGGCACCGGAGCCAGTGGAGGTGGAGGAGCCGGTGCTGTAAGCGGAGGCGCCAGCGGCGGTGGCGGAGGCAAAAAGATACGTAAGTATGGCCCCCGCCGAAGGATCACTCCCCAAATCCTCAAACCCTTCCCCAAGTATATAATAATAATAAAAAAAAGAGAGCTTCCAAGACGACTGTACTATCAACAGCGTTCTTAGCCCCGTTTCTTCTAACAAAAAAGTAAAACGAACATAAAATTAAATTAAATGCGCAGAGCGAGCGAGCGAGTTCTTTGCGTGATCGCTAGGCAGGCAGGCAGAATGTGGATGTAAAATCCAAATCGGAGAGCTGAAATACCACCCATCGGAACCGAAAATGTACTGTGTTTTAGCGATTGCATTTTAGATTTCATTTTCTTGCTATTAGAACGTGGTAAAATCTTAATGGATCTAATCTTGGACTCATTAAGTGTTTCTACACACCAGCCTTGCGTGGCATCCGAGCAGGGACATGCTCTTAAAAGGATAAAGCCCTTAATTTTCTAAAATTTACTTTAAATAAACTACAGTTATCCTGCAGCCCTGCTTGGACGCTACTTAGTGAAATTATATAGATTCAGTTTAGAATTACAAAAGATTAACCGCGTCTAAACACAGTAATTTTCCTTCTATCGTCGTTGCAATTGTTTATCTCTCTCTTATCTCTCTTCTATCCTCCCCGTTTCTTCTCCAAAATTCGTTCATCCTAAAAATGGCGTTTTGTTGTCGCTTCTGGTTGGGCGGGCTTACGGGTGTTCTTCCCTTCCCTTTTTATGTGTTGTTCCTTTGCTTTTTGTTGCTTTTAGTTGCTGCTACTTAGCTAGTAGAGAATAGCAAACAAAAATGAGATGAAACTACTGTAAACATAGCAACCCTGTTTCCCCAAAATTTTCCTACAAATTACAGCTAGCGATGTGCAAAAAGTACAAAATCGAAATCTAGAAATGCGAACGATACCAAAATAAAAAATCCGTTGCTTCTTATGTTAATTTTGTTGAAACGAAAAACCGAAACCAAAATTGCATTTTGTGTATAGAGCCTACTTTGTAGAGTCTTAGCTAAACCACAATGACAAATAACAATAAATACCAAGTAAAAGTAACCGTAAATAAATATATATATACATATATATACTTATACATAAATGTAAACGAAAACCAACAACAACAACAGCAACTACTAGAACAGCAATCTTCAGCAACCACAACCAATGTGATGAAATAACAAAAACAACTTTACTGCAACCAACAACAACAAATTCACATACGCACCCAATCCAAATAAATGCAACAACAATACAAATTACAAATAAGTAAAAAAAAACCAACATCTTTCAAAACTTTTTGCCAAAAATGTCTTATTCTATGCTTCTTCTTCTCCCTCAATACCTAGGCAACGGATGCAGAAGAGCTGCAATACAACTGCCTTTATGTGATTGTGTGGAAGTTCTTTGGTAAATCATTTAACAACCACAACAACACCACCACCAAAAACACCACAACATCTCACCAGTCACCCCACACTCCAGAACAACAAGAACCGTTTACAAGCACCATCATCATACCCACATACATTGTGTAACTATAAAGCTTAAACTCTCGAAACTAACCAACTAACTCCTTAGTAAGCAAGACACGAAACCTACTTTTAAGCTTAGAGATTAATTGTAAACGCGGGTGCTGTAGGCCAAACACACATTCGAAAAGGTTAAAAGAAAAACACTACAAAAAGTTTCACCAATCACCACACCACACAAAAGCTCACCACTCAGTCTGTGTATGTGCACTGTGCAAAAATGAAATGGTACATTCCATGAAATGTAACCAAAATCGAAATATCGAAAATGATATAACATGTTGATTGTTGTACGTTTAATATTCCTGTGTTTAGTCTGTAAGTTCCGACACTCGAACACACACACACACCTATACACTGAAAGAAACCTCAGTGTATATACCGATCCCCTGTGTACTCTTCTGATTCCACTACTATCTGATCTCCGCATCAATAGAGAGAGTTTAATTAAGCTTGAGGCTGTGCTCCCATCAATCGATTTTGGTCCCCAATCTCCTCCCTAAAGCCCCACGCTCCTTCTGGTCGTCTCTATATTCTATCGATGGCCTTGGCTTCGGGTATCGATAACTTGGGTTATTTCAACGATTTTTTTTCTTCGTTTTACTTCTGTTTCCTGTATTCATTTGAATATTATTTTCGTTTCGATTGTTCCGTTGAATGTGTGTGTGTTCTGGCTATCGATAAGCAAACAAGAAAATTACAGTTGTCTTTTCGTAAAGTCATCGTTTTCGCCTATCGCTTTTCTCCAACGTGTCACCACATATGTATAGTTTAAACCACTTGTAAATATATATAAAACAAAACAATCTGATCTCTAAGCTAAATCATTTATGCATATAACCGAATACTTTTAAATCAATTGTTCATATTTAATACCAGCTAATATATCCACCCGCATACATATAACCACATGATGTCTATCTCTACGTTCTAAGCCAGAGATTTGAAAGTTCACCAAAGTTTATTCGCTCTACTCCTTACATACATATATCTCTCTATCTCTCGTCTTTTTTCGTACTTACACTCACACATATGCCATAAATATTCTACTCAATTCGTATTCCTTGTTATGATCACCTTAAGTAACTATTATCGTGTTCTCGTGTTTTTTATTGTGCTTCTTCTCATATTAATGTCACTGTCAATCGATGTCACCCAAATAACACCCAACAAACCAATGCAACGACCTCTGCCTCCGTTTCTCGCTGTGTATACGTATTTGTGTTGTTATCGAATATTATCGATAATTCGATATTTTTGCACTTATCACCAAAATTCAATAACCATTAAACGCTTTTGTATTTATAACATATCTTAAAAAAAAAATGTATTAAATCGTGTTTGTTTTGCACTCGAATTAACGAATACCGTCTAACGATTAACAATTAACGATCAACGATGACAGATCAGCAGACAACACTGTAAATTGATCCAACGACAGTGATCGCTTGCAACTGAAGACTTTGATTTTGCCTAATTTATGTACATTATGTTCTATATATATTTTTATTTAATTTAACATTCTTTTGTGTATCTCAAACTCTTCTATCCTAGAAACACCTCTTTCTCTTCAAAAAGAAACGAGTTAAAAAGACTGATATTCTAAACAAATTAAAGCGTAAGTTTATCATTTGTTTTGTAACTATTTCAAATTAAATTGCAGAGCAAAATGTGTTGAAATAAACTCATTCATAGACTCAAGAAAAGTTCTAGAGGAAATAGAACTAGAAATATTTATAGAGCTTTTTAAAGACATATTTTATTTGATTTAGAATTTAAACTAGAAAATTGGCTGTAGTCGTATTTGAAGTTTTGTATTCTGTAATTCGTTTCTCCAGGTCCTTGGCGAATATCACGTATTAATGGTAGAAATATCAAGTATACGCCACGTATACGCAAATCACGTATTCGACACGTGTACACTAAGAAAAGTTTTTGTTTAAAATGCTTATAAAAGAAATTCAAATTAATAGCAAATTCTGATTTTTGAAATTATGTTTGCTTTATTTTCAGTCGCAATTGTTTTTGTTTACAAATTACAAGCCTTGTCTTTGGGTGTTAGCCAGCGTTCACTGTACTTTAACCCCATGTTCCGATTCGTTTCGTTTTGTGCACACTCGTTGCTTCCGTTTAACCCCTATATTGAGCGCACCTCTCGCAAGAGATCGCCACAGGACACTCACAATCACATGAGCACAACCTACACACACCAACACCTACACCACACACACGCATAGCACAAAATAACTGAATAGAAAAAATAGAAAACAGCAAAGAAAAAAACAAAGTCTCAAAAGAGAACCGAAAAATGTGAAAGAGAATATAAAAGTAAGAATTAAAAGGGACATTCAATCATTTTGTGCATTTATCTTTCTGTCTCTCTCTCTCTCTCTATCTCTCTGTCTTTCTTCCTCTATATATATATCTCTCTCTCTCTCTATCTCTGACTATGTGTGTGTATCTCTCTCTCTCTCTCCCGTGTCTCCCACAATTATTGTTTATATAAAAAAAACATATTTTGCAATTGCCTCAGATCAACGGCAGCGGAGTTGTAGCTGCACAGCAGCAGCAGCAACAGCAGCAGTCGCAAGCGCAGCAGCAGCAGCAGCAATTGCAGTCGCAGCAAACGCAGGCGCAGCAACAGTTTACACAGCAGCAGCAGCAGTCGCAGCAGCAGCAGCAGCAGTTACAGCAGCAACAGGCTTTGTTGGAAGAGGAGGCAGCAGGATCCGGAGCAGGAGCAGCCGCTGCGTCATCATCAGGATCATCCGTTTATGGGGCAGACGATGCAGGTGCGGGTGTTGCTAGTGGCGGTGTTGGTGTTGGTGGTTTAAGCAGTGCGATTAGCAGTGGATTTGGTGGTGGATTTGCTGCATTAAAGGTGGCAGCAGAGCAACAGGTGCAACAGCAGCAGCAGCAACAGGTGCAGCAGCAGGAGCTGCAATCTCAATCCTTTGACGCTGCTGATTATCCGTGGGGCGAATGCGGTGCAGGCGGCGGTGCTAGCGGCGGTGCAGGTGCGCAACAACATCAATATCAACAGCATCCGTATCCGCATCCGTATCCGCATCCGCATCCGTTTACGCATCAAACATCCGTTATACAGCAACAGCAGTCAGTGACATCGTACGAGTCCCTAAAAAAGTCCAAATCACAAGGTGGGAGCACAACCAGAGAGCACAACAAACTACTACAACTACAACTACAACTACTACTACAACAAAAGACAATAATAACAACAACAACAACATGCTAATAGCAACTTCCACAACAACAACAACAATAGCAACTACAGCAACCAATACAAGCAACAGCAACCAAAGCAACCAAGCTAAAAAAGAACTGAGATCTCGCACCCACAAGCATTTCTTTCAAGTGTACCACACCCACAAACACAGACACACACTTTCACACACTCCCACACCTACAGTGCAGTGTATACAGTTCAACTTCTCAAAGACGAACCTAACCTCAAAAAGAAACCGTACAGTACTGCACGCTCTCGCTACAGTGAATATGAAGAGAACTTGAACTAGCTCTTGCTCCTTATCGAATCTCATTTTGCGCGCTATTAAATATTTTGCATTCCAAAAGCTAAATTATGGGCGCTATTTATTTTTGTTTTTAAAGTTTATCAGTTTATCGAATAATTTCTTGAGAGTTGAGCTCCTAAAATTATTTCATAACTCAAAGGCTGTACATCGTGATGAAAGGCTACAAAGGTCCTTATAGGTCCTGCGATAGCTCAGAAAGTTTCGATTTGTAGAAGTTCCACTGTACCTCTTAATCTCTCAATCTCTCTCTCTAAGTGTCCTATCTGTCTCTCTCTGCACACGCACGCACACTTACACGCGCACACGCACACGCACATATGGACAGCAGGATATGCACGTTGCTTGTGGCCCCGCCCCCTTTCTCCGCTCTAGTGTGTGTGTGTGTATGTTGGTGTGTCTAAAATTTGGAAAATATATTTTTTGTTGATTTTTTTTTTGTTTTTAGGGATATTTTTTGGGGGGGTGGGGGTCGATGGCTGGAGCTGTCTGTCTCTTTCTCGCTCGATCGCTCGCTCGCTCGCTCTGTTTCTCTCTCTCTCTCTCTCTTTGTCTCTCTCTCTAGCCCTAGAACAAAGGGGTCTAAAAATGATCCTTCTCTCTCTAGCTCGCTCGCTCGTTCGCTCTCTGCTCGCTGTCTCTTTGTTTTCTACTCTCTACATATCTCTATCTCTCTCTCTATCCTGTCTCTGTCTCTGCTACTGTCTTACTATCTGTCTCATTCGCTCGCTCGCTCTGTAACTCTCGATCTAGCGCTCTCGCTCTCTCTCTCTCTCTCTCTCTCTATGCCTCTCGGTATTTTGTATTTGCATTTGGCACGCTTTGAACCAAGAAAATTAGCGTTATAAATAAAAAATAAAACAAAAGCGAATGAAATAATAACTATAAACTAGACTAACTGGAATTATAATAAATTAATTTATAACAGAACATAGATAAGAATAAAAAAAAATCCTATCTTTTGGATTTTGTATTTGGCAAAAATGTTAACTTTTGCATAGTCCACACACATACAAGCATACACATACTGTCACAACCATACATATAAGCGCCTAGCTGAGCACACCACAAACACAAACACACATGCAGCAAGTTTGTTTTCTTTGTTTATTTAATATTTCCTTTTTTTTAGTTTTTTTTTTCTTAACTCTAGTGCCGCTTTCGAAATTGCACTCACAGCTAAGATCACTCAATGATATCAATACTCGAATAATCGAATAATCAAGCAAGAGAGAATGGCGACAGTTGCTCGCAGGTGTGTGTGTGTGCAAGTGAGATGGCACTACAAGCATCCGTTTCCAGGGTTGCCAACCTTGAGAAGTACTCCGAACTTACTTTTTGGTACTAAACATACAAAATTTAGGAATTTTCCTAAAATGTTGTCACTAAATTAAATCTAAAAAATATTAACAAACAAAATTTAACTAAAGTTTGTACCTGAATCTCCACAATTTGTGGAAAACCAAAACAAAAAATAATTTTAAAAATTTAATTAATTTAAGTTGCTTGAAAACTGAAAAAATAGCTTTTGAAATATTATTTTAAATAATCTTTTTGAGCCAAAACTTTTAATTTTTCTAATTTAAATAGCTCGGCTAAACACAACTTCAGCCTTATTAGTTGTTTTGAAAATGAAAGGATAATAAAGTCTTGCGAGCGGCTGACGCAATCACATATATATAAATGAAAACGTACACACACAGTTACATTGTAAACACATACAAATCACTTAAACATATTAGGCAGCCTAGCGGTATCTTAGTGTTGTGCAGCGCAAAAAAAAAAGCAACATAATGCAAAAACAAAAAAAAAACATCGCAATTACAAGTAAAATTAAATTAGACAATAAAAGCAACAATTCGATTAAAATCCTAAGCAAAAGTTTTGCCTACTACCGCCCGCCGCTTTTATTCTATCTCTCTCTCTCTCTATCTCTCTCTTTATCTATCTCTTTATCACTCTATCTCTGACTCTCTCTCTCTCTATTTCTATATATTCGCCTGTCTCTGTTTCACGATATTTATATAAAAAATATGTATCTTGAAATCTTGTTGTAACTCGTGTTTTTTATTTGTTTCTCTCTTTCTCCTATCTGTATGATGCGCATCCATCTCAACATCATCAATCTTTTTGATAAAAAAAAAAAAAAAACAAAAAACAAAAACAAAAAAACCAACCACGAAAAATAAATTACAGATAAATTGGATGGAACTTTCTCAAGATCCAGATCATCGTCAATGTCCAGCATTGATATGTCTTCCTCTGAATCTGTTACTTGTTTAGCTTTCATCGAGAGTTATGCAAAACGAAATGGTGAGCTTATAACTATCATTTAATGATCATATAAATGATATATATATCAAATTTTGATTTTCAAACTCGTTTATGGTGCAGATATTTTGACACTTGTTCCTACTTTGTGGATTGGAACTAGTTTCGGTTCGATACTGACATTGTTCATCACTATGCCGGACCGAGATGTGCGCAAATCTCAGCCAGTATTGATAACAATAAATGGTAAGTGCTTTTTAAAACAATTGGTAGTGTTGTAAAGTCCTTTTTCGATATTTTAAACACTACTTTTGATGCTTAAATAATGATTAAAACAATGTTTAAATTGAATTTATTAATTGGTCATTAAATTTAAAAGTCACAAAGTATGAAATCAAAGTAACACTTAAATATTTTCTTATTCTTGTTTTTTTCCCCCTTTTCAGGTGGCCCCGTAGTACGACTTAAAGGATCCATAACTTCCATGTCTTTTTTAGACTCATACGGTTCGATCATACCCTATACGTTTGAGACCTGGCGTGACGAGAACAAGGACAAGAAAGACCGTAAGAACATAATTATCTATGTATATGTAATAATAGTTAGTTTGTTAAAATAATTACAAATGGGGGTTATTCACGGATTCGATTGAAAGCAGAGTCAAAGAAACATCCCAGTTGCCGCTCTTTTTCATTCTCTCTCGGTTAAAGTGCGTGAGCAGAATTAACTCTCTTGATGAGAAAGAGAGAGAGATTCTTTAAGATTTCATGTCGTTCACTTTGCGACAGAGTTCAAATAAAGAATCGCTTAAGAGCTCTGATTGAAATTATTATAAAAGTATATAAATAGTAGCATAATTATAATATTGTTATTACTATTTTCATTCCAATAGGCACACCCACAAAGAGCAGCAGCCGCACCAGTCCCACATTCACACCGACAACTGCCAATACAATATCAAACACTTCGATTGCGGGCGGTGGTGGTGGTGGTGCCTCCGCTGGCGGAGCTGGTGGCGCGGCCGGTGGTAGTGCTGGCACTGGCGTCGGTGCAGCGGGTGCGGGAGCGGGAGCTGGAGCTGCCGCAGCTGCAGCGGGCGGCAGTGGCGGTGCCGGAGCCGGAGCCAGTGGCAGTGGTGGAGCAGCGACCAGCGGCAGTGCCGGAGTCGGTGGAGGCGGCGGCGGTATGAGCAGCAGCAGCGCCAGCAGCAGCGGAATAAGCGGAAGTGTTAGCACCGGCTTGGAAACACTCACCGATCGACAATATATCGTTATCGCTAGCGAGAAGCAAACAAAAGTCTTCGATGTGGCCAACCAGTGTTGCATCAACCGCATACAATTATCGGAAATGGATTTTGCAGTCAAGGCAGAAACTATCACGATGAAAGGTAACACGCTAGTTACATTAGTTTTAAATTTATTCTATACATTTCCCGTGTCCTTTCAGATGGCTCTTGCTTAGCAACCTATCTTTCGAATGGCCATCTAATGGTACATAGTCTTCCTAGTCTAAAACTGTTATTGGATACTGATTTCTTACCGCTTATGGACTTAAGGTTGGCTCTCTTCATATTTATATTTTAATATTCATATATTTTATAATCATATTCCGTTTGATTGTAGTTTTCAAACAAAATGTAAACAGGGAATTGTGGATCCAATGCTTTCGATATGGGGTCAACAGATCATTGTTCATGAAGATACAACTCAGTGAGTGAACCTTGTAACAATTATTGAATATAAATACAGTCAATACTCCCCCTTGTCGTCCACAGAATATCAAAAATATTTTGCTTTAGTCATAAAGGTCATGGATTGTACATGGCATCGCCCACCGAAATTCAAAAATTCACGATATCATCGGAATTTTGGTAAGTCTGCAATTCAAATGGATTAAAGCTTAAGAAAAATTATTTATATATTGATACTGTATCGATACATTTGATCATTTCGATACATTCGATCATTTGACGCAAAAGATGATATTTAAATCGATATTTGAATCAAAATGAAATTTTTGATGTTTTTCGATATTATGTAGATTTTTGCCTCAAATATATTTCGTTTTTAACCAAATATATTTCTATATACTTCCCTAATATATCCTCGTTTTGTTTTACTTTAAAAAATAACTAATATTATCTAAACTATTTCATTTTCAGTCAATTTATTTTGGAGATGATGGGTGAACTATATACGGTACAGGAAATGCCCGAACAGCCGAAGGAGGGTTTCTTCAAGGGTCTATTTGGCGGCGGCGCCAAGCTCCTCGATCGCGAAGAGCTATGTGAGTTTTTATATCCAAATTTCAAATATTCTTTATACATATATACAATATGAATATATATTTCCATAGTTGGCGAGCAGAGCGGCAAGGCGAATCGCTCGGTGGCCAGGCACATACCTGGCGCCAATTTGGAGCAGCTTGGCCAGCGGGCATCCACCGCCGCATCGGAGATTAGCCGGGCGCACCAACTGGCCATGGAGCGCGGCGAGAAGCTTAATTTGCTGGAGGAGCGCGCCGAGCGTATGGCCAACACTGCTCAAGATTTCAGCGGCACTGCGCATCAATTAATGCTTAAATATAAAGACAAGAAGTGGTATCAGTTGTAAAATATCTATTTTAGGAGCCAATTCTACCACAGTTATTGTAATATTGCTTTTATAAACACTTTCTACTACTACATTACGAGTAAAGTACACTTATTTAATTTCCTGTTTTCAAGTCGTCACGTTATTTACAAAACAAAACAAAAAACGCAAAAAACAAAAACAAAACCAAAACCAAACAACAACAAAATTCACAAAAACAAAAACCAGAAAACAAAAAAAAACTGAAAGAGAAAAACCAACCAAAAAATAAACAAAAAAAAACTGTTTTTAATAAAAATATATATAGACCAAAAAAGCAAGCATTTTGTATTTTCTCTTGATGGTGGAAAGTTTTTTAAAACTCGTCTTTTCGGTATTTTGAAGTCAAATTTGAGATCTGCGAATGGAACTAATATATTAATTTAGAGAATATCTTTCACTTATTTTTTAAACATGAAAATTTCTTATTGGAAATTAGGTTTGTAATTAGAATACAAATGCAATTGGGAATTTTAGTAAATGAGCGACTAATTTGAATATAGCGCCAATGCAGTGTTTGAAAGCGCATACTGTGAGCCAGTGAAATTTGGTACGATGGTAGCGATAGTATCGATGGTCCACTTTATTATTTGATGATAAATCAATACAAGGAATAAAAAAATGTTGATGAGAAACCAAAAACACTTTCAAAATATAACGTAAGAAAGTAATGAGACAACTATGGCTATAAATGATTTAAAGTTGCTACCGTTTTCATAAAAAACGATGCATTCTGCTATCGAAAAACATCGGCAAGAGGCAAAGAGAATATATCGATACGCACGAAAAGTTCAGACATCGATGTATCGATGTTACATCGATGTTACTTTTTTGCTGGAGTCTACCATTTTATTTTAGTTAATAAAATATACATATTTCCTCTCTTCTTTTTTCCGCTGTGCGCGTACGAAAACAGCTGCAAGGCCTCGCGTCGAAAGTGCAATAAATACAAGAAATATTGAGTGGAAAACGGCTAGCGGACGAGATTTTCCCCGTTCCGTTTTTTTTTTCTCCACCAGTCGACGACGAATATATTGTAAAAGAGCAGCAGCGACAGCTAGCCAGCCAGCAGCAGCAGCAGCCACCAACCTTGAGAAACACCCAGCACGGCAGCTATATTTCGTTTCACTCGCTCGCTCGTCGGTTGGTAAGATTTTTGCTGCTCGTCTGTAAAAATGGGCAATGAAATATCCGCGAGGATGTGTTTCGTTTCATTTCTTCATTTTCTTATTTCGTCCAGTTCCAAATGCGTGCTAAATATGCGGACGTGTTTGTGTGCGTGCGTGAGTGTGTGTCGTCTTGCTTTGCCTTGGTGTGCGTGTCTCGCTGAGCGTTTCCATGTGTATGCTTGTATGTCTGTGCGTTCGAAATTTTTCTTTTGTGTAAAACATTTGTAAGGTGCAACTGCAACGGTGTGTGTGTTGTTGCTCAGCTTGTGTGTATGTATATATGTATGTATCTCTCTGGTTTCTTCTTGTTGTTGTTGTGCGTCATAGTGTGTTGAGTGTGTGTATGAGTAGCGGGGCTACTGAGTGTGCTTGTGTGTGTGTAATATGCATTCCAACGGGGTAAAGGAGAAGAGGAACAGCAGCGGACGGACAGGAAGGCAAGCAGTACCTGTCGCCAGAGTCTATCGTCTATCGATGTGTCTGTCTGACTGTGTGTGTGTGCTTATTTAGAAATTCCCCCTAAGGAAAAGTGCCTATGCCTTTGCTTTCCCCCTCCAATTCCCATTCCCATCTACCACCAGCAGTGATCGCCGATAATCGATAATGCACAAAAGTATCGATTGGAAGCAGGCTCGAAAAACAGCGTAAAGAAAAAACGCATAAAACAAAGTGCAAGCGGGCTGTGTGTGAGAAAGAAAAAAAAAGCTAAACAAGTGCAGAAGAGGAGGAAGAGCGGCGGTGGAAAAGAAAGTACATACTTGGCAACAAAAACAAACCAGCTTTAGTTATAACAAAAAGAAAACAATCAGCTGTTCAAAAACCTGAAAAATATCCACAAAATATTTCTTTTAAAATTATCAAAAGAAATCATTTTTTTTTGTTTATACAAATAGGTAATCATTTTCCACAGTGAAAACGTTAAATGTTTTGTTAATTACTTACAAAAAATTATCTTTTTTGAATAGAAAAGAAACTAAGCCAAAGATGTCTTATTTTTAATGAGGTTTCTGGTGTTAAATTTATTTATTTATTGTTAAATGCAACAAGTAATTCTTAAATTATTTATTATGTTTTTATAAATGTAAAAAAGAAAAAACAAAATAAAGTCACTGGAGAAGAGGAGTTGAGTCTGGCTGAATCGAATATCTATAATCTATATCCAGTTCATTTTTCTTTGGTTTCTAGCCATATAATTGGATAAATAGATATTTGAGCTATGTAACAGAAGAGACTTTTTCTGCGCAAAAATCAAGCTCTGTTTGTGAGTTGTATTTAACCTTCTTTGTTTACTATTTATATTTCACCGTCTGCCAATCAGATTTCATTATGCTGCTGTTGATGCCAAGTTTCTAGGGATTTTTCACTGTAGAGGTTGGTCTTTTGAGGTAAAAAGTACAAAACTGGTAGTAAGGTTGCAGTAGTTAATAGTTATTATTTATCCAAATGAAATAATTATAAGAAATGTATTTGTAAAAACATAAAGTTCAAGTCGATTTCATCATTTATTCTCATGTTTCAATATCTTTTATGATCTGAACCTGTTATAATTAATACATTTCATTAATTATGATACATTTTCTCTCCACTTTAGCAGTTATTTCACGTAATCCCGCACAAGTGCTTTCATAAGAGAAGCCCCTAAGGCGGTGGAGCAGGTGCAGCAGCAGCAGCAGCTAGCCAAGATGGACAAGATGCGGATATTGAAGGAAAGCCGCCCCGAGATAATCGTCGGTGGCAAATATCGGGTGATTCGAAAGATTGGTAAGTACTCTCTGCCGTATCTCTCTCTTGACATCCTTGAATCTTCTACTAACTTGTTGCTTTGCTGCTAACCTGCAGGAAGCGGCTCCTTTGGCGACATTTATCTGGGCATGAGCATCCAGAGCGGTGAGGAGGTTGCCATTAAGATGGAAAGCGCCCACGCGCGTCATCCCCAGCTGCTGTACGAGGCCAAGCTGTATCGCATTCTCAGCGGCGGCGTTGGCTTTCCCCGCATTCGTCACCATGGCAAGGAGAAGAACTTTAATACGCTGGTCATGGACCTGCTGGGACCCTCGCTGGAGGATCTATTCAACTTTTGTACGCGTCACTTTACCATCAAGACGGTGCTGATGCTCGTCGACCAGATGATCGGACGCTTGGAGTACATTCATCTCAAGTGCTTCATCCATCGGGACATCAAGCCCGATAACTTTCTGATGGGCATCGGCCGTCATTGCAACAAGCTCTTCCTGATCGATTTCGGTCTGGCCAAGAAGTTCCGTGATCCGCACACGCGTCATCATATCTTGTATCGCGAGGATAAGAATCTAACCGGCACCGCCCGCTATGCCTCAATCAATGCCCATCTCGGCATCGAGCAGTCGCGTCGCGACGACATGGAATCACTTGGCTACGTGATGATGTACTTCAATCGCGGCGTTCTGCCCTGGCAGGGCATGAAGGCCAACACCAAGCAGCAGAAGTACGAGAAGATCTCCGAAAAGAAGATGTCCACACCGATCGAGGTCTTGTGCAAGGGCTCGCCGGCGGAGTTCTCAATGTATCTAAACTATTGTCGTAGCCTGCGCTTTGAAGAGCAGCCGGATTACATGTACCTACGTCAATTGTTCCGGTAAGTTAAAGAGTTGTAATCTATATACCTTGGGAAATTATGAGTTATATTATATTGAGTAAGATATATATATTGCTATAATATATAATATATAAATATTGATTAAGAGTTTGCCAAGTTGAGCTGTTCTTGCTAAGCTCTTTCCAAAATTCAACTTAAAACAAGATGAAGCTGAGCAAAAAGTAGGCTTTATTAACTTTAGTAGCACAGTTGGATATATATTATATTCTGTTATATAGGTTTTATACCAATGGACGCACTTAAGGAAAGAATATAATTAGAGTAACAAAACATCGAAAATGAGTTACAAATTGTAGTAGTTTATAAATAGAGATAGATTATATCAGAAATAGAGATAGATTATATCAGAAATAGAGATAGATTATATCAGAATTTTGAATATGCTTTAAGAAAAGACACTTTTATAAATAAGGTTAGTTTATAACAGTTAAAGAAGTACAAATTTTATCAATCGAAAGCAAACTACGTATTTTATATATATTTTTTAGCACGAATATTGGAGAAATTCTCTCTTTTCAGTTCGAATATTGGAGAAATTCTCTCGTTTTAGTTCGAATATTGGAGAAATTCTCTCGTTTTAGTTCGAATATTGGAGAAATTTTCTCTCTTTAGTTCGAATATTGGAGAAATTCTCTCTCTTTAGTTCGAATATTGAAGAAATTCTCTCTTTTTTAAATGCTTGATTCCTTTTCATACTTGTTCGATTGTTAGTTCAAAAATGTTTAGCTCTGAATGTTGATTATCCCCAAAAATAATCCTATTTTATAGTTTTACATATGTTTATGTTATATCTTATCTAAAACTTTCTCTTTTGTTCACTTTTTAGCATACTGTTTAGGACGCTGAACCATCAGTATGATTACATCTACGACTGGACAATGCTGAAGCAGAAGACCCATCAGGGTCAGCCCAATCCAGCTATACTCTTGGAGCAATTGGACAAGGACAAGGAGAAGCAGAATGGCAAGCCTCTGATCGCGGACTAAGTGAGGAGGGGATGACTTCATCATCATCATGGGCGGGGTTAAAAAACGGGGGGGATATGTGAAGATTCAAGTGCAGAAGAAGAAGAAGAAGGAACACGGATTATGGGTTAACAGCCGAGGCCGCCGCAGCGTCGAGAAATATCTTTGGGTGTTTCTCTATTAAATATTAATTTAAAATTCAATACCTAAACGATTAAGGAAAATCAGAAGCAAGCAGCAGCAACAACAACTGCAGCAGCAGCAAAGGCAAACCGTAAACCACACATTATGTAATTTAAAAAAGAAGAAAAACAAAGAACTTTAAAAAGATGATACCCCAGCAAATGTGATTCACGAGTGAATCACTGCGATCGATAGTAAAAACACACGCAACACAACACAACACACTGAGTGAGGAATTTGAAATCGATGTAAAACAAAGAATCAACTCGATTTTAATTCAAATCGATTCAAATTCCAGCTCGAAACAATTCGCAATTCATACAAAACTCTACACCTAACACTCTACACACACACGCTGGAAAGGCATGGAAATATTCCAGGCCTTTTCAGCACAACACACTCTACACACACTCTACAACTCTACACAGAAAAAACAACCATCATTGCTCCCCCCACATTAAAAAAAAAAAGAAAATACAAAAAACAAAAAAATTAAGGAGGACAAATGGCGAAGAAATGAAAAGAAACAAGAAACAAAACACTTAGCCTAATAAATTACGAGAAAATAATACTGGTAACAATGGAACGCTGTAGAGGAACGTTCATTTTCGAAACAAAAACAAAAACAAAAAACTAAAACCCAAACACATAGTTATATATATATATATATATATACATATATATATGTATATATATAGATGTTAATGCATATACATGTATATATATACATATATAGAAGCGAATAAAACAATTATGTACGCATATATATTCCATTTGATTCACGTGTCAGATCGAATCCAAATGCTTGATTTCAACGAACAATTGAAAAGTTGAGCGATGCAAAACAAAAACAAAAACAAAAACAACTCAAAAACTAAACACATTGTGGAATAAATAAGAAAAACAAAATATATAGGAGTAAACAATAATTAATACCAATAAAAAATTAATAAAAAAAAAAACAAACAAACACACACACACACCCACACACCGAAAAGGCATAACAAATGCATGAGAAGGAGGAGGATTATATAAACAGAATAAAAAATATATATACAAGAGAGCTGGGGGGAAGTAATAGGATGCAGCGCAGCCACATGGTTAAAACAAAACAGAAAACAAATAATAATAATAAATATAATAAAAAATGAAGGAAAAAAAAACACAAAAAAGAAAACAAAACAAAAAAAAAACAACCAACGCAAAACTGCAAAGTAATTTTGCATTAGTAAGCAGTAAATAATAATTATAAACATAACTTATATTTAATTTTTTGAATTACATCAATAAATATGTTGAAATTACAAATTTTAAACATATTTTCACCTCCTGCATTTAGAAAGAGACGGGACGATGCGAGGCCGATATAGAGAGGGAAAGGGCATAGAGAGAGGGGAGTTTTTTTATTATTATTATTCTTAGTGTAAAGTTTAAAACAATTCCAAATTATTATTTGATATTTTTGTTGAAATTTACTTATAAATCTTGAAATCTTTACTTTTTTATACCCTTGCAAAGTGTTATAATTTTAGTCAAAAGTGTATAACACAGTGAAGGTGGCATTTCCTATAAAGTATATATATTCTTGTTTAGCATCAACAGCCGAGTCGATTTAGCCATCTCCGTCTGTCCGCTTATACGCAAATTAGTCCCTTAATTTTTAAACCTATCCAAATGAAACTTTACAGATAGCCTTCAAAATATTCTCTTTCATATATAAATCAGAATGAGCCGGATCGGACGACTATATCAAATATCTGTCATAAGAACGATCCGAAATTTTTTAGAAACAAAATTAAAACTAGAATTTTTTAACATAAATTCATCTACTCTAAAATATAAGTTTTTATATTATTGTATAAAAAGTATTATGTTAAGAAATTAGGAAGTTACATTTTCAAAGGTTGTTTATCTTGTTTTTTAAACTTATTTTTTTTATTAATTTAGCCACAATGAGCACAGTACATTTTTTTATCTAATAATGAATGCCCACTTGATTTGTTTACTAGATTTTTCTTTATTATTGTTACAAGCTCGCCACTGCTCTGCTCGCTGATATAGATGATATTCAGTGGCGAATCGTGGCGACGCTCTTTATTTCTTTGTTTATTGATTGTTGACTAATGGCACGTCTGCGTTCTTACTTAATTTTCTGTAAACACCAACGACGTGCCCGTTAGTAACTGCGATGCGATGTCCAGTGTCCGAGAAAACTGCATTGGCGATAAGAACAAATGGGGGAGAGAGTCATGGAAGATATAGTTTCTAAAGATAACGAAGAAATAATCAAAAATTCTTATATTATATTAGTATTTTTATTTTTTGTATCAAAATAATTCTTTTCAATATAAATAATTTTAGTTTTTAAGGGTTCTTTAATGGTTTTCAAAATATTTGCAGCCAGTGACTTTAGTGGTAATGTTTAAAAAATGTGCGGTAAGTAAGTCATTATTTCACATTTAAATAATAAAAAAGTTTAACACAACGTAACGTAACAAAATATATATTTAAAACCCGTTAAGGTGTTAAAGCTCCCACGAATATCTTTCTATTATCAGGTATTGATTTTTGAAAACGAGCGTTCGATTGCTCAGAATTGATTATCGATGAAATATTTAAGGGCATTATTTTCGAATATATTTTTGTGCATTCGTAACAAGAGTATTCAAAGAGCGAGATTAATTTTAAATAGACAAATTACACTGCAAGACGTATTATAAAATAAGCAAAAAAAAAATATATATACAAAGGCGCGATACCATCGATCGATAGAAATTTAAGCCAAGTTTCCAACCAGGTGTTACCATAAATAATATATTTCTATGGTATATTTCAAAATGTCAAAAGCAAAAGTCGATACAATTAAGGCGCGCGAGTCATCGTGATCGGCGCCGGTCACACTGGAAGATCTCTCAATTAACTGTGCTCTCCTCTTGTTGCCAGTGTTGCCCGGTTAGGACTAGCTAGATTCTGTGCAAAAATATGCTATGATAAGGTAGACGATAATTTATGCATTATTATTTTTCTAATTAAATTAAGATGAATTTAAGCCATATTTGCTTTGAAAACAGCAAAACTTTCTAGTACGAAAATGGCTATAGTAACGTCGATTGTAACCGCGGCGTCATACGATCATATCAAAATCGTTTGAAATCGTAAAATACCTCGGTTATGATGCTAAAAAACTCGATTCATACTAAAACTAGATAAAAATGTTATGCTATTTTGGCATTCGGGTGTTTTTATCATTAATTGGACAAAATATTTAAGCATGAAGCTTTTGAAAAGCTTGAATAACGTAAATTTTGCTTGGAAAAATTCCATATTTCCCGCCAGCCGCAAGTCTTCATTTATCCCGCCAGATATAGCGGGCAAATAGCTAAATTGGCAACGCAGATGGCGGTATATAAAGAAAGGGGAAACGAAAAAAACGCGTTATTTTTTATTTAAAAGAAAACGAAACGTCGCTCGTTCGGTTGTGTTTCTCCTAACTTTTATTGACAAATAACTGAGGAAATCGCTGCTACGAAAACGAATGTAATTGCAGCACGTGTTTTCCCGTCTTTTCCCCCACTATTTTTTGTTGTGGTTTTTTGCGAACGAGCGAAGGACCTCAGCGGCCCGTATTTAAAGTAATTAACAAAAATTTTAAAATTCAACAAATTAAAAAATTCTAAAACGAACTCGGTGTCTGTGTGTGTGTGTGCGTAAATTGCGGTTTTAAATTTTTTTTATACAAGTTTTTACTGTGCAAAAAAACAAAAAAACAGTAATTTGTTCAAGATATAAAAAATCAAAGATAAACCAAAACAGTAAGAAAGGCACAACTAGTTACAAACGTTTATTTTTTGTTTTTGTTTTAATTTTTTTTTTAATGGTGCATTAAAGCGAAAAAACAAGGATTCGAAAGAAACGCAACATGTTCAAATAAGCAAACACACGCACGCACATACACAAGCGCAGGCGTCGAGGACTCGGCGATTTTAAGAGGCTGCCAAGACCGATGCCGATGCTGAAAAGGAATAAGAATAAGAAGCAGAACGGAACAAACAACAACGGCTATCGTTGCCTTTGCACTCGCGTTTTTGTTGTTGGCTCTGTTTTATTTTGTTTTTGCCTTTTGCTTGCGCAGTAATAAAATAAAAATTACAAACACACAGACGTGTGATACGAGCCGAAGTACGACCACCACTAGAGATCGCACACACACACACACATATACAGTGTCACAATCGCGCACAGAGAACGGAGCCCCGGCCGAGGGTTGTTTGTGGTGCGAGAGGGACGGACAGAGGGACCGATCGGTGGAAAGGGACGAAACAAGCGCGAGCTTATCTCTCTGAGAACGTAGAAGACGATAAAAGCAAAGCAAACATCGCGCGCACACACACACTCGAGCACACATCGGCTGTTGCTGTTTTGGAAAAGAACTAAAAAAAAAAAAAACACGAGGAAAAGGAACAAAGCAAAGTCTTGCCGCTTGCTGCTTCTTTTTCAGCTTCGCATGTGCGTGAAAAAAATATCCTGACGCGCAGCCACTCGCGGGTTTACAAGCCGCTCGCGCTCACACATACAGACACTTGAACGTACGACGAGCACGTGTAATTTTTGTTTTATCCTCTTCCCCTCCCACTCCCCCCAACCCAACGAACTCTCTCTCTAATTGCACGTTCTCTCTCTCTCACTCTCCTTTAGCTAATTTTTTTTGCAATGCAATTAACGCGAAACAAATAACACAAAAAAAGCAAACAATTCAAGTGCATAATATTATAAATATAAAATTAATTTGACAACAAAAAGAAAACAAAGAAATAAATGTATAGAAAAAGCTAAAGGAAAACAACAAACGCAATCGCCAAGATAAAGAATATTTTTTCTGTCTTGTCCAGTGAAAACAACAACAACGACAGCAACAGCAGCAGCAGCAACAATATCGGGCAAAGCAGGCAACGGAAAATAAATCAAGTTCCAACATCTATAAAAACTCAACAACAGTAGGGAATATTACTAAAAATGTCTGCGACTATAGTACAGAAATCGACGACAGTTGGAAATTCGCATTATTTCGAGTGCGGCGACATATTCCAGACGGTAAGTGTAAGATTACTTATTTTTATTTTTTTTTATTATTTTGTATATGTACCAATCATATTTCCCGATCGAAATCTCCGAAATGCTCCCTCGCGGATTTGCTCGCAATCGTAATATCCATCAAGTTCCCAAAACCCACAGTTTATCCGATCGAGTTCCAATGGGTCTCAGTGGGCTTTGTTGTTGCGCTGGAACTTTCCTAAAAACTCCTGTGGGAATTCAGGTTATCTTCAATGCCAAAAACTGCCCCATTTTGTGAAAATCTTTATTGAGGGATATTTTGTATTATATTATTTTTTAGGAAGATTAAAACAGTTATCCCCTTGAGACCTTTTAGTTATCCCATTCGAAAATGGTGGTTAAAGTTTTTAAAGGTTACTTGATATTATAGTATCTCTTTCTGAAGAACTATATCTTATTTCTTTGCTCTGTAGTTTGACTTTCTAGCTTTAACTTTAACTTTAACTGCTGAAGGCAGTCTCTAGAAAGGTCCCTAAATTTTAAGTGAGATATTAAAAATATAATAATAACTAGACCATGTTCAAGTGTATAAATATCTTCAAAATAAACTAAATGAACTAAAAAACTCTCAATATCCATGTTTAAAATGTTGCTAAAATCACTTTTCAAGTGTTTATTTTGAAATTTGATTTTGGGGTTCTAAAAGTACAACCGAAATGTACGTTTTTCCCCTAGTTATGGTTACATAGTAGAATTCCAACTGAGTGAACAATTTAAATATAAGTTGAAACATGCCTAAAGCACATGTTTTTGGGTTATTTATTTTGGGAGTTGCGTTTTTTTTTTTTTTTTTTGTTCTCCACTTTTTTTTTTGTTTTGTAGTTGCTTGCATTTTCCGCAGTTTTTGTTTTGCGTCGTTAAAGGCAATATTTAGTGTGTATTTATGCATCGTTTGCTGTATTTTGAGTCTTTTGAGTCTCCCAATAACGTGTTTTCCACTCGCCCGTTTTAAGTTTTGTTGTTCATTTTTCATTCCGATATGTTGTTTATTTCGTTATATTTCCGTTTCGTTACACTCGCACACTGCAGCAGTTCTTTATGTTGTTTGTTGTTATTTCCAATATTAAAGCTGATTCATAATTATTTCGGTTTGTCAACTCATAAAATCAGAATACAAAAAAAAAAAAGAATGAAGAAAAATAACGACAGACTGTAAAGTGGACTAAATAATTGTCTGATAAGGATTTTTTTTTTTGTGATAAGCTTGGGGAAGAGAGCGCAGGGGGGCGGGCTGGAATGAAGTGGGGGCGGGGCATGTGAAGTCTGTTGGACACTTAGTTGTTTCATTAGTACAACTCGTAATACCCTTACTTCAATTGGGGTTAGTTTTATTATTAAAGTGATCATGTATTATTTTAATTAATAGTATAGATAATGTGGAATTTAAATGTAACTATATTGATTATTCTCTTATATATCTAAGTGATTGTACATCCTTGGTCTGTTTCAGACTTAAAAATATTATTTTTATTTATTTTAACATGTAACTGAATTTCATTGACGTTTCTTGGTATAAATAACACAGCTTAATTAAATTACATAAAACCTGTAAAATTGTATACATCGAAGGTTTTCTGATAAATATTTGGTTTTCAAGATTCTTAAAGTTAAGAAGAGTATTCAAATTGCATATTTTACCTAAGTAATTGCTTTTTTTTTAGCCTTCTCCTTTGCTTTGCCCCTCTCTCCTTTTTCTCTCCCATAACAATAACTTGTAACAATTGGCGTCATCGCAGCAGCATCATTAAAAACAACAGCAGCAACAAAAACAACAACACTCGTGATCATTTATTTTCCGTGTGTATATGTGTGTGTGCGTGCGGAAAGTTAGCGGCAGCGACGCTGACGCCGACACCGGCAGCAGCTGTTGATCAACAACAAATTCGATTAAGTCAGTTCCGGGTTTGGTATGGTTTGAATTTTTGTGTTTTTTTTTTTTTTTTTTTTTTTTGTATATATATTTTTTAGTGTTTTCTGCAGTATATTTTGTTTCTGTTTTTTGTTTCTTGTGTCTGGGATTTTAAACTTGCTCTTAAATGAGCCAAGTTAAGAGCTCTGCCCGCCGCGCTGCTGCTGCGGTTACGTGCAGTTTTTTCCTCGTCATTAACACGAGAGATGCGGTTGAGTGAGTGAACGAGAGAGAGAGAGAGAGTGAGAGTGTGTGTGGGAGAGGGAGTTTGGCGACCGGCTCAAATGACCATTGCTTTTACAGTAAATACCTTCAAGAATGCACACTGGAAAGGTTGATAAAGTTAAGAAATTAACACTGCGAAGAATGCAAAATTAATCTGAAACTGGAGTATAAAGTAATTAATAGGAAAAGGATAAAGAAAAAAGTAAACTAAATAAACCATAGGCGATTTTATTGGTCTTTACTGTATCCAAGCGAATTCAGTGCTTTTATTTTTTTTTTATTGTGTTGTTCCTTTTGTTTGTATTTTGTGCCTGGTGAATTTGCGTAAACTAAAATGCAGGGCCAAAGGGTCAAGTAGAACCTAAAAAGAGCAAGAAAAAAAAGAAAAAGAAAAACAAACAAACAAACAGCAACAACACTAAGAACAACAATAGGGCCAAGGCAGGTTGACGTCCGATAAAGTTGCAAAATACTTTTGTTGTTTTTCCTCACTTTTTTAATGAACTTTGCCAGCAGCCGCGTGTTATCGATAATCGGCAACGATTGGCATGGAAAATTCATTTTTATATTTTTTGTCATTACACAGCAATTTGTTTTTGTTTTGTTTTTGCAATAGCAGCGGCCGAAAGCGAAAGGGCACACCACAAAAGCACACAGATGAGAAGAAAAAACACACACAAAACTCACAACAAACTCATGCTCAATAGAAACGATGGCAAATGCAGGAGCTTTTGTTGCTTTTTTCCAGGCGACGAAATTGTCATAATCGTTTCTATGCTCTAGAAACTAACACTAAGATTTCCTAGAAGCTTTAAATTTTTAAGAAAAATGATGGCAAAAAAGGTTTTGTTTTTGTTATAAAATTTGAATTTTTGTTGGCTTTTTTGCTTTTTTCAACATTTGAACTTCTTGTTACACTTTGGTCGGGTGGAAAGAGAGGCAAGTCGAAGAGTGGAGATCAGAGATCGGAGAGTGAAGAGTGGGGGCAAAGAGAAACGGGCTGCAACTCTGAAATTCACTTTTTCGCATAAATTTTCCTTTCGTCTCTGCTTTCAGATTCTTCTTCTTGATTTTATTATGAAATGCATACAAGCCAATGCCGTTGAAATAATTGGTAATAATATAAAGAAAAAAAATTTATATTTAGAGAAAATATTAAAAAAAAGTTTATTAATCATACAAGATTTGTAAATTAATTTTTTTTTTTCAAAGGTTTAAGTAATGCATTAAAATTTAAGTCTGATTTCACTGTTAATTTGCCCTCAGCTGTTATTGAATATGTGCATTTTGTATACAGTTTTGCCTTCTCTTTTGGTTGTATGCACTTTTTGTTTTTGTTTCCAGTTGTGTTTGCTGCAGGCCAAAAAGCAAAATGTGTAAAAAATGTGCTTAGTTTGTTATAACGAAATCCTCGGTACGTAATCAGCGGTGTTACGTTTCAGGCCCCTCCCCTTCCATCGCCCTCCTTCTCCTTCTCCTCCTCCTTCTCTCTGTGAGCGCTCTTCACTGGCCTGGCCCCTTCTCCTTTGCCCCATGCCTTTCTTCTCTCCTGCTGAGCAAGAGACCGACCGGGAGAGCGAAAGACAGGGGCTCACTTACAAGCGACAAACGGCGACTACTTTTTACGAATATAATTCCATTTCCTGCCAAGAGGCGATAACAGCAACAACGTTTGTCGTTTTATTTTGATCTGTGTTTTGTGCATGTCCAAGTCCATGTCCGTGTCCATGTGCATGTGCATGTGTGCGCGCTTATGTCCCGACGCCATTGCTGCAAGAAAAGGCAGATCAAAAGCAAAAGGAGTAGGAGGAGAGCGAGTGTAGCGACTGCTACCTACCTAAAAAAAAAAAACGCAATAAAAAAAGGCAACTCTTCGGTCTTCAATCCTCTTACCTCCTCCTTTTCCTTTAACTCTCAACTCCGCCGAACGTCATTTCATTTCGATTCAATCCGACTCGATTAATATGCGCAGCCCCATCAAAAGAGAAGAAAAAACAAAGAAAAAAAAAAATACCATCGCAATCGCAGGCTCAAGTCGCGTAGTACCTCACTCACTCCACTTATCGCTCACTTTGCTTCACCCGCACTAGAGCACCATCCGTTTGTGAAGACTTACATTTTTTTTTGGCTAAAAATAAGCTAGAGCACTAAAGTTCTAGTTTGTTTTATTTTCCAGAAAGGTAATTTATTTCATGATGAGTCTCTTATTTTGTAAACTATTTGTGGGGCTAACTTTTGGAATGTATCAAGATACTATTAAATACATATATAAAATTCACCAACAAGAAAAGTGCACCAGCTAGAGCATAGCCTTCACAGGTCCTGGCTAGAAAAAGGCTAAATTACAACATCTCTAATTCTTACGCATAGAACTCGTATTACACACACAGACGGACACATGCACTTAACTCACGCACGAGGACATGAGGTTAAAGCAACAATAAGAAAACGACAATTGCAACAACAAAAAGAACACATTGCCAGTATATTGACTGACTGACCCTTGAGATACCCTTAGAGCGAACGAGAGGACCAGTTGATGGGGGAGGTGGCAGGAGTAGGAAGCAGATCGATGGGGGTTGTTAGTGATGCGATTTAAATCGACGATCACATCCCCTGGTAACATTTTCAAACAGATTTATGCCAAGAAAGAAAAAAAAAATATGAAGAAATAGAAATATTGATCGCTGAAAATGCGGCATTCAAAAGAAAATGTGTGTAAGAAATAGAAATATAAAAGCAAGTAATAAAATATGATCCTTAAGCTCTAACGTTGTTAAGTCCAATAAAGAATTTAAAGAAATACTACATTGCGGGGTTTGTATATATAATCTTTTTTTTTTAGCTCACAATGGTTTTTATCGCCGTTTCTTTTGTTGTAATAATATAATTGTATTCAGCAAATATGTTATAACAAAAAATATAAACCCAATAGCGAGCTGCTGTGTGGTTATATCATTGTAATTTCCAAAGTGTTGCGTTTCCTACTAAGTAAATTACCTGAACTTAATTGTTCTTCAATTATTTTTTTTCTCCCCTTCCGAAATCGAAATATTTAATAAAGTTATTTGCGTGCAGGCGCTACTGACTGACTGCCTATTATTATTATTATTCATATTATTATTGTTGGTGCTGCTGCTCTTATCATTCAGTTGTAAAAAGTACAAATACAAAACATACACACAAGTTAAATATGCTATGTAGCGTATCTGTTTGGTGTACCATGGAGCATTTGCTGCGCTCCATCTGCCCACCCACTCTCTCAATCTACCGCTCTCTCGCCTTTGTCGTCGCTGTGCTATCTCTCCCACACCAATGCCTTTGTATGGGTCGTACGGCTCCCAATCTTCTGCCCTCTCACTCTGGCCTGGATCTGCTAGTTGTGAGTTGGTGAGAGAGGGGAATAGGGCAAGGAAAGGTGGAGCCGATCGAGGAGAGCGGTAGAGTCAGCAGAGCTCGAGTGTACGAGAGGGAGCAAGTCAGTCAGGCAGGCAGGCGTGCGCATTGGGGCAGAGAGAGATGGAGAGCATTGTAGGAGAGAAGACACTTCATATTCTATTGTCATTGCTCGACGATGTGTTGCTGTTGTATTATTATTATTATTATTGCCTGTGTGTGTTGTTGTAATCTTGAAATTGTCTCGGCTGCGCCGTTGTTGTTGGTATTATTGCTAATGGCCGCTCAATTGAGTGCCAAAGTACATCTATCTACCGCTCCCCCTGCCCCTTGTTTCACTCGCCCCGTGTGTTTGTTTGTTTGCATTCTTAAGGCGGCGTGAGTAGGGGTAAAAAGGTAGACAGCACGAGGGAGAGGCAGAGAAGAGGGATGGCAATAAAATTTGCAAATCGGCATTCAAAATTGATTTTCTAAGTTGATTTTTCCCCCGATTCTATGAAACTTGAAGCGTATTATCTAATAAGAAATTCACCAGAAAAATGCATTTTAATCTCCCAAGTCAGCGTGTAATCAATTCATAATAGTGAAGATAAAGGGGCGTCCCATAAATAATACCTTATACATTTCATTTATTATTTTTTTTTTTATTGAATTCATAGAATTAAAGAGAATAAAAACTTTTAAATACTTTAATTATTCTCTATTTAGGGAAAGTGAACCTGGTTTCTTTTATGAAATTATATACATATTTACATGATCGATCGGTTATTATTAAAAATCGTATAACAGATCGCGTTACTTAACTAAATTTATTTTTGTGCTTTTATTTGTCAAACTCCCCTTGTTTTCGCTTTGTTCTTGAGCTTCGCCCGCGAAATTCTTAAACGGTTTCGCTCATTCATTTCGTTAATATTTTTCTGTTATGCTGGCGTTTATTTTGCTGGTTTTGCTCTTTGCCTTCTTCTCGGTTTTTCTGCTTTTCATGCGGGCCACCCTACGAAACAGAAAAAAAAAAAACTGAAATGAATAACTTGCAACATGGTTTTATTTTGTTGTGTGATTGCCAATTCCAAAGCTGAAAACCGAAAACGACGAAATCCACCGAAAAATCCAATCGAATCTATTATATAATGAAGTCGCAGTCGTCGTCGCTTCTGTCGGCGCTGGCAGAGCGGTGTAGAGCTGTTTGTTTAGTAGATTTCCATTCACATTCACTGTCGCTTTTTGATTGCCTGCCTGCTTCTTATTGTTGTTGTTGTTGTTGCTGTTGCTGTTGTTATTGCTGGTTTTGCTTTTGCGGGTTTTGCCCCGGCAGCGCGCTCCATCTCTATCTTTCCGTCTAGCAGCTGTTAGGCTATCTCTCTCTGGCAGCGCTTTGCAACTGGTTTTACAGGACAAAAAAAGCAATAATAGCAATAACAGCAACAACAATCATATGAGCAGTTAACACATGTGAGATGTTTGTTTTTTTTTTTTCTTCTCTCTGCTGTGTTCTAAGCAAGCAAGAGCGATATACATTCGTGCATACATACATACATAAAAATTTTAATCACGATTTCGATAGGTTTTGATCTGCGGATTGGAAGGGTGTAAACGAGTGGAAGAGACTGGAAGATAGACCACGTGTTGAACACATTTCCAACATGTTGCTCTCTATCCTGGATCTCTCTCTCTTTTCCTCACTCTCTCAGAGCTCTCAGAGCTAGCCTTATCCCTTGTGTTGTTTGCTTCTTTTCATTGCCTTCTTCCTCGGCTTCTTCTTCGTTGTTTTGTTTGTGCGGGTTATCAAATAGACGATAAATTATTGGCCCAGGAAGGGAAGAATAGAAGGGAAGGGGAAGAAAAATTACTTGTGAGAAGAAGAGGATAAACCAGTAAGGGGAGTATAGGGATCAATACTTACAAAAACAACCTGTGGAATGGGGGAATCAAAGCAAAGAGAAGATAATAATAAGTGTGGGGGAAGAAGAAGACGGTACAAAGCGTGGAAAGATAAAGCCAGGGTTGATTTTGTCGGTTTTTTTTTCGGAAATACACACATTTATTTACTCACTTTTCACTATCTCAACGCTCAGCTCATTATCATCAATTCCTTTTGCTTTATTCCTTTATTGATAGGTTCCTTACTTTAATTTACTCAAAAAATCCTTTGATATTAATTTAGACTTTGACAAAAATAATGGAAGATTTCGATTTTCGATGATATTTTACGATCAGTGATCATTATTGTAAAGGTTAGTAGATTATTTTGTAGAGATCATCATTAGACATCATAATAATAATATGTCTATCAGAGTTTATTAACTAGTGATCATAAACTGTCTTATTAAAAATCATTATGGGGATCATAATTAAAACTTTTAATATCAAAGCATTTTGTAACAATTGCAGTATATTTTGAAACTATTTTCCATTAAAATAAAAATAATAAACAAAAACCTTAACATTTTTGACTTTGATGATCAACATTTTACTAGGGATTCTAGAGCCGTATCATTTCAATGGCTTATCAAATCGGTTCGGTATTGTTTTTTGTTTTTCTCTACGGTCTCAAATTGAAAAACTTCTGGAAAATTCCAATTGTTCTTGGGGATTTACAAAGCTCTGATTTCGGTTCGGGCGATGTCCCTGTGGTTATTATCATTCGATATTTGAACTGGAGAATTATAGCTCTTTTTTCTCCCTCTCCTTTTTTGTCGACTGTGCAGTTTCTGTTTGTTGTTTATTGTTGCTGTTGGTTTCCCCTTTGCTTTCTGCTCACTTAGCATTTGTTTCTTGAGCTGCGTTCTTGCTTTTTGTGTATCAGTGGTGCTTTTCGCGCTTATCACCTTTTGAGTGGCAACAAAAACAGCAGCGGGCGAACGAAAGATTATTATTATATGTATGAACTAACTAACCCAATAATAAGTATTCTTATCACATTAAATCACACATGCACACATACACATAGCGCTGTGTCTTTTCCCTCCATTCTGTCGCTTTTTCCTCTCAATCTACACTTTACACTTAAAATGTGTGTTTTTCCTTCGTTTTTTTTCTTTCTTGATTTTGTTTTGTTCTTGTTTTTATTTTATTTTTATGATTTACGTGCTTGGCCTGCAATTGAGTGAGAGTGAGGGAAGAGCACATACAAGTGTGCATGCGGGGAGATAGGAGACTTGCACGGGGAATGGGGTTGCTGGATGGCGATGGGCATGGGGTTGGTGCGGGTCACTGCCACTGCCATGTGCTCACACAAACACTAAGTGAACACATTTGCCGGGGCTGCGGTGATAAGAGTCCCCCAAGAACTTTTCTCCGACTGATAAACAGAGAGAGAAAGAGCGAGAGAGAGGGAGAGAACGGGGGAGAACACAGCACACAGCAACTGCTTATAGAAATCACTAAGTTTATCAGGCTGATGATGATCATGATGATGATATTTATGAAATTTCCTATTTAACACCATGAAAGTCAAAGCACAGCCACACTGGTGCACAACCTAAAAAAATAAGGGTCACACTCGTCTCACGAACATTGCTGATCACGCGCACTTTCAAGTTATGTTTAATGTTTATTGAAATTGTGTAAAAAAGTAAACCTATCAACGAGATTACTTTGTTTGCTTATTATTTTAGCAATAACCTGAGATCTTTGCTAATATCCCTTATTTCATGAAATGCTTTTCGTAATAATCTGATCGTATAAACCCTTGTAATAAAAAGACACAAATTAATTTCGAAATGCGCCTGGTTTGGCCCTCGAATCGGAGCGGATCACATTGTTTTGGATCGGATTTAATCAAGTTTTCAGTGGAGTTTTGAGTAGAATTTTGGGGTCGACCTCTGGAGATTTATGTACAGAAGTTTTTCTTTTAAGTTTTATGACATGTAGTGGGGAAAGGAGGAGGGAAGGTGGTGGTACCTAGCTTATGGAAAAGGAAGCAAGCTGGCCGTTAGCGAGTGTATCTCCGATAAGACTGGACGCTCTGGAACAACCTATCGTCGTCGTTGTCGTGTCTGATAAGCCATTGCCAGAAGACCAAACCAATCCAATCCGAAGCGAAGTCAACTGAACTGAACTGGGAAATAGGAAAATCGGGGTGCCAGAAGAGGGTTGCAACTTGATTACAGAGGTCAAAGCAAGGTTAAAACGGGGTCCACAAAGGGGACTACCTCCTGAAAACTATATGTGTATATGCACATGTATAATTCTCGGAAATTTCAACTGCAATCAAATACCTTCTATTGGTCATTAATTTGTTGTGTTGTTTTTTTATCATCGAAAGGGAGCTCAAGTCCCGAGCATTCGCTGTCAGGAGTCATTTGGGAAAGAGGAAGATTTATTAAAGTTGTTTTGATAATAATAATAGAGCTTTTTTTAAGTTTTCATGATATATAATTTACAAATTTTAAAAATTTACAAACAGGAATGAATTATTTAACATAAACCTATCCCAAAACCACTCTGCTCACAATGTGTAATGCAATCCATACAAAAAAAAAAAAAAAAAATTATAAAAATGTAATTGGAGAGTTTTGCTGATCGTTAAAGAAAAAGCTGAAAATGCATTTCTCTTTTCCTGTTTAGTGGTTGCGCTGTAAGTAATTTTTTTTTTTAAGAGTTCAAAGTTTTGTTTATGTTTTACTTTTATTTTATTGTATTTTAATTTGTTCTATAAAATAAATCATGATTTTAGTGAATATGGGAATTTTCCAAGTTTGGATACATAACTGTTAACTTTGTTGGAACCTCCTAGCTTCATCTCCCTCCCTCCCACTTGCTCCCATTCGAAAACTCTCCATTTCGATTGCATAACGCTCCCTCTCTCTTTCTCTCAATTGAGCTGCCTCTCTTGTTTTCTGCTTGTGTGCGTGCGAAAGGTCCCCCATGATCCCGTCTATCGTCTCCTTTCCCTTTTCTTTATTTTTCCACCAATTTGTTGTTGGCCTCTGGTTTTACTTAAGCAAAACAAAAACGGCAATTGCAACAGTTTCACGTATAAAAAAATTGCGACAGAGCGAGAAAAACCAGCAGAAAATATTATATTATATATATATAAAAATATATATATATTTTTAAAATGTATGGACATCGATTAAAGACGGAACCCTATTTTGGATACAATCAATTTGTTTCTTCTCTTAAAATTTGTATTATTTTTCATTGTCTTTGTGTCTGTGCCGGATTTTGTATCTGGTTGTATTTGTTTCTTTTTTTATGGTTGTTGTGCTCCGAATTAAGCAAGGCCAAGTTGTGAAGTTTTCTTTTATTGTGTGTTTATTATGTGATTTTTCGTTGTTGCCAATTATTATTATGTGAGTGCGCCCAGAGCCGGTTCGAAAGAAACAGCAGCAACAGCAACAACAACAATTTTGAAACGAAACGAAGAAACAAGAAATACGAAATAAAAGAGGAAGAAACAAATGAGACGACAGACGCGGACGCTTGGCAATGAAACGAAACGAAACGAAACGAAACTGGCACGCCAGTTGCGCATGCGTAGTGCCTTCTCTTTCGCTCTTTTGGCTCCACTTTGCTTCCTCCTCCTCCTGCCCTTTACACCGTCACCTCCTTCGCCATGCTGTGCCCCCCTTAAACACTCTCGCTATCTACGCTTTGTGCGCGGCTTGTTCGCTTACCAAATACTGTTAACAGCCGACGAACGGATGGACAATGCGGACGCCGCGAAAATGTGAAATGCTGGCCCATTCGACGGCGACGCGACGGTTCGACCTAGACCTCAATCGATGGATCGTTTGGATCGCACGGATCGGCAGGGGAACGTTATGGGATGGCCCAAAACTCACGACCGAAAAAAAAAAGCTATGAGCTAACAACACACACACACACACACACACACACATACACATACACACATGTGGGCATTTCAAGTTTTACAAAGCCAAAAACTTTTGGGATATTATGTAAATTATAACGCGTGGTTAATGGATAATAATAATTTAATACCGGTAGGTAACCATGGGTATATATGGTTTAGTTTTTGGTATATTGCTTCATATGGTGTTCCTTAATTTCAAACGATTTAATATTACCCATTTCATGATTTTCCCACCAAAACTTGATATGTATTGTAGAATTTTAGGTGGTTAATATGTGATCCCCCTCTTTAATACTTTATTAACTTAATTTACTTGAAGCTTCTAAGAAAGTGTCTTACTAGACTTTGTTTTTCAATGAATAGGTCAAACCTTGCTTTATTGTTCTTATAGTTTTATAAGATTATAACATTTTTCGATTTCTAGATTCATTCAAATATTTCATATTTTACAAGCCTTCTCAAACCCAAAACTGAGACTTTAAGAAAATATTTCTTATAAATGTATCATTTAAAACATCCATAGACTGGAACTACCAAAAATAAAATACTGCGTGCTCACTAAGGGGACTAAAATATATAACCAAAAGGAGGTTCTTAAAAATATAAAAAATCGAGCTTCTACTTGAATAACTGCACCCCCTTTTTCGTTAAGTGCAGCGTAGCACGTTGCTTTGTATGCCTTATCGAGCTCCGTGGATCGTGTTGATCTGTGTCTGTTCTAGATTGTTTTGTTGTGTATTCCCTGCCCCATCAATCGATCAAAAGTGATCAGCAATAAAAAAAAAGAAGAAAATGAAAAGGGAGATCCGAAACGCAATGCAATGCAAAATTCTATGGAAATGGAGATGGAAACGAAATGCAATGAAAAACTCGCATGACAGCGCCACATGTGTTAATTACCAATTCAAATTTGCCAACAATTAAAATCGATGCGAGACTTTGTTTTCTGCCCTCCTCCCCATACCCACATCCCCTTATTCTCTTATTGCCTTTCCTTTTTTTTTTTCTTTTCTTTTTCTTTTTCATTTTCTTTACTTTTTCCTTATTTTATTCCTTTTGTAAAGGTAAGACTCAGAGCTACGTTCCCGATTTCGTTTATTTTGATCTGCGTCTTGGCTTGCTAATCAATATATATATCTCGATCTCGCACTTTGCATAGAAAATTTGAGGCTTTACCTTGAACTTTTAATTGAACCGAAAAAATTCGTGTGTAAATATGGAAATTAGATGCGTATTTTTTCGGTTTTTATCTCGGCGTTTCGATCGATCATTCGGTACAATCAACATCTCATCCCTAACTAAATATAAATACCTTGCTTTAATTGCTAATGCTATTCCCCCGGAGCGATTAATAGATGCGAATATAAATATGCACAGTGTACAGTAGCGGTCATTCAGCTAGCAGTGAATGCTCATGATAAAATCAATATAAAATGAGATTGAGGCGTAAAGCAAGCTCACACGAAATTATAATATTAACATAAACATGTACGAAATAATTTTATAAAAGTTTTCCTGATATTTTCCACAAAATGCCAAGCAAGTTGACATTATTGATGATTGGTTCGGTATCAAAGACCCAAAATACATATGAATTGAAGGTTTCAGACCGATCCAAGCGTATTTTGGCAAGGAAGTAATTAAATAACTGAGTAATTACTATTATTGTGACCTTCGCTGTGGATATACATCCAGATACATCTACATATTCAGAGCCACGCCCCCTTTGCCGCCTCCTTCAATGGCCGATCGTGCAGGTTGTGCTCGCTCGCTCCGTTCGAGTATTATAAATAACACTCAATAATAACTTTGTATTCATTTCCAATTCGCATATCCAGCTGATTGTATTGGTGTTAGCTCATCGAGGTTATGGATATTGCGTCGTCGTCGTCATCGCGCTGTTGTTGCTTTTATTTTGGTTTTTGGTTTTTGCTGGCTTTATAAAACCAGTTAGTCCAACCGAAAAAAATACAAATAAATAACATGAAAAAGAAGAAAAAAAAAACAACCAACATCAGCAGGTCTTCAGCATCTCGCACACACACATCGATGCAGACTGCGAGGTGTATCTGTGTGAACGTGTTTATGAGACACAAACAAGTAATAGCAACAACAACAATCACCAGCGATCTTACCTAACTAACAGTCGGTGTGAGCCAAGACCTGAAACTCACACACACCTTCGACGAAGATATATATATATATATATCAAGTCTGCATAATACTTACATATGTATATCTTGTTATATGTGAATAAACCTGGAGAAGCATAAGCAACCTTTAGAGAACTTTAATATGAGTTATATCAGTTATATCCACAGGATAACTTGCTTATAGTAACATATATCTGTACTTGTAAGATTTACTTGTTATATACGAGAAACTCAATCCATATTTCGACAACACAAAACTGTTATATCAGCAGGATAACTAGAGATACATGTGAAATATTTAAAAAACTGTCATATCAGAAATCTGTTGTATCAACAGACTATTCTACAAGCTCAAAAGTCTTATTTAGAATAACTGGAGATACATGTGAAACCTTTAAATAACTGTCATATCAGAATCTGTTATATCAACAGACTATTCTACAAGCTCAAAAGTCTTATTTAGAATGAGTCATATCTGTATTCATATTGTTATCTTAAAGTTATCATTAAAAATTCAGATATACAAGGAATCTCTAAAAAATATTAAACAATTTAAAAAAATTTTTATAGAGGATACTACATAAACATAACATCGAAAATATGGAAAAGGTCCTTCATTTTTGCTAATGCAAATGAATGAATGAATATAATAACAATAAACTTTATTGCATATGTTGTTCTTTTAATTAAAACAATAAAAATATAATATATACTTTGGTTTTTACGATTACCACGCTCCGTTTGCTCAAATCTTCAATAAATTGAGCACATTTATTTCCACATGCTTCTTTTATTATTTATTTATTTTTTTTTATAGTTTTTCGAACCGGAACTGTGGAACTGTGTGATTCGAAAATTGAAAAGTTTGCCAAAGTTTTGCCTCAAGGTCCGATGTCTGTTGCTCGTAACTCTCATTTCTTTGGGAGGCCCTTCTCTTTCTTCCTCGCCATCTCCATCGCTTGCTCCACCTCTCTCTTTCTACGCTCTACCTCCCCCGCACAATCTCTTTCTCTTTTTCACTCTCCCTCTCTCTCGCTCTGTCTGTCTGTCTGTTGTCTTAACCCACCGCAACAATGAAACACCGAAGAAACAAGAAGACCAAAACATATGTGGCAATAAACTGTGTAAAGAGGAAGAAGAGAGGCTAGAGTAGCAGAAGGCAGAGGCAGAAGACGAAGCACACGAAGCATGACTGAAGGAAAAGTAAACTTATTTTCATTTTCAAATGAAAGGGAAATTCTCACCTAGATGAAAGAGAGTGAAGGCAATAGACGATGGCGATAGAAAGAGATGGTAACGATTCGCGATGGAAAGAGCTTAATACATAACACACAGTGGTAAACGGGAAAACGGCAAAAAGCACAAATGGCAAAAGCAAAAACAAGCTCAGATCTAGATCTGTGCTTTTGCCCCCTCTCTCTATGTCCTTTCCCACTTGTTCTTCTCCTCATTCGTTCTTCTGTTTCTCCTAAAATGGGTCTTAATCTTGTTTTCTTACACACAGAGATACAGAGAGAGAGAGAGAGAGAGAGATGGCAAGAGCGAGAGAAAAATCTTCAAGTTGTTTTTTTTTAAACACGTTTAAAAAACACTGGACCTCTTCCTTCTTCTCTCTTCCCTCTTCCCCATTTCTTCTCTCTTCATCCGTCCCCTTTCTGGCTTGTCCCGTGTTATCCCCTCTTTAGCAGTCACTACTCTACCCCTCCCCCACGCAATCATGGGGCGTTCATGCGAACTCCATTTTGCGAAATCAATTCACGAAAACTATGACCATGAATTCACTCACTCACCGTCGTCCCCAAAAAACAGCTGTGTAAAATTAAACATCCAACTAATTGACATACAAATAGTCATACAAGTAGCAAAAAAAAAAAAGTAAAGAAAAACAGTTAATTGAAGGTTATCTGTTGCGGAAGTGGAATTTCTTCACCCCAACTGTATGGCCTTCCATATTCACTTTCGCAAACCTTTATTTATTATTCTCTTTTGGTATAATTTAAAGTTCTTCTCTTTATTATTAAGACACAAAAACTACAAAAGTTCTCTCCAATCGATCAAGTTTAAAAATCATTTCCATGCATTTTTATTCGATTCCATTTCAAAGTTGATACTTTAAATACTTGCAGAACAACGATGTTCTTCTATTTAGGTTTAAAATCTATACTAATACCCCAATTATATGTAATTGCTTTTAAGCACTTGTTTCTTATTTCAAGATTCAGTACCATTACTTTGAAAATTACATAAATTTTTGCTCCCATTATTGACCGTTCTTGCAAATTGCCTTATTTGTGAATTTTTTGTATTCCTTGTCTAAAAATTTAAGAATACGTCATCCAATTTCAAGGCTGGGCTATTGCAAATTTATAAAATGGTTTTATTTCTCGGCCCAATGATGAAATCGTAAATTACCAGGAGGCATAAACTTGGGTTTTTTGTTGTTTTTTTTTTTTTTTTTTATGGTACTTGGTTGGTGCAACCCAGAGGCGAAAAGCAAAAGCAAAAGCTTAAGCAGCAGCAACCATATCATCAGTTGCCGATGCCGTAAGCGTTGAAGTTGGTCAAAACCAAAAAAAAAAAAGAAAAAAAGGAAAAAAGGCAGCGCAGCGCCAAAGGTTTGCTAAACTTGTTGCGCTTGCTCGCTCGTTAATGTTTTTATTTTTATCTTCCTTTTTTTTTTCGTATTTTCTCGGCAGCTGTCTGCGCAGAGTTACAGACTGAAATTGAAACTGAAACTGGGAAACTGAGAGACCACGAAAACAGAGTTGCCAGGTGCACTCGTCAATGTCAGCTGACCAATTAATAAATAATGCCATTCAGGAAGTAGCTAACTCCATAGATTTTGGATTTTAATGGTTGCAAAACTAGTTAAAAGGGTATTTTATTGTATTCGTTTTTTTTAAGTGCATTTTCAGGAAATTTTGTTCACATTTTCTTTTAAGTTTATTAGGTTCATTTCAGTTCGGTTCACAAAGTGAACTACTGTTCACATCTGTTTATTTTGTTCTTTGGGGTTATGAACAAATAAAATTCAAAACTTTTCGATTTTTCAAGGTGATTGTATTTATTTGTAGTTTTTTCACTTCGTTAACTATAGTTTAGTTAATTTAAATTAATTTTTTTCACTTCAGTTAATTTCCTTCATTTAACTCTAATATCATTATGTAGATTTTTTCAAAGTTATCATTAGTTTTTTATATTAACTCCCTTCAAGTAAAATTTCAGAGCTTTTCCTTTGTTAAATATAAATTTCCTTTGAACGATGGACTTTATAATTTACTAATTGCTTCGGTAATCGTCTGAACATTACTTAATTCATTTTAAACGCAAATATACTTATGTGACTCGGGCGATAGCAAAGAGTGTATGGGAGAAGAGACAGTGGAAATCAAGACCCGACGATGCCAAAAGTGTCGAGTGATAAGATAAGCCAGCGATCCACACAGCAGCAACAAACTGCGGCAATGGGAATGGGACTGGGAATGGGAATATGGCTTCTAAACTGATTGGGCAGGCAAATTAATTAATTGAACATTTAAATTGTTTTGTTTCGTTTCGTTCCGTTTGGCTCTTTATGGAATTACTCATGAACATTTTTCAAGGAATGTCTCTCTGTGTGTGTATATTGTTGAAATCGGGGCAAAGATAACCTAAATGAAGTGCACATATATGCACATACATCTGTGTCGAGTATATAAATATTTATTTGTTATGTGCCTCATCTGTCTGGCTTTATTTTTTATTTGACCCTTCCTCCCCCCACGACCGACATCTCATCTCCCATATACCCCTCCCTAGAGATAACGAGCTCTCTAAGTGGGCTATATACAGAGTACCGAGTGTAATCTTACTTGTATGACGGTGCTACTTCCGAAAGTAAAACTTTCGAAACTTAAAACCACAGTCTTGTTGAACGGAAAAATACCTAAATAGTAACATATAATTATTAACTGAGCCTAAACTAGGAAGTTATTTTGGAGGAAAATGTACACTACCATAGATTTTAACCTTTTATCTTTAAATATCAAGTTTTTAGGTATCAAAATTGAATATTCAATTAGTTTAAGTTTAACAAAACGAAAGCTACCTTCTGTAAGCCGAAGTTTTTATTCCGTTAAAGTTTGCATTTGGAGCATTGGAAATTTGAAATCGGGCATAACTAAGCTAAAAAATCATTGATTTAAATACGTAAAGGTCTTTGTGCTAGTTTTTATTCGATTAATATATCTGCATACTGAATTTAAAGTTTAAAAGTTCATTTTTGACAAATTATGCTAACTTCTTATACAATTTTTAAAACATGGATACATTTTTTTATGACTAGATCAAATTAAATGTTATTGCTGATTAAGAATATATGGATGTATAGACGTGGAAGTGTATTTATAAATAAAAACTTAGTCATGTGTTTATAAATTATTTTATTTAAAATAAAGATTTATTTATTGATAAATGATTTCATTTTATAAGTAAAGATATATTTATTTTGTTTTTACTTGGTTAAATGTAGTGACTAATACATTAGTTAGTTTTATTTCATAAGGCTTGGCAACCCTGCTTCCTTCTTGTTTTTCTTTTTCTTTCTTGCCTTTGCGCATGCGCCACCTTCTCCAGCCATCTCGCTCGCACACTCGCCGCTGCTCTGCCCCTGTCTCTTTATATATTTTTTTCTTCTTTCCCACTCGCGTGTTGAGCAAGCCGCCAACTGGTTTTGTTTTTGTTGTCTGCGGCTCTTTGCGTGGTTTGGGGAGCAGCATTGTGGGGGGCTGCTGAAGTGGTTGATTACTTGGTATGTGTCTCTCTGTGTGTGTGAGTCGGTTCCCCCCGAAGTCTTTTACGGATTTTTGTTGGTTTTTTCCCAACGAGCAGCTCCGGCTTTTTGTGTTTTTGTGTGTTGTTGTTGGCTTGAACTTGAGCTCTATACATATGTAATTGGTATGATGATGATGTTGTTGTTGCTGCTGCTGCTGACTATTGTTGTTGTTGCTAGTTTTTGGCCACGCTCGATGGAGTGAGTTAAGAGAGTGTCTGCGTCTGTGTTTGTGTTAACTGGTTGCATAACATGTTACAGCATCGCACGAACAAAAAAAAAAAAAAAAAAAAAAAAAACAAAAAAATGAACAAGCCAAGTATGTAAGTCAGACGTTGCGTTCCCAAAAAAAAAAAATAAAAAAGAGGGAAAAGAAACAAAACCGAACCCACCAATGACGACATGGAAAATAAAAGGGGGCCTGCTGCCAAGCGGAATTAAATTATTGCTTAAATAGGGCCAAGATTGGGCTTGAATTGGAGCTAAATAGGGGTTGAAAGGGGGGGATCTTAAATACAACTAACTGCTAGCTAAAGAGAGAGTAAGAGCTTGAAGAGGGCTTAAATTGTAGCTTTAATGGGACTTACTTACCCCTAAACTAGGGCTATAATAGAATATAATAATAATGATATAATAATAAAATATAATATAATGATATAAAGTTTAAATAAAGCTATGAATGGGGTTGGTAGGGGGGCTCAATAGATCAAAGGAGGTTAAGGTAGTTTATAAATCCAGAAGAAAGGTTTTTCCCAACCTTTCACAACTATAACCAATAATTATTTGGCAGAAATCTCCAGCAGTAAGTAAGATTTTACTGCAAGAAGATATAAGACAAAAGGATATACACCAAATTGTAGACTTGCAACGTTTAACAATATTTTCAAAAATAATTTAAGACGTTTATAAGAGTCTAAACATTGTAGTTTTCACAGAAACAGAATCTAGTCCAAGCTGCTAGATCGTTTTGTCTAGTGAGGCAAGGATATCTTTCACAGAATCTCTTAAAAATCGTTCAATAAAATTAAACGTATTTGCTCTCAGGGCCTCTCTCTATCTCTCTTTCTCTCTCTGGAAAATAATAACATTTAAATATGTAATAATAACATTTTGCCAGACATCCAACAGAATCTAGACTAAGCCTAGATCGATTCGCCTGAGTCCAGAATATGTCTCCAGAGAATCTCTACAGAAACTTTCAATTACATTAAATGTGGGTTCTCTCAAGGCCTCTCTACCGCTCTTTGTCTCTTCTTCTGTCTGGAAAATAATACTCTTTTAAATAGTAATAATAAAGGAAACAAAAAAAAACCTTTTGCAAGACACCCAACACGCAGTCTCCTCTCTCTCCTTCTCTCTCTCTCTCTCTCTCGCTCTGTGCTGGGTTTTTCTGTATTTCTTTTTGTTTTCCTCTTATAGGTCAAGTTAAAAGTAAAAGTAAGCTCGGCTTGGCTTTGCTGCTGCTTCTTTGCCTTTGCCTTTGCTTTTGCTTATACTTTTGCCTTTGTGTTTGTGTTTTTCCCCCCCATCTCTTATTTCCCCATCATCCTTTCCCTCTGTTTTTGGCTTTGTTTTGTCGTCTTTCCCTTGTATGTGCGGTTTTTTTATGGTTTTGAATTTTTGCGAAATGTATATTCGCCACGTTACGTATACGCCCGAGCGACCGAAAAATTGATTTTGCGCCTCTTGGTCTTTCTTTGCATTCACAGGTGGCCAGCGATCGTGATCGGGATCATCTCCAGCAGCAGCAGCAGCAGCAGCAGCAGCAACAGCAGGTGGAGCTCGTCCTGGACAGGAGCAACATGGAGCAGCAGCAGCATCGCCTGCATGGCGCCCTCACACGCACCATTTCACAGCCGGCTCAGCAGCAGCGCCAGCAGCAGCAGCAGCAACAGCAGCTCATCCAGCAGCAGCAGCAACAGCAGCCGGTGGCCAATCTGGTGACCATCATCGAGAATCTGGGCAACATGAACCTGCACCGCAAGCTGGAGCGCACACAGTCGGAGCCACTGCCGCAGCAGCCCATGAACACATCCAGGTAGGCGTCCTTATTGTTTTTCTCTTCAAAGAGGGAAACCTTGAAACTAATATCTCATATCCTTGGCAGATACAAGACGGAGCTGTGCCGCCCCTTCGAGGAGGCCGGCGAGTGCAAGTACGGCGAGAAGTGCCAGTTTGCTCATGGCTACCACGAGCTGCGCAATCTGCAGCGTCATCCCAAGTACAAGACCGAGTACTGCCGCACTTTCCACAGCGTCGGCTTCTGTCCGTACGGGCCGCGCTGCCACTTTGTCCACAATGCGGACGAGGCACGGGCCCAGCAGGCCGCCCAGGCAGCCAAGTCCTCGTCGTCGTCATCGTCGCAGTCGCAGCAGCAGACACAGTCACAGCAACAGCAACAGCAGCAGCAACAGTCGCAGTCACAGATCTTCTCACCGAAAAACAGTCAGAGCCAAGGTAACAACAACAACAGCAACATCAGCAGCAGCAGCAGCAGCAACAACAGCAGCCAGTTCTTCCTGCCGCTAAGCCCGCCGCTTAGCATGAGCACTGGCTCCGATCGCGAATCCCCCACCGGATCCCTGTCGATGAGCCCCGCCAATTCGCTGACCAGCTTCCCCTTCCACGAGGCCATGTCGCTGCAGCATCGCATGGCAATGGCCCAGGGCAATGGAGCCGCTAGCAACAGTTCCGCTTCATCCACATCCTCGGCCTCGGGCTTGGGCCTGGGCATGGTGATGGGTCTGGGACAGGGCCTGGGCCAGACCACGCCACCGGAATCGCCCAATGTACCCATCTCGCCAGTGCATACACCGCCGCCGTACGATGTCGAAGCGGTAGCCGCCGGTAAGCAGTTGCTCCAGAAGAGCGTCAGCACACCGATGCAGCAGGAGGAGTCACAGACACAGCCCAGGCTGCCGGTCTTCAATCGTCTGAGCTCAGCGGTGGAGGTCTTCCAGCAGCAGTCCAACTTGGGGCTTTAAGGAACCCCAAACAAAAACTCAATTCCTTCCTTCCTTCCAAGCCCCCAGCCAAAACCGCATCCCTCCATCGACAGAAAGCAACACGCACAAAGTAGCAGCATCCTTTGACAACAAAATCTCAGCAAGAACGACAAAAACGGACATTTTGAACAACAACCACTGGAAAAGGAACCGTAAAAAACAGAACCCAAACTGAAACCGCACCCTTCTTTGAAGGGCTGAAGCTTTTGGCTTTTGTGAAAATGTATCAAACGGAAGCAGGGAACTCCAACTTCCAACTCCAGAGATCCAGAGATGATCTTTAATCTGATTTCTCTTAAGCTGTGACAGTTTATAGCCGTCTATCGTTATTTATTAATATGAAAGGACAACACAACAGGAACAGAAAACCGGACGAGAACCAACTAAAAAGCGAACTGAAACGGAGTAGAAACTGAAACAGAAACGGAACTGAAACTGAAACGGAAACGGAAACTGAACAGAAACATAAATAGACGCAACAAAAGGACGTACGGAGATTAGATAGATGTTAGATACGTAAATGACAAAGCAAACGAAAACAATCCATATGCAAACGATGATCTTAAACACTATATATACTATTTAAAAAAACAACGCAAACTAAACAAAAAAAAAAAAACATCCCCCTAAAGCGATAAACGCAGCATTCTAAAACGGAACGATAACAAAAACTAGTTGGGAATCCTTAGAAAAATCGATTATGTTATGTCTTGCTCAAAAAATTGATGAAAACTCAATCGTTCCTGCATTTATAAAGGTAGCAGAGTCGCCCTTGTTCAATATTTAATAATATATATATATGATTTTGGATTAGATATTGTGTAAAAGAATGATTATACATATGCCCCGTTTCGGACTAGAGATTAGAGAGAGAGAAAGAGAGAGAATGTGTCTTCCAAGTCAAGTTTTAAATGAAATCATTGGACGGGGGGGCAGAGTGAGTAGTGGAAGCGGAACGCGGAAGCGGAAACGGAAACGCAAGCTCCAAGGCCAAGGAAAATCCTTTAATTTATTGAACTTTTTTTCGCTTAAATTTTATGTAATAGACAGTTGCTGTACATATATAAACTTGATATAAAGATTGTATAAATTATATATATATTTAAAGAACTACCAATTACGATTTATGGTTATAGCGATTGCGATGATCTTGGATGAATATTATATATGATTATTGATGATATACCTCAACCGCAAATCACAACAACAATAAACAAACAAACAACAAAGTAACAATACAAGACAAAACAAAGTAAAACAAATGAGAAATGAAGAGAAGACCGTTAACTGAATTTGATGAATTATATTTTTTGTTTGCATTTCAAGATGAAAATCGATCCAAGAAACGCCGATGCGACTCAACATAATTTATTTTTCCCATCTCTATTCTATATTATACTTTATATATGCCAATTAATGTTAATAATTTATGAAACAAAAAAAAAACCATGTGACCACACGCAACACACACACGCACCACACACACAACACACACAACGAACTCAGACACACACACACACACACACATACTTTGACCATTGATAATTTTATGTTTTTATATATATATACAAATATTGGTATAACGCGACACATACAAAATCATTTTGTTTATTTTATATGCATATATATATCACGATATATATATATTATTATTTTTATTTTTATTTAATTTATTTTACACAAAACCTCTTCTTGATTTCTTCTTACATTTTTATTGGGTGCGCAGTTATATAATTTTTAGTGTTATTTCGAGAGAGAGAAAAGAAAGAGGAAGCCCTTAATTTATATATAAAGAATATATATATACAATTAACTAATTATTGAAGTGCATATATGCTGTAATAAAAACTAAGTAAAAACAAAAACAAAGCAAAAGGAAAAAACAAAACAAAACACAAAAAAAAAAAATGTGAGAATAGGAGAACCTATTTAAATATTTATTTATATAGGGAAAAGCGCAACGATTGTCGATCTTTGTATATTGTGCCGGAAAAAGCCCAAGAAAAATTAGTCTTACGAATGTAGAATTAATTTGGAAATATACAAACCCTATTTACTATATTCTATATTAAACCATAAATGTTAAATGCAAGTGCAAATGCGCGCCAACCACTTAAGGGAACTTGTTTAAATGATGTTTGTATCCTTCCCACAGAAAGGGAGACCCTTTCTTGTTCAAATAATTTATAAAGGTTGCTAAAGACAAATCAAATCCGACTAAATCAAATATTTAACTACTGCTATTTATTACGATTCACACATATTTATGATCTACGATGCAGGATGACTCTTGTTCAAAAAACAAAAAACAAAAAAAAAAAAAAGAAAAAAAGGAAAAAAGGAAAACTGAAACCGAGGAGGGGGTTAAATAATTCTCAAAGTGCCTTATCATTAATATATATATATATATTTTATATAAATTATATACTACACTATGTACACGAAAAACACAAATTATGTTATAGAGTCTTGTGCAAATTAATGGAAAAAGGAAAACGAAGCAAAAGCAAATAACATAAACAAAAGGAGAAGGAAAAGCGAACACGAAAATAGAAAGCGTTGAAAGAGTGCAAACAACAAAAAGGCATATTCATTAATTTATTATTATTTGTAATTGAACAATCTATTTTATATATATATATATTATTTTTTTACCTTCAATTTTTGATTTGATTTTACACTCGCCTCGTCCTCCCCTCACTTGTTTTTTTTCCCTCGTACGAATCACAACAATTGATGCAGATCCGCAGCAGGACAGAGTGTTACTGCAGCGTGCAAAGGATTAATTACACTATTTAATACTATATATATTTAAACATACTTTTTATGCATACTTTATATATATATTTTACTGTTTTTTTTTTTTTCGCTTTATTTAATTTTGTGAAATTCCCCAAACTTGAACCTAAATCGCTAGCTCTTGGTTATCATCAAAATGATTTAACATATATATAAATAATATTATTATTTTTGTGTAAACATGATGTTCTTCCCCTTTGTACAACAAACAAAAAGCAAAACTAAAACTTGTAACCAAAAGTCAAGTCGTCTTCCTCCTAAAAATGCACAAAAATGCAATGAAACTAAATGTGGTGAACAGATAGCGATACCGATACCGATATGATTGATCGATCGATAATTAAAACGAAATAAGAAAGAACAAGAATTGCAATTGCCAGTTGAATTATACACTATTTATGCATATATACATATATATATATATATATTTATATAATAATAATAATAATAATACTTTGTTCGTTATTTATAAAACCATATACACCATAATATTTCATGGATTTCCCCCAACAAAACAAAACAACGAAAAAGACAACAAGTGAACACAACCACACAACTGTATATGAATTTTGTTAATGCTGATATGATGATGAAAAACATGCCTATATATTTATGCTTCCATTTTGCAACACTATTGTGCGTATTTTTATATAGTTAATTAAAGACGTGAAGTGAAAAACAATTTAGTTTATGGCGAATTTTAAGTTTAAATAGCAATTAGAAAAAACAAACGTTACAAAATAAATGAAAGAAATAAACACAAACCCGACTATTTTTATTCTTTTTTTGTGCTGTTCAGCAGCAGGGTCTTTTGCAGTGCTCCCTAATAACGTCCGTCCGTCTTATCGCTAGTCTCTGTCCACCGGATTACCGATTGCCTCCGACTCTCCCCTGATTTCACCAGAAGCGCCCAAGCAGTTTGCGGATTTTTCGTCTTTTTTATTATTGGCACGAACGAGTTTCATCTCTTGACTGGTTCTTTTGTTTGAAAAATATTTTATTTAAAGATTTCACGTGATATAGCTAGGTGAGCATTACTGGTGTCCAGCAAGATCACTGGTGGCAAAAGAGATGTCACTTTGTCCCAATTTGCAATATAGCTAAATGAGCATCACTGGTGACCACTGACATGTCATTGGGTCCCAACAGTGAAAAATAGCTAGATGAGCATCACTGGTGGACAGCCAGATGCCATTTTCCCTCAATATTGCAAAATAGCTAGATGAGCATCACTGGTGGACAGCCAGATGCCATTTTTCCCCAATATTGCAAAATAGCTAGATGAGCATCACTGGTGAACAACCAGATGCCATTTTGTCCCAATATTGCAAAATAGCCAGATGAGCATCACTAGTGTTAAATCGGTGGATCGGCAAATTTCCCATTTGAAGTAACAGGCGAACAGAAACAGCAGAGCGACGATTCTTGGATAACTAAGTATGCCCAAAAGTATGCTACACATGGCCCAATGTATTCAAATACCCCCAAAAGTATGCAACTTGTAAACTATTTATTATTCGTTCTCCCAAAAGCATGCAACACTTATCCTCTTTTTGTACGCTGAATTATTTTAAGTTGCCTTCTGCTGCCTTCTGCTCGCCTGTTAAACGAAGTCGTGTTTTGAAAGCATTTGGACCGCTAAAAATCAAGCGTTAAATGGGCAGAGACTACAAAAATCGATGTTTATCTCGAATAAAAATTCAAAAAAAAAATGTTCCCGATAAAATAAGAAAACAAAAACCATTTTGTTATACATTTCTTTTGTTTTTATTTGTTTTTTTGTATTTGTTTTTATTTGTATTTTGTTTTGTTTGCTTTTTAATATGTTGTATTTAATTTTATATTATTTTATTTATGTTTAAGCTTACAACTTAAGGCATAAGGTTACAACTAAAACTTAGGTGGTAAACATCATTTATCATCTTGCCATCGACCGTAATCAATCAGCCCTATTTGCATACATATACTCCACATAATAATATTGTTGTTTGCCTTCTTTTGTTTCACTTACATATCGCTCTTTATCTCTCCACTCATATTTGTGTTTATTATTATTGTTATTCCTTTTTCTTTTCCACATATATAACTATATCGATTTTGAATTGATACAACAGAGAAGGGATAAACAAATGGGCGAAAAAAAATCAACAAATAAAAGAATTTCTCCAATATTTAGTGAATTTGAATTTTGTTTTTTTTTTTCTGTGTGTATGTGTGTGTGATTTTTTGCTTAAATAATTTAGGGCACAGCTTGTGGTGCATACACTTTTGTTTTTGTTTGTTTTATTGTTGTACATCCATCCATGCATTTTTTGTTTTTTGTTTGTTTTTATTTTTTGTTTTTTTTTTGTAATTTCGCCCAGCCATAAAATTCGGTTATTCATAGTTATTTATTTATATATTTTATGTGAAAGTGCTCTCTATTGAGGATCGGGTTCGGATCAGGGGTGTGGCGGTGGCGGCGGCGCAGGCCATTTCGTTGTTTGTCTTCCAGTCGTTCATGGTCCTTCCAGTCCGTCCCCTCCCCTCCCCTCCCCTCCCCTCCCCTCCCCGTCCGTTCCCCCTTGGGCGCCGGTTGCTTCCTTTAGTTATTATGCCGCCCTGCCTGCCGCTTTACATTCATTTGTTATCATATATATATATATATATATATACTTGTTTGTAAAATTTTTCTGTATATATATAGAATTTGTTTCATTTATTTTATTAAATTTGTTAAATTTTAAATTTCTATATATATATATATATTTATAAAAAAAAATACGCTTCCTGCTGCTGCACTTAACTAAAACGTTGCCCACCGCTCTAGCCAGAGAGGAGTGGCATATCGTGGGGGCCCCCTTCCTTACGTTCCGCGAAAATCTAAATCATATTTATCAGTTATGCATTATCGTTTATCGTTTTAATCTGCATCCGTTAGCTTTAACATATATCCATTTGTTTGTTAATATTTTACACATGTTTTCTTTTTGTTTTTGTTTTGTTGAATAAGTCTTAGCGTTTTTCTTGTTTACTTTATATATTTATATATATATATATATATGTATATATTTATTATAGATTTTGTTTTTCGTTTCCATCATTAGGTATTAAAAATATTAAATTTTTTTGCGTTTTCACTTGTTTTTGCGCATGTTTTGCGTATCAAAAAAAAATAAGTTACATAAAAAAAAAACACGAATTAAACAGTAAAATAGCTAACACTAAACACTGCTCTTTTTTTAGTTTTTGTTTTGCATTCGTAAGACATAAGTTTTGTTGTATAAAAAAATATGCGTATGCTTGTATATATCCCACTATATACCACATGTACTATATATCCAAGTATGTATATATATGCATTGGGTGTACTTTTACATTTATTATTTATATTTATATTTATATTTATATTTATATTATTTATTATTATGTTTACTTACAGCTTACCAACTCGCATTATTACATAATCCAATAGCGTTTTGTCTTAAGATCATAAAAAAAACTATATCGGTTGCTCCATAAATTTAAAAAAAAAATTCTAATAATAATAATAATAACGAAGGGGTGGGGGAGGGGAGGGGGGGCAAAGGATAATAGTAAAAGTAAATAGTAGTAAATAGTAAATAGTAAATGGGTATCCGATACGATTGATTATAAATGATGCGCGCAGGGCTTTATGAAATTTACAGTTTATACGCTATATATAATATATATATTTACTTAATTTGCTTTTGCTTCGATTTTGTTTTAGTTTCTTCTTGTTTTTTTTTTTCTAAGAACAGCCCAACAGTGTGTGTTTTTTTTTTTATATATCTTAACTGCTATTTTGCGTCGTGTATTTGTATATTTATATATTTATATTGTGGTGTGTGTGATTTATCGTTTCTATAACATCACTACCATTTCCGATAACTCAAGAAGGAGCCAGGAAGGAGCCAGAGCCAGAGCTAGAGCTGGAATAGTATCGAAGCGAAGCGCTTGAAGGACACACCGAGATGTAGCACAAGGACATGGGACATGGACTTGGACATGGACATAAATTTCTCGTCATATTAGAGCTGGCAAATCTTCATAGTTGATCGATTTATAATCGATTTTTGCTCATTTTTGTTCGAAAACTTTGATTCTTTTCCAGCAGCTGGATATTTTTTCGAATTTGCTTTCGCTTTTGGTTTCGATTTACATTTATTTATGGTTATATTTATTAGAAATAATGGTTTAAAAAGTCTAAATAAAATCGCATTGAAACTAAATGTTGTCAGAAATGTACAATTTTGTTGTGAAACATGCTCTCACTCTCACTCTCTATCTATCTAGCTGAAGTCCTGCTGCTCTCGAGGCTCCCCTTTATCCCTCTTCCTTATATATGTATCCTCGTGTCTGGTGTTACTTAGCATTTGTTTACATAATTTAGCAGGCTTAGAGGCTACAACCTACAGGCGCTCATCAGTGTTGCTTAGTGTTGTTGTTGCTGCTGCTGCTGCTGCTGCTGCTGGTGTCAGTAGTAGCCCGGGTTGCCGCCACCTGACCCACTGCTGCCCGCATAGTGCTCGCTGGCGGCGGCATAGTAGAGGCTCCTCTGCTGCTGCTGCTGCTGCTGCTGCTGGAGGTGATGGTGTTGCTGGGACTGCAGTGGAGGCGGCGGCAGCACCGTCGTCTGGTAATGTTGCTGGCGATGCGGCGACTGTTGCTGCTGTTGCTGCTGCTGCTGCTGCTGCTGCTGCTGCTGCTGGGTTGCTAGGTGCGAATGTGACTGCTGCTGCTGCTGCTGCTGCTGGTGTTGCTGGGAGTGTCGCCGGTAGCCAGGATAACCGTAGCTCGTGCCGGGCGGTGGTGGTGGTGCTGCTGCTACTGCTATCGCTGCTGGCCGCAGATGCGACGCCGACGCCGACGACGACGCCGGCAGTCACAACTAATCCTCGTCGCTCAGTGCCTCGTACTTGGACGACAGCAGTGGCTTCGGTTCGCTGGCCGCCGCGGCTGCTTGGGCCGCAGCTGCTGCCGCCAGAGCAGCGGCTGCCGCCGAGCCTATGGGATTATGACCGCCGCCACCGCCTCCTCCGGATCCTGCTCCTCCTGATCCTGCTCCTCCTGGGCCACTGGAACCACCGGGGCCACCGCCTCCCACCACCAGCGATACACCGCCGCCGCCGACAGAGCCCGCCGCTCCGCCTCCGACTCCTACTCCGCCCAGTTCACTGAGGGCATGCGCCGCCTTGGCCTTGGCACTGAGGTGACCGGGCGGAGGCACAGCATGATGGCCACCGCCGGACAGCTGACCACCGGCTCCCAACTGAAGCGATTGGGGCGGCGGCAATCCGCCGGCGGCACTGGGCACGGTTAAAGCGCTGTAGGGGAAGGCATAGGTGCTGGGGGCATAGGATGCCGGCACCGGGTGGAAGGGCGAGTGGTGGCTGTTGGCCCCCGAGACGGACACCGAGACGGAGCCGCTGCCAGCCGATCGCCGGCCGCTGCCGTCCACCACCTCGTACTGGTTGGGCGTCTTCCGCGACACACTGATCTCTGGCGGTGGCTCCTTGCTCCTGTGTTGCAGCTCCAGAGCGGCGGCATGGGCCGCATGTGCCACGTGCGCCACATGGGCGGCATGGACGGCGGCATGGGAGTGAGCGGCAACCAGATCGGCGGCCACCTCGTCCTCGGAACGCACCTCCACAATGCGGTTCTTCACGTAGCCAATGTCGTCGCGCATTACCTCGGCGATGCGGTTCTTCACATAGTTATCAATGGTGGTGGCTCCACCGCCACCACCGCCGCCGCTGCCGGGTGCACCTCCTCCGCTGCCACCGCCGCCGGGCGCTCCACTGCCTCCACCTCCACCTCCGCCTCCGGGTGGGCCACCAGCAGCTCCACGCTGGTCCGGCGGCAGGGGCACTCCGACGCGTACCTGTGGCGGCGCCGGCAAGAAGTAGTGTCCCGGCTCACCGCCGGCCGCCGCTGCAGCCCCCATCACCTGGTGTAGCATCAGTTCGTGTGCGTATTTCCGTGGACTGACGGCCTGCGGCATGCGGATAATGTTGCGTCCATCTTCGTTAGATGTGTTGGCTCGGCCGCCACCTCCACCGCCGCCACCGCCGCCACTGCCACTGCCTGGACCGCTGGGAGCTCCAGAGCTGCCACCCTGGCCTCCTGATCCGGCAATCTGCGGATGATGCTGCTGCTGGACATGATGCTGCTGCTGCTGTTGTTGCTGTTGCTGCTGCTGCTGCTGCGAATGGTGCTTGGCCTCCTCCGCCTTCTGCTGGAGGCGACGGTTCTGCTTCCAGCGATCCGAGGTCAGAATGGGCTGAGCCTCCTGCAGGTAGGTCATGAAGGGCGGCGTGGGGCGCAGGTGCGGATTCGAGCCGTAGTCGTTGGTGATGATCGAGTCGGTGAGCTCGCCGAAGGTGATGCTCTTCGTGTGCGTCTGCTGGGGACTGGATGCGGTGCCCGCCTGCGAGGTGGGTGTCCGCAGCTGGCCGTGCACGGAGCGTGACTGCGAGGAGGGCGGCGGTGGCTGATGCTGCTGCTGTGCCGCCTGCTGCTGGGCCACGGCGGCAACCGCTGCCGAGATTCGCTCCTGCTCCAGCTCAATGTGGATTACATTCGGCGATCCCGACGAGCTGGGCTTTCCATTGTTCTCCGCCGTCAGCAGGGAGACTGCGCCGCTCTCGTGCGGCTGGCGATGATCGCGCAGATACTGCAGCGGATGCATTACGTTGGCTGGCGAGGAACGGGTATTACCGCCGCCGCCCGACCCAGAGCCGGAGCCGGATCCCGAGCCGCGTGGCGGCGGCGGGGGGCCGTGGCCGAAGGTGGGTCGCGGAAATTCGCGTCCCGTCGCCCCAGTGGCATCGTTGGTGCGGCTAATCTCGTGCTTGATGATGGCATCGATCAGGCTCTGGGCGCTCAGCTGGCCGGGCGCGTCCTCGGGCGTGGGCCCACCATGGGCGGGACGATAGTATCTAGGAAAGGATGAAGATAACAGATTAATAATCGGAAGGAGGATGAGGTAAAAAAGCAGAATACTTACGCCTCTCGCTCGCGGTCTGGTATGGAACGCGGCGGTCCGGTCTCGGGCACTGGGGCCCGTATGTAATGGCCTGGCGGTGGTCCTCCGCCGGCGCCACCCGATGCTGTGACCACTCCACCGCCGGCAGCAAACATGCGCTCCATGCGCCTGCTATCCCGCTCACGCTCCTCGGCCACCACACGCCGCTCCCTGTCCTGCTCGCGTCGCTCGCGTTCCCGTTCCCGCTCTCGCTCGCGCTCCCTCTCTCGCTCTCGCTCCCGTTCCCGCTCCCGTTCGCGTTCCCGCTCCCGCTCACGGTCCCGTTCGCGCTGCAGCATCTCTCGGTCGCGCTCGAGGGCGTGGTTGTGCTGCTGCTGCGCCTGCTGCTGGGCCTGTTGGTGGGCCGCCTGCTGCTGCTGCTGGTGCTGCTGATGCTGGTGCTGCTGGTGCTGGTGCTGGCGCTGCTGATCCCGCTTGGCCTGATCCATGCGCCGCTGCAGATCCACCTGGGCGGCGGCGTTTAGCTGCTGTCGATACTGCTGGTGCTGGTGCTGCGCCAGCTGCTGCTGGTGGACAGCCACGGCGGCCATATGCTGGTGATGGATGAGGTCGCGGTAGCGCAGATCGTGATGGGCCACTGGTGGCGGCGGTGCCACGGCCACGGCATGCGGTGGTGGTGGCGGCGGGGCCGAGCCTTGTGAGCCGGAAACCTGCTGCTGTCCGGGAACGGCGCCCGGTGACTTGTCATCCTTTTGCGACGGCACCGGCAGCTGCGGCTGCTGGACGGCCACGTCCACGAACGAGGCCAGGGCATCGTGGCCAGCTGGGAGGGAGAGAGGTAAAGCAAGATGGTTAAGTCCAGGCACTGGCAGCAGGTGGCAGTGTGCGACCTCACCTGGAGCATACTGATACGGCGCCACAATGTGCATCCTGCTGGGCGGCGGAGCTGCCGGCGATGGTGGCTTCGAGCCGGTGTTGTGACGCTGGATCACGCCCTGGCGCTGGGGTGGTGGTGTCCTATGGGGACTGGGAGTGCTGTAAATAAAAAAATATACAAAAAGAGACATTAGTTTGGTTCCTGCTCCTTCTTATCTATCTCCTTCCTTACCTGTTGGCATGATCCGCTGGCGAGGCGCGACTAGAGTACTCTGGCCTGCCCCTTGGCGGCGGCTCCTTCTCCCCGCCGCCGTAGACAAAGCCACCGCCGGCACTGCCCACACTGTTGCGCGGCGAGGGCGACTCCTTGTCGGAACCACCGCCGCCGCCACCAGCTCCTCCGCTGGCACTGCTGCCGCGCGACATATTCCGCTGCTGCTGCTGCTGCTGCTGTCCCTGCATCTGCTGCGAGGTGATGTAGTCGTGCATCACGATCTGGCGTGTGCTCAGCACCGGTGGCTCCACAACGCCGCCAAAGGGTGAGCGGGCATAGGGTGAGCCCACGCCCACGCCATAGCCCTGGGGCGGCGGTGCCTGCGGTGAGGATTGCTGCGGTGGCGGTGGCAACTGTTGACTACCCGCACCTCCGGCTCCTGGCTGCTGGGCGGGACTGTGACGCTGCTGCGAGGACTTGTAGAACTCGTAGGCCCGCTTGCTCTCCAAGTGGTGCGGCGGCAGGTGGAGCGGTGTGCCCTGCGTAATGGAGCCGTGCTTGCTGCCGCCACTGCCGGGTGGACCGCCTGGCGGACCCGCCTCGGGCGTCGTCTGCCTCACCAGGCCGTCGAACTTGGGACTCAGCAGCGAGGACGAGGACGAGGATGAGGAGGCGGCGGCAGCGGCTGCAGCAACCGCTGCTGCGGCATGGACTATAATCTGCTGCTGGGCGCTATTCGCCGGCGTTCCGTGGGTGATGGATCCGCTCTTGACCAGCAATTGCTGTTGCTGCTGCTGCTGGGCGGCCGCCGCGGCTGCTGCAGCTGCCGCCTGCTGTTGCTGCTGCTGGGACGGCGAGTGACCGTGGCCGGGATGTATGTGATGCGCCTGCTGGGGACTCAGCTTGGGCGGTGCCTTGGACACGCCGGCACTGCCCCTGCCCGAGGGTGGTTGAGCCGGCGGCGGTTGTCCTGGTCGCGGCGGCATCTGTCCCTGCCCGGAGATGGAAATGGGCACGGGCACTGGCACGGGCTGGACATATACACCGGCCGCCAGGGGGCCGACGCCCACTCCTGGTGCTCCCTTGAGCACGCCATGCGGCGGCTGGGCATACAGATACGAGTTGGGCGCTGTCAGGGAGGGCACGGTGACCGTATCACCGCGATACATGGCCGTGGAGCGGACAATGTGCTTCATCGACATGCTAGGCGGCGGCGGTCCATGGTGACGATCCGCCGAGGATGAGGAGCTGCCGCCACTGCCCGCCGAGGAGCCCGAGCCGGCGTGCGTCGTGTGCGGTGAGTGGCCGTCGCGCGGCGGCTTCTTGATGCTCAGATCCAGGGTCTGGGGCTCCGGTTCTGGGACCTGCTGTTGCTGGATCTGCTGTTGGACCTGGGCATGCACCTGCTGCGGATGCTGGGCGTGCGACGGATGCCCCGGATGTCCTGGATGCGGCTGCTGCTGCGAGGGATGACCGGGATGCTGCGAGGGCGGCGGCTGGGGCAGGCCACGCGGCGGATGCGCCGTTGGGACATTGTAGATGATCGTCTCCGGCGGCGTGGGCGTCGAGTGACTGCTCTTGGCTCCTCCACCTCCGCCTCCCTGCTTCACCACCGGCGTAATGGTGGCCTTGTCCACCACACCAGCTGCCGAGGCAGCGGCATGTGACATTAGGCCCGGATGACTGCCGGGCGGCACCCCCACGCCCACGCCAAAGCCGAGATGGGGACTGACCACCGACAAGGTGGCCAGACTGTCGCTGGTGCCGTTGTTGCTGCCCGAATTGGAGCCACTTACCGAACTGGTCGGCGGCTGAGGCGGCGGAGCAACGGCTGCTGGTCGCGAGCCCTGCAGCTTCTGCACGGAGGTGCCATGCGGCACGCCCGAGGAAGCCTGCGGCGGCGGTGGTGCTCCGCCGGGCTGTTGCTGCTGTTGCTGCTGCTTGAGTATGCCAGTCGGCGGCGGCTCCTGCCGATATTCCCTGACAATGGTCAGCTCCTTGCGCTCCAGATTGTTGGCAGACTGCTGTTGGGGCGACTGGCTTTGGCCAGGAGTTGGCGCCTGTCCCTGTCCCTGTTGCTGTTGCTGTTGCTGCTGCTGTCCTCCCTGCTGTCCCTGCTGCCCCTGCTGACCTCCCTTGGGCTGGGGTCCCTTGTGCTTCAGCGAACGCTCAATGACCGAGAAGACGCAGTCCTGGACATTGTTGACAGCCTCACGGCGCATGCCAATGGGTCCATTGACCGCCTGCTGCTGCTGCTGCTGACCAGCCGTGCCAGGTGCCACGCCCATGCCGGCCACTCCTGGCGGCTGCAGGCCGGCCACATTGTTGTGTCCATGACCGTGACCGTGAAAGAGAACCTTGGGACTCTGGCGATTGGCCGGCGAGTTCTCGTTCTCCTCGTCCGCCGTCTCGGTGGCCGACGAGTCGTATTCCTCGCTGGTTTTCTGCTTCTTCGGCGCCTGCCCAGCGGCCGGCGGCAGCAGGCGATCGTTGTCACTGTTGTTGTTGCTGCTGCTGCCACCGCCTGTGGTGGCTCCTGATCCCGCCGCCGCCGCCTTGCCACTCATCCTGGTGGGCGTGATTATCAGTGGTGTGTCTCCGCGCTGTGGCGCCGATGCGGACGACGTCTTAGGCGGCGGTGGTTGCGGCTGTGACAGCTGCTGGGCCGCCGTCGCCGCCGCTGCCTGCTGCTGATGGTGATGATGCTGCTGGTGCTGGTGCTGCTGGTGAAGCTGGTGCTGCAGGTGCTGCTTGATGGAGGTGAGCGACTTGTGGCGCTGACTCTCCACCGAGGCCGTGTCGGAGCCACCGGGCTCCCGTTCGTCGCACGACGAGGTACTGACATCCGTCTCATCCCCGCCGCTGCCACTGCCGGCGCCGCCGCTGGAGCCGTCGGTGAGATTCAGCTGGGGATCCAGCTTGCGGCGGATGCGCATCAGGCAGGCGGAACAGCAGCGGGTGGCGTGCGGCGGTATCTGGAACTCGGCCATCACCGGGTCGCGCACCTCGGGCGCCAGTTCAAAGAGACGGGAGGGAATGTTCCGCAGGCGCTGGGCCCGATCCTTGGGATTGGGGCACGTCGGCAGCGGACAGTTGGGATAGCGGCTGCGCACCGACTTGCATTGGCAGCTGTTGCAGACGCGGGCCCCCGCCGGTATTGTCTCATCCGGAATGCCGTACTGCTGGCCGCGACCCTTCTTTAGGGGCCGGGTTCGCGGACAGGCCTCCGCCTTGCACACGAAGCAACTGGCCAGGCGGTCTGGAAGGAGGAATCAGAGAGAGAGAGAGGAGAGTGGTTAGGATAGTCTATATAGTTTATATATATATAAGTAGGATTCCATTTATCAATCTTGCAACGTTCCGAAAAAGATCACTTTATGGGAGTCAGAATAACAGACTTTTTTTTTCAACTCGCCAAACAATTGGTTGAGAATTATAAGCTCAGTATGAGAAACTGTTACCGTTGTTGTTACTGTAACTTAAATTGTAACTCTTACTTTAATTGTTATTGTAACTGTTCCTTACTGTTACCCTTACTGTTACTCTTACTGTTACTGTAGCTGTTACTATCACTGTTCATGTAACTGTTACTTGTACTGTAGCTGTTACTGTTATTGTAACTGTTACTGTAATTGTTACTGTTACTCAAGTAAATCTTGATAACCTTAAATTCACTGTCGAAAAGTCAAAATTTGGCTAAACTATTTACAAATGTTAAAGTTACAGAATAATTACTTGAGAATTATAAGCTCAGGGAGTTAAAATCCATTTAAAGTGTAACTTCCTAGTTACATTAATTTAAATTACATTGAAAAATAATGAATATAATAAAATGCAATGTATTCAAACCAAAGTTTGGATAACCTTTGAATATGTATATATTTGAGTTACCGAACTATTACTTGAGAATTATAAGCTTAGGGAGTAAAATATAGTTTAAGGCTTATGTTACTCAATATATATGTTCAATGTGGGAAAATAATAGATTAGATAACCATTTTTATAAATATAAATAAAATATTAAAGTTGCAGAATAATTAGTTGAGAATTATATACTCATTGAGTTAAACGAAACTCCACAATAACATTTGTTCAAGACTTTAATGTGGCTAATTTTTCCAATTTAATCCTTAATTGAATTTACCTAAAGACTATTTTAAAAGTGGATTAATCTGCTACAATATATATATACACCCAATAAAAAGTTAAGAACATCTAAATATTAATCTAAGAGCTTTATTTATTAAATTTTTAAACAAATGCTCTCATATATATAATCCCCGTAATTACGAAATGCTTCATCATCTTAATTCTATCAGCGCAATAAATACGCTTAACGCAGATTTTTTGCTACGAGTGTATGCACAAAAGGTTTGCAAACACATTAAAAAATGCGATTTAATTAAAGCAACTGGTCAGGCAGAGGCACAGGCAAGGAGGCAAAAAGCAGGGGAAGGACGACGACAAGGACGAGGATGAGGGATGAGACCGCTTTCATTAAGCCACTTAACAAATAATGAGCAGCAGCAGGCAATTGAATATTTTAAAACGCTTTTTCCCCATCTACCAGAAAGCGAAGAAGAAAACTCTGATTGGGGTTCATGATTGCGATGATTGCTGATGGTTGGAAAAAGGGAATAAAAGGTAAGAAAAGCAGGGAAAGCTAATTACAACATAATAGAACCTGTAAATATGATATTATAATCTAATTAATATTATTTTTACTGCGTGTGTGTTGGGATTTTAATCTGAATTAATGCCAGTTTCAAGATATTCCCTCAAGTGAGAAGCTGGAGATTATTATCCTGCCAGGCCGGAGAAACCACCACCACCACAGCTAGCAGGACTTGGACTTTCTCTGCTCTGCGCTCTGTTTGTCTTAGTTTTTGTTTTTGCCACTTTAATAATTTTACAATTTTAATGATGTGCAAATAAAGTGGGCAAACAATTGCGGCATTTAGCCAAAATCAATGTAATTAAAATGAAAACGAGGAGGGAATAATGGGAGCAGCAGCAGCAGGAGGAGCAGGAGCAGGAGCAGGAGGTAGCCCAGTAAAATCAATCAGAGAGTTGTAAATGTCAGCGGGAGAGAAGAAGCTGCTTCTGCTTCTGCTTTTTTGCTTTTCTGCTTTTGCTTTTTGCTACTTCTGCTGACCAAATAAAAGCGGCAAGCAGCAAGCTCCGGCTCGTCCCGCCCTCTTGCCTTTATACATTTTATCCTCTCGCGATTCTCGGCGGAATATGAAAATACATCAAAGTAGCCTCGACTCTCGCTCTACCTCCCACTTGCCCACTTTCCCATTTTCATTTCCATGTCCAGCAGCAGCAGGAGTAAAAAATGCTTTTTGAGCGTTAAAATTTTAATAAGCCACTCATTTTAATTTTGATTGTTAAGCGGAGGCCGGGCAGGAGCAGCAGGAGCAGGAGCAGAAACAGGTGGAAAAAACACCAATGAGACAGCTAAAGGCACTCTTTTTTTCAGAGAGAGAGAGAGAGAGAGCTCAATCAAATTGCAATTATAGATTGCAAATTAAATATAAAAATCACAAAATAAATATTTAATATTAATAACAGTTATAACAACCAGTAACCAGTAAAGAGATCAACAAATAGCGGCCAACCGATACAAAAAATGTTGTAAATCAAAATGAAAACACACGAAAACGAAAACGAAATGAGTTTCGTGTCAATGAAAAGGACATGGAGATACTCTCTAAATATATATTTTAATATTTAAATAAATAAATAATCAGGTTTAGTAAGAACACTAATGATAAATACATCACTTGACCATCTAAAAAATATATAAAATACAAAAATAAACACAAACATCTATGTAATAAAAATAATCAGGAAACTTGTAAATTAAAACGGGGAAGCTCCAGGACCTGACGCATATCCATACATGCCAGGACATGGTATTTCAGAGGCAGCTCCAAATAAATTAATTAATAAAAGGTCCCGGAAAATATGGGCTGAGGTTGGGGCAGGGGGCATGGGGAGGTAGGGTGGGATGGGGTTGGCGTTCAGTTCAGGTCGAGTGCCCGGACGAACCTTGTTTTTTATTATTTAATTTTGATTTAAAAATATATACATATATATCATGTAAATATTTTATGCACTCCGGCCGATGGCAGGACTTACAAAAAAAAAAGGTACGAATCACCGCAAAAAGTCAGCCATTTTTATAATGATTTAAAAGTCAACTTGATTCGCTGCGAGATTTCACAAAGTCTTGTTTAATTGTAGACCAATTATAAAAAAAAAAGCAATTGTATCATTTTGAATTGAAAATTGAGTGGGAATTTCTTAATTAGTAATGAAACTATGTAGAAAACAAAACAAAACAATAATGAATTATGAATTAAAACAAGAAAGGAAGCTATCTTCAAAAGTCAAAATTTATATACTCTTTTCAAAAATTTTCAAAAATATTCAAACATTTTTCTAAATTTTTTTTTTTTTGTCCAAACATGGCTAGATCGACTAAGTTGTTAATGATGATCAAGAATATATATGGATTATGGGGTCGGAAATGACATTTTTTTGATTTTATGTCCTTAAGAAGACCTGAAAGGTTCGCATTCTTTTAATCGATATTTATCGATACTTTTATATAACAATCGACGCATAAAAATTCCGCAACTAAGCTAAAAATGCATTAAATTTATATGGGAAAGCTTTTCTGTGCTAGTTTATTTAGGCTAATAAATCTGCATACTGAATTCAAAGTTTAAAAAACGACATTTTTTGGAATTTTTTGACAATTTTGACGATATAAAATTAGTTTTCGTCCAAAAATGGCTAGATCGTATCGGCTTATGACAAAAAATTGCTTAGCTCGGTAAATTATATTTCTAACTCTCCTTTTTAAGAAACATTGCTCACTGAATGAACTGAATTAAACTAAATTTTTCAGAAACAAAATTACTAAACTTTTGTGTTGAATATTTTTCCAGTGCCAAACTTCGATTGGATTAAAATCTGGCTTCCCAATTATAATTATTCGAAACCACAAAATGGGGGACACTGATCAAATGTCAGGACACACAACACAATTGATGTCCCTTCAGTGCTCGTTTCGTTTCGGTGAAAAACTCACTCGCACACAACACTCGTGCGGGCCTGACAGCTCGACAAAATGAAGGCAAGTCGGCTGTAATTAATGCATATTAATGGAAATTTGTGTTAATTAAATGTGACCTACAGCATATTGAATGCTCATTGCTGCGTCCGATTCCCATAGCATACTTATGCGGGCAGCCGAAGACGAGGCAGGCTTCCCGCACTGCAATCGCGCTTTAAAGTAATTCAATCAAATAATAACAACAAATATAGCAGAGGAGAAAAAAAAAAAACAAGAAGCAACTGCGATATGAATTTCCGTTCATCGCGCTTTTATTTTACTTTATTTCATTTTACTTTTTACTTTTGAATTTTATTTTTTTTTTGTGAGCTTTTTGTTTGCTGACCAGCATCAGCATCGTTCGTTGTCGTCAGCGGCAGCAGCTCTCTTTGCATTTCGATCAATTTTATTAATAATTCAATCAGTCAAAAAATTATTTGAACCGCCCCCAAAGGAAAACAAAAAAGTTTCGATGCCAGCAGAGGAGGCCGCAGCACCGCAGCATCGCAGCATCGCAGCAGAGGAGGAAGTGGAGGTAAAAGATGCGGAGATATTGCCAGGGAAAGCGGAACAAGACGTGCGGCTTGGCTTTTCTTCGTGCAGAGAGAGAAAAAAGGAGCCAAAACCAAGGGATTTTTAAATATATTAAAAGAAGGTTGCTTCAGAAATGGTCAGAGATTTCAAATATATTTTTTAAGCAACCCGAAAAGTATGCTATGCAAAATTTAACATAGAACCAAAGAATTAAGATATATTTCTTTTTTTTCTGATCTCAGATTTTGAGGTTTTTATAGTCTTTTTATGTGATTATTGTAAATTTTCAACAAAATCTCTTTATTTTGCTTTATTATTCTAAAGCAAACCAATCACAAGACCTTTAAAATATATATATTTTGAAAAAAATAAACCTAAATTTTGTCTCTATGCTTTCACTTCCTGTGCTTCGATTCTCGATTTTGCGGCTATATATTTTCTACTGTGATTTGTGCAGTTTGCGACTATTTGGGGACAGAGGCAGCAGGCGAAGAAGCAGCAAGAGGCGGAGGCAAAGGCAGATGAAACGTGGAACATTGCGAGTTATTTGCACAGTAAAAAAAAAAGAAAAAGAAATATATATATATTATAGGAAGGAAAAGGAGAAAGAGAAGAGTCGGGGGGGAAAAAAGCAAAAACCAAAAGTAAATCAAAACGACAAACAAAACAAAACGAGACGCAACGCACAGCACACAGCACACAGCACCGCAACCCCCATCTTGGGCAGCCCTGTCTCTTACCCGCTGCTCGTCCAAAATGAAATAATTCCATTAGTACAATTTCTTTTGCAAGTACAAAGAGTAAATATTGAGGGGCTCTATGAGCAGGGGGAGGGAGAATGCTGGGGAAATATATATCTATATATATATATATATATGTATAATATAGATAAGATGGAATCTCAATGTGTAGGCCTTGTGTCTCTGTTTTGTGACTGGGATGCTGACCTAGTAAGTGATATCGCACAACCCTCACTACATATTATCAAACCAATTACCAAGACCCCATGCCCAGTCCCTGCCTTTCTCCCTTCCCTCTGGCATGCCCCATGCCCAGTCCCTGCCATTCTCCCTTCCCTTTGGCATGCCCCATGCCCAGTACCTGCCTTTCTCCCTTCCCTCTGGCATGCCTTCTCATATCATTAGCCCAAAAATCACCTCCTCATTTGCATTCATCATTCCAAAAATGCTGCACAATAATTGTGCAATTAAATTTCGACCATTTGGGCAAATAGTTTTGGCTTGCCAACCAAATATATACATATATCAGCAAACACAAATTAACCTGAACTTATCCTCCCTTTTGGCAAACTCATCATCATCTCCACGTGGTAATTCCCACTGGATTCTCCTCTCGACTCTGCTGCAGCAGCACAAAATTTCTGCACAAGTTACCAAAAATTTATTTAACTTTCAATTAGACAATTGAAAACAACAATAGAAGAGAGAGAGAGAGAGAGAGATTGAAGAGGGACAGAGACAACAAGCAAAAGAGTTGTGCAGTAAAAGGCTAGAGGAGAGCAATTCAAAAAGTAAGGAAAATGTGGCCAGGTTGTTGTATTTTTTAATTGTGGCTCGTAAAACTATTCAAAATAATAATATTTAAACAATTTCAACATTATTTTCCAAAGTAAAGTTATGTTAAAAATGTAAAAAAAACGAGTTTGTCATTTTTCTCATCTTGTTTTTGTTTTTAAAGGATGATAAGTCCTTAAATCAAACATAATAGTTTGATTTATGCAAACTTTTATTTTTTGTTGAGCTTAAATCGTTGCGGGAAATCGCGCGAAATGAAAACGAAAACGCAAATCCAATCAAATCTCTCCCGCAACAACCCATAACAATCAATTTGGAATATAACAACTCCACAACGAAAAAGCAACAACGGGGGGAGGGGGAAAAGCAAGCGGGAAAACGCTGTTGCAAAAAAAAAAAAAAAAACGGCCAATTAAAAAATATACGAGAAGCTCCGGCAAACGGCGGCGAAAGCAAGAGCAAGCAAAACGCTGGCAGCAGGAGCAGCCGCGTCGCAGGACGAAGGACACAACCGCTAATTAGCACCATGGGGAATTTGTTGTTGGCAGAGCGAAGAAGGAGAGTAGCGAAGCAGAAGAAGAAGCAGCAGCACAACTTGCGTAAGCAGAAGAAGCACCAGCAGTGGAGAGCTGCCAACTTGTGCAAACATCAAAGAGCAGCGAATTCCTGGAAACTGGAAGTGGAAGCCAGCAGTAGAAAGTGGGAGAGAGAGAGAGATGAGGGTGTACAACAGAAGGAATTATGACAGCATGCACACACACACACACACACACACATATGCAAAGAGAGTGCGAGTGGGAGGCAACGGGAATCAGTGACAGAAACAGAACGTGAGAGAAAGAGAGAGAAAACGAAAGATCACAGAGAGAAAATAAAAGATCTCGAAATTCAATCAACAATCAAATTAACTAATAAACCATTTTGATACTGTAATCCAAAATATTTTTGAGAATGTAATTATTACATCGAATCATGTATTATTCATCACATTTTAATATTGAATGCTAATAAATAATATAAAGTGTCATAAATTAATAGATTTTTTGATGACACGATCGTTTTCCCAGTGTGACCAGGGGCAAGCAGATAGTGAGCACGGTATAATTGTAAATACAGTTAATATAAACGTCGCGCTTCGCTCGGCCCTGGCACCGGCTCGGCTCGGTTTGGCGCAAACGCTTTCGCTTTGCTTGGCACTTTTAATTTGCGAAATGGTGTTGATTTAACGGCAAAGGCGGCATTGGCTCAGGAGAAAGGGCGAGAAAAAGGACGCGAAAGGACGGGGACGAGGGCGAGGGCGAGGGCGAGGGCAGCAGCAGTAGCAGTAGCAGCATCAGCGCAACACAAAAGAAAATTGAAAATACAACAGAATGGAAAAGCATATTTTATTCCGGGCAATTGTGGCCGTCATTTCAACTGGAGCAGCAGCTCCCCCAAAAGTGCATACGAGTGTGTATGTGTGTGTGGTTTGTGTGTGCGAGAGAGTGCACTGAGAGAAAAAATTAATATAAAGGCCACTTATTTCTCGAGAAGCAGAAAAACTAATTCAAATTTTTAATTGGCTCATTTCAAGCTTTTAAATTCAAAAAGAAAAGAAACAATTGTACTTTTTTTCTTTGAAAAAAAATACTACTAAATACATAAAATACCACTACATAAATAATACTAAACCAATAGGAAAATAAAATATTTAAAACTATAGAAACTATTAATTTGATCCAAATAAAATCTTCATATTTAATTAACATTCTGTCAAAAATATTAACTTTTATATTTTTTAAATACATTATAATTCCTTTCTTTACAACTAAAGAATTGTGCCTGATTTTTTTTTTTTGGCCAACACAATTTTCACTGATTAATAACGTGAGCGAACGAGAGGGGAGACACAGAGACAGAGACAGAGAGAGAGAGAGAGAGAGAGATAATCAAAAGGGTGTGCAATTTTAATTGAGCAATTTAATTACATATGTAAGCAAAAGTCTCAGCGAGAGAGACAGAGCCAACAGAGAGCGAGATAGAGAGAAAGAGAGGGAGCTAAACACACACACACACACTCATAATTAGCAGATGCTGCTCCTTTCCGGCTCTTTACACAATCTTCTCGCTGTGTATATGTGTGTGTGTTGACTCTTTGGCTTCGGCTTTTTACTTATTTTTGGATTATTTTTACTACACGCTCCCTGCTGTTGGTCTTTTTCGGCAGTTTCCGTTTCCGTTTCAGTTTTAGTTGGTTCAGTAATTAGTTTGTCAGCGCCTAAAAGAAGGCAACAGTTTTGTGCGCCAAGTTGAATGTGTTTTGCATGCTAACCCTTTTTCTTTGTGGCTTAAGTAGGATATTAAAGTTAAGGTAATGTTAAGTATATTTGATTGATGCATTAAGGTACTGCTTTTTAAAAATAAAAATAATAAAATATTGGGATTTAAATTCGTATTAAGAAGACATCTAAAAGTATGCAATTTAATATTTTTCAGCTCTCCAAAATATTTGTTTTTAATATTTGAAATTTATTACTAAAATTATTATTATATTTGTAAAGAAATATCCTTTTTTAAGTTAAGAAAACTGCATTAAATGAGTGAGAGACATTCCCTCTTTTCAGTTTTTGACAACAATAATCCAATAATCCAGCCAATAACCGAAAAATCTTCTGCTAATATTTCCCATCATTTCACCTATTCGCCGTTTTATTTTATTTTTTTTTTTTTTTGGGCAGGGGGATCAGGGGAATGAAGAGTGCTTTCTCTTTCCCTTCGAATTTTCCAACCAATTATCCCCCCTTGTTCCCTTTATGCATTTCGAGGACAATTAGAAATACGCGTTTAGCTCTGCACTGTGCAAAAAAATAATTGATAGTGAAAATATAACACAAAGTTGTTACCTCTATTTAGAGTATTAAATTAACTGATGTGTTGTTTAGAAGTTTGTGTTGAGTATTAAATTAACTGTTGTTTTGTTAAAAAAGAAAAGGCTTTAAATACGTTAACATAAATATATAAACATAAAAATATAAAGGGTGATACAGAAATCGCAAATTTAAAGGAAAATGAAAAATTTTAGCGAAAAACTATAAATATAATATCTATAGCTTATAGTAATAAAAGTAGACATTAGTCCCATATTTTTTAACATATATATTTACAATTTATATTTTTTAGTTTTTTTTTAAACTGAGATGTATTAACTTTAAACGATTTTAAAACAAAGTTGTTGAAATTTGATAAAAACTAAATTAGTATATCATATTATACATATTTACTAGATTTCCTGTTAGTTTTCCTTAATTTTTAATTATCCTGCCAGAGTATACAAACTTCGGCTCGCCAGAGTTAACTTTCCTACTTGTTTTTCAATATTTTTTCCTGCGTGTCCAAGTTGACACATTTTGAGCGGGCCGAAAAACTCCCGACCTGGCGAATGGCGAATGGCGAATGTCGGATGGATGGATAGATTTTGAAGGGAGGCTGCTGCTGGCTGCTGGCTGGCGGCTCTATTGGACAGATGGATTGGATTGCCGTTGGGGGATACACAGGATGATGCAGGATGTGCAACGGCAACGGCAACGGCGGGCGGCTTACAAATTGTGAAATGCGAGTGAGTAATTATGATTTACTAATTAGCAAACACAATCGGCGGAAGGCCAGCGGTGGAGGGGCAGGGGAGCGCCGCAAAACTGACAAACTGCCAGGCAAACAAATTGGTTGTGCAAAACGCGAATGTGGATGTGGATGAGGATGAGAATGCGGATGTGGATGCGGATGCGGAAAGCGAATTGGCGGCTAATGCGCTGGACAAACAAAACGAAACAGAGAGCAGGGCCACAAGCCTGAGACACACACGCACGCCCGCCAAAGTCTATTAATTAGCTGCACCCCAAACACAGGTGCAGAGTGCGAGGGAGTGCGGGGGAGGGACGGGGAATTGGATGCTGCAACCTCTATTCCCTGACAAAATCCCCCCCCCCCCATCCTCCTCCCGAGCGCGTGTAACGCGTGTTACGCGGATTTGCTCATCAAATTCGCTAATTGTTTTTGCTGCTTTGGCCAGGCGGCGGCGGCGGGCAGCACCCGAAAAAAACAAAAAAAAATCTGCAAGAGGTGCAGGTTATACACTTTGAGAAAATAATAGGTTTATTCTCTGGCACGGGATATAAGGGGAAGAGTCTGAAAAGACATTTTATGCTAACTAACAGTCTTTATGTGCGTTGCCAAACGCATGAGATTTGTTGTTGCATTGTTTCTTATCTATTCTTTCATTATTGTTCAATATTTTATATTTATATATTTTATATTCAGCCAAATAATTTTTTTTTTTATTTTATTTATTTTTTTAATTAATTATTTTTAAAAATTCTCAAAGAAAGCTAAGTCAAAACTATATATTTTCCACAATTCTCTCGTAGCTTGATCATAAATTTCTAAACTAAATGGATTAAAAATGTTATACAAAACTTTGCTAATATTATACAAAAACACCAAAAGTAGACTGGATTTCAAACCTTAATATATATCATTGCCTACTTTTAAGATTTTTAAATAAACATTTACACATTTGTTTGGTTTTTATTGAATTTTAATTTTTTTTTTTCGACTCTTCTATAATAAAATATATGTAGCTTTTTTTTCTGAAGTGTACTCGCGCGAGTCCAAACAATTAGCGTAATTTCAGTTTTGTTCAAAATTTCATAAACGGCGCGCGGGCCCTGGGTCTTTGTCAGGTGACTTTGGTGGCTGTTCCCTCCTCCTCCTCCTCCTCCTGCTCCGAAATCATCCCAACCATGCTTTTGTAGCCCCCCCTCCGCTGCCCAGTTTTGACCAGTTTTTGCCGCCTCTTCCACCCCCCGTCCACCCCCTTTTTTGGTGCATTGCGGGCAGTTAAGCCGCTTGCAGCGGCGTGTGTTGCATACTTTTGGGCGGTCGTTCGGCCCTTTTGACAGCCGGACATAGCTCAAAACATCAAATTGCATTTGGCAACCCAACCCAGAACCCAGAACCCAGCCGAAGCACTTCTTATTTCGCGTTTACTTTCCATCAGCATAATAAGCACAAAAGAGCAACACAGCGGACATCACTTCAAAATGCAATGAACAAATTAATAAAACAACAAAAGCAGCAACAATAATGGTAAGTAAGTAACGCCCGTGTCACCAGTTTAATAGCCCAAATTGAGGGTACAAAATAATACACACACACATCCTGCTGCTGCGCCCAAAATGCTTTCAAATTTCGTTTTTGGCGCGCTTTCTATTTTTTTGCTGTTGTTGTTGTTGTGTGTTTTTCGGTGTTTTTGGAGCTTTGCCTTCTTTGGGTGGCACCCCTTGCTTTTTTTTTTTTTTTTGTTTTTTGAGAGGGGTTTTGGCACACAAAAAGAATTTTTAACTAACACAAAATGGCTGTTGATTTGTGTGAGATAAGAGAGAGGGAAGAGCGATAGAAAGGGGAAGGGAGGAGGGGAGAATATATATATATCTCTGGGGATCTGTGCAAGAGAGTATGTATATCCTGGCTGGGGGATTAGTGCGTTATTCGTTTCATCGCACCCTTTTGTTTTGTTTGTTTTTTATTCCAAAAAAGAGTTCAATTGCAATCTTTTGTTGTGTTGTGTTGGTGTTGTTGTTGTTATTGTTGTTGTTGGTGTAAAATGTACACCACACAGCACACAACAAAAAAGCGCAGATTATTCAATCTTAGAGAAGCACTTTCCTCATAGCCGGACGAAGCAAAACAAATAATAAGAATGGAGAGTTGTAATAAACATTGGTGTATTGGTGAAATTAACTAACTAAAATAGATTCTTCAGCATATTAAATAATTGGAAAGTAAATCAAAAATATGTTCAACAATTCAACAATAATTACAACTAATTGATCAACTTAAGTTTCACCAAGACTTTAAATGCAGACTTGAGTAGTATTGAACAATTATGTAAGATTTCTTGAAGCCCAAAACAATTTTTTTGAATGCATATGCTATATATGCATATACACATGTATGAATATCCTGGTTATCCTGTTCTGTTCTGCTTTGCTTTGCTTTACTTTTGCTGTTGTGTTGTGTTGCTTTTTTTCGGTGTGCGTTTGGTTTATTAATGTTGACCGTCAATTATGTTTTAATTGTCATAAAAGGTTTGTCCCTTTTGACTCGCTTCCACCCAGAAGCGAAGGATGAGCAGCGGCAGGATACCTGTGAGTTGGAAGGATACCTGTGAGTGTATGTGTGTGCGAGTGAGTGGAGTGGAGTGTATGCAAACAATAAAATCCAACTGGGATAAGCTGCAGCTGAGCGCAGGACGAGAGGAAGGAAGGCAGAGTGTGGCGGCGGCAGCAGCAGCAGGAACAGAAGTTGCTTGTCAACATGGACAAAGCCGGACTGGTTGTGCGTGTGTGTTTGTGTGTGTGTGTGTGTGTAAGCCAGTTGACAGGCCAGGCGAGGCGAGTGTGTGTCCTGTTGCTGCTGCTGCTGCTTCGATTTGGTTTTCCGGTTGTCAGGCAATTTGCCAACTTACTGCAAAGATCAGCACAAAGTGTGGCCCACACAAAGTGAGGCAAAAGTGACACACAGCGCTTCGTTTTTCAACGTTTCATTAATTGAATTGAATTGAATTGTGCATCAGGAGACAGCGAGACAGCGACAGCAGGTGACACAATTCCACTGTGCAGCTTACAGTGGGCCGATTTCAACAACATTTCAACAATGTTGATAGAAAGTGGTAAAGACAGGCCTTAATTACATGGGGTTGCAATACATTAAGTCAATATTAATTATGAGTTATTACTTTTAATTAAAAATTGAATTAGTTGAATCAGTTTTCTTAGTGGTGTAGTATTGGTGTATTGGTGAAGTATTCAACAATTCCCTAGAAACACGATCCTTAGCTTTTAGCTAGTCTGTGTTCAATATTAAAATGTTTCTTAGGAAAAGCATGTTCTCCTAAAAATCTATTGGTGAATTGTTGAAGTGTTCAAAAAAGTTAAATCGCTTATAAAAACGAGTTAATGAAAACGAAGAAAGCACGCAGAGGGCTTTTAACAATTAAAAAAATGTAGCAATAAAGTCAGACAAAAAGGACATGGACATATGTACATCCGGATAAGGATTCAACATTGGATGGGGTATTAATGCAACGTTTAAAATACATGCCACAGATTGACGACGATGTCGAAAAAGCTGCACACAGATGGATTTTTTATATTATCCTTTTTTTTTTTTTTTTTTTTGTTATTATTCTGCATTTCAGGACATGTATTTTTTTGTATTTTCCCCGTTTTTATGCCAATTTATGAAATTTATTTTTTGCCTACGTTGTGATTATTTATTCAAAAAGTTGGCCTCGACCAGCGTCTGGCGGACGGACCCTGTCCGTTTTCCTTCTCCATTTGCCACAATTTCTACCCATTTTGCACCTTTCCGGAAGGGAGAGACAGGAGAGAGAGATAGAGAGAGAGATCCTGCAGCAGCCAGGACTTTCGACTTTTCGGTGTAATTGCAATTGTTGTCAGTGGGCGGTGGCGGCGGTAGGTAAATAAATTAATAACACAATTTATGCATGACGCACATTTATAATTACATTTGGAAATAATTTAATTAAAATTGTTAACGCTTGATTGAAGTGAAATCGAAGCGGACAGGAAGTGAGCGAGCAGAGAGCAGAGAGTGGGGCGTGCGAGGTCCTTACAAAAGGCGACTTAATTAAATTAGCCTATCAATAAGGGCCATGCCATAGCCATCCATATAGCATAATAAAAAGCCAACAAACTGACCAATTGCCATATCGGACAGCCGAAATCTGTCCCCTTCTAACTGTATTTTAGGGGCAACCGCAACGCAACGAGTGTCCTTTTTTTATATTTGGATGTCAGATAGAGAGGAAGGACCCAAAAGGGTGCGGTTGCTCAAATAAACCGATCAGCAGTAACGGTAATTAAAAGCCAACCAAATGACCAAATAAGCCACACGAAAAAAAAGGGGGGAAATGGGAAAACCAGCGTTGGTTTGTATGCTGATGGAAATCTTAGAAAAATAATGCAGCAAGAAGCGGACGGAAGGTGTAGTTTGAATCAAGGGTTACTCTAGATAAAATTAACAATAATGTGTGAGTGAAAGATGTGCTCACTCCAATATGGTATATATGGAATATGGGATATAACAATCCTCTTTATTCTCTTTATCTTTATTTTTATTACAAGAAAAGAAATTTGAATCAAGTCTAAACAAGAATAGATCTTGATAACATTGTTGATATATTTTGATCCTTCGAGCCGGATATAAATAGACCAATTTATTCAATAAACTAATGATATCCAACTCGAAGGATCAATTTGGGGAAATTTCATTTAATTATAAATATCTCAAAAAATTAAGCTTAAAGCAGGGTTGCCCACACAGAGCACCTGATGACCATTAACCCAACAAAGAATATTTTTAGGGTATTGCCGCTAATAGCTGATTGGGAATTCCAGCAACACAACCACAAGACACACACACACACACACACACACACATATATATACACATTTACTAGCAGATAAGGCACACACACACACACACACACTCTTCCAGTAAATCAACATGCTATATGTAGAGATACAAACAGTGTGTAAATATGTGTTGGTTATGCCCACAAATCAATTAAGTCGATTGAGGCAACATTTTCGGGTGGTAACACACACACACACACACACACACACACACTATAGTACAGCACACACACACACACATGGACAAGAAGACGGTAAAGAGTTGTTAAGCGCTCAAATGACACATGCAAATGGATGTGAGATGCAAACGAGGGGGGAAAAATGGACTCAAAAGGACCGCGAAATCCTGCCACTCTGCATTTTGGGTCAAAAAGCGAGGGGAGAAAATTGGAGGAAAGCCCTACCCTTACCCTACCTGCGCTTGCCCGCTTAAGTAGGCAACACTTTTGGACATAAATATTGTTTTAATTTACTTGTATCTGAAACCAAAGCTCAGCAAGCTCTCAAAAACACAAAACAAAAATTCGAAAATAAAGAGAAGAGCAACACAAATCATGAAAAAATAAACCAATTAACTTTGTAAGTACCGTAAAAGGTATGTTGACTGACTAAAAATAACTAAAGAAGTTCGGAAAATTGCTTTAAATAGCGCGATCTTAGTACATCGAGAGTAAAGATTCGATATATTATTTATATCGAAAAATATTGCAATCAAACAATCGAAAACTTTATTTACTATTCAAATATTAATATTATATATAATATGAAAATATAATTCCCTTCCAAAAAGATTGTTCTTAAGGAAATGTAAAGAAAACAGACTTAATTAAAATATATCGAAAAATATCGCATTTAACGTATAAAAATCGATCAATCGAATATCTAACAAATGAACCTAAACAACAAAACAAATTAAAACATTACTAATAAATAATAAATATTATTGCTTTCTAGAAAATGTGAAGCAAAAGCTAAATAATTTTTGCCTGACTACAAAAAAAATCTTTAAAAATCTCAAAAATCATTTCTTGTAGCTGCCTATAAATTAATTTGATAAAATTAAGACTTTTATAGAGATTCCAATAATAAACAATAAAAAATCAAGAATTTAGTAATGATTTTGACTGGCAACCGACTGCCAAACGAATCCTCGAATCTCGAATCCCGAAGGCCGAAGGGACACAGGACGAAGGACAGCGACAACGACAACGACGACTGCTGCGCTGCCACTGCTGCTGCTGCTGCTGCGACTGCTGCCTTTTGGAGTATAAATACCAGAGACGCACGGCCGTGGGCCATCAGTTCGCCAGCCGATTCCGCTCTGGTCACGTGTCGTGGCCGCCACTCGTCGCATCCTCTGCCGCATCCTTTCGCGTTCGCTCGAGAATCTCGCTCAGACACAAACATATTTTTTTTGCTCCTTTTTTTTATTGTTTGTTGTTTGTTATTGTTGTTATTGTGCTGCAGCAGCAGCAGCAGCAGCACGTGCAATGTTCACCAACTGGCTGACGGGTAGCAGCAGCAGCAGCAGTGGCGGCGGAAGCAGCAGCACGCCGGCACTCACACGCTCGTCGGGATTGGGAGGAGGAGGAGGCGGCATACCCGGAGCAATCGCCGGTAATGCCTCCTCGCTGGTAATGAGCTCCCCGCCGGATGTCATCCTGGAGGTGGGTCCAGCGCCCAGCAGTGTTCGCTTCGTTGCCCACTCCCTGGTCCTGGGAATGCACAGCGGCTATTTGCGTTCCGCCATCCGGCTGGACGAGGCCTCCACCATGGCCACCTTAGCAGCGGCAGCAGCAGCGGCGGCAGCCAATGGCAACTCCTCCTCTGCCGCTGGAGCGGCCACTGGAGAGCTGCTGCTCTACCTGAGCAACGTGACGGCGGATCAGTTTGCACCGCTGCTCACCTACATGTACACGGGATATCTGGACCTGACCGTGGACAACATCTTTGCCGTCCTGCTGGCCACCCATGTCCTGCACATGCCAAGGGCCCTGGAGATATGCCGGTGGGTTGGGTTTCAAGGGGAAAGGAGAAAGAGTTTCCATTCATAAACTAAAGATATTCCGAGATATTCAAGAATTTCTTGGATCTTTAAACCATTTCCTGGCGGAGATAGACTAAGGGTTCATTGGGAACACCTTAAGGATCCCCAGGTATAGGGTCTCCAGAGGTTGTACCAAAAAGATCACATCAATTCAGGGATAACTTTTCGAAATATTTAGAAACATATTCAACAAACTCTTTTATTTTTAATTTCCCTTTTTTTAAACAATATTTTTTTTGTAGCTCTTTTTTGGCCCGGGCACAAACGGAGGGCTATCTAAATGGCAATCCCGGCCAGCTTTGTCCGACAGCGGCTGTGCCCAGCAGCGTCGCCAAGGTCATCCGGCCCATACCTAGCAAGGCAACCATGCCAAATTTCGGTTTCATGCCACACATGCCACAGGCAACGCCGCCAAGTGCAGCAGCAGGTCCTCCTCCTCCACCCCAGGCGCCTCCTGTTCCGCCTCCACCACCTCCAGCTGCTGCTCCTCCTGCTGCAGTTTTCCTAAACATGGAGGTGGCCACCAGTCCACGTGGCTATAACGAGGAGGATAACGACGAGGAAGAGGACATCGAAGTCTTTATCGACAGCAATACGGTGACGGACAACGAGTTGGATCCCGAACACGAACCGGAAGTGGAACCCGATGTCGACATGGACTGCAATGTGTCGGTGGTGAGTTCCCTGGCGGGCAGCAGTGCTGGAAGCCTGAACATTGAACGACTGGACGTCAAGCCAACACCAGCAACAACTCCTGTGCTTCCCACTTCCATTATGGTAACCCCTCCCAGTGGCAAGTTACCAAAATCCAAAAGGGAAAGTAACCACAAGGGTAATGGTAATGGCAATGGTCAGGGCAAGAAGGGAAGATCAAGAAAAGGAGGAACAGCAACAGCAGCAACGGCCAGTGGTGGCCTTCAGGTGGCCAAAGCTCCAGTGCCCGCTGCCCAGCTGGAGCAGCTGGGTTCATCTGGAGCACCCACAACAACGCCCTCCGTTTCCAAGTTCATTATCGATGTGGCCAGCTGCGATGGACCCGTGCGCTTTCGTCGCATCCTAAACACAGCCTATGGCCACAAGCCCGAGGGTATGGACAGCAGTCATCAGTCTGCTGGAGGAGGTGCAGCAGCCGCATTAGCATCTGGAGGAGGATCTGCCTCGGAGCAGCATCGCAGCCAGCAGAGTGTCAGCTACTCCTTTCATCAGCAAATGGCCAGGGCCATTAGCAGTCAGCAGCGACAGCTGAGCCATCAGCAGCAGCACCATCAGCAGCAGCACCAGCATCAGCAGGAGGAGAGCGAGAACAGCGGCGATGCTGTGCCACCAGTCATCACCACTAGCAGCTCCTCCAGGAAGCATTCAACCACAAGTGGCTCATCGGCAGCCTCAACGAGTGGCGGCGGTGGCTCCTCCAACCAGGAGCTGTACGTTTGTGTCTACTGCAAGCACACCTTCAAGTCGCAGTACTGCTACCAGAAGCACGCCAAGCGTCATCTCAATCCACTCAGCTTGACCACGACCACCACGACCACTGCGACCACGACTGGTGGCGAGAAGAAGCTACTGGCGGCCGAGCCACCCACAACCCTGGCCAGCCTCGAGGCGGATTCCCCAGCGATGGCGGCAGCAACGGCTGCTGCTCCATCAGTTGCTGGTGCAACGGCTGCCTTGCTGCGGCGAGAGGTGCGACCCTTGGACATGAATGTCCAGTATTATCCCTGCAAGACATGCGGCAGCAAGTTCCCCAGCTACTACTTTGTCCACAAGCACCGGAAGATGTGCCATGCCGATGAAATCGAGGCGGCGGCCACCAATAATACGAGCAACACGAGCAATGCCAGCAGCAGCAACAGCAGCAGCAACAATAGCAATGTCGGCAACAGCCACTCCAAGAGGGAGGTGGCATCTGCTCCGGGTCCTGCTCCTCCTGCAATGGATACTCCTGGAGAGGATCCACAGGCAGGACAACAACAGAACTAGAACTTCACACACTCAAAATCAAAGCATCGAAATCTACGAATTTATAAAACAAATGCTACAAGTTTGTCTCTTTTTTTTTTGCGCTCTCTTTAGAAATGCAATTAAATAAATATATGAAATAAATATATAAAATATAAAATTAAAAAACGAGTGTATTGATTAATAAAGAAATTAATAGGGAAACTAAAAGTTAAAGGTGAGTAAAATCAACACAAAATAAGAGGGAAGGATAAATATTATCTTTGTAATTTAAATTCAAGCAAGGAAAGTCCAAGAAAGTAAAATCGTAATATATCGAGATTAATTGAATCGAATTAAATCGAATAATGGCATTGAAAACAAATATAAGAAATGATTTCACTTCTAAAACCATTTTAACAACATCTACATCAGTTTGGAGATTAAACAGTCGATAATCAATTGATCGAAAATCATAAAACAATCAATCAAAATTGACTGACAAACCTTTAAGCTATAAATAATATTTATCAACACTAATCGAAAAACCAAAGAAAGTTATCAATGCTAATCGATAGCAGAAAATAAATGCATACAATGACATTCATCAAAGGTAAACCATTAATTTTCTTTATAAAGCATTTAATGACATTTATCGAACATTAATCGACAGATCATTCCGAAAACGATTAATTCTCTTGATTCACAGAACGCATTTAATCGCATTTATTATTGTGACTGACTCTTATCGAATTCCATTTTGTATTCCAACTTGGAGGAACGAAGAGATGCAGATGGAAATGGACAAAGGCGGGATAAGGAGAAGGCAACGCTGCTGCTGCGAAGGTAAACAATCCTTGCAATTTAATAATTAAATTAAATCACTTGCATAATAAAAAAGACGTTAAAAAATGAAATTAATTTAATTGAGTTTAATTAACTCGCCAGGGAGATGATGATGACAGCCAACAACAAGGCCGAAGATGATGAGCTGCGAGCTGGGAGGAGTGTGGCAAGTGCCGAGTGGGTGGTGGTTTGCTGCCTCAAGTGGGCGGATTTAAGGTGGGGTTGGGAGTTGGCTCAAGTAGGTGGTGGCGGTGGCGGTGGTGGTGGTGCAAACAAAAGCCACAAGCGGCCGAAAAACTGGAACTTGGAAATCGAGAGATATATATTCTCGCTCGCCGCCCTTCCACTGTCAACTCTTTTTCGACTCTGGGACTTGACTTGAGGCCATCATAGCTTTTCCTCCCGCTTTTTTCTGTCTTTCCTTGATTTTTTTGGTTCCTCTTTTTTTTTTTTGATGAAATATTAATCGAAAAACGCTGGCGGAGAACGCAGTGCAAACAGAAGACAAAGAAACGCAGATAAAGAGGGACAGAAAGTGTCTTCCCTGGAGGAGCAAGTGGTGGTAACTAGGATCTGGCTTTTGGTCTTTGGTTTAAGCCAAGGACTGCAGTTATTGTCAATGGAAATGCATTTTTGATTGGCTTCCCAGGGACGCACAATGACATTTTCTTTTTGAAAAACAAACAACCAACCAAAAGCTGCTTAGGCAAAAAGCTTTGAGGCAGGATTTAAAACAGGATTCTGTTGGTTCAAGTTTTATCTTGCAAGCTCAAAAGCTTGTCAACATTGAAAAGCTTCTTAGGTTTCCCAAAGCCCAAACCTGCATGAGCAAGGACATCATCAGCTTGAAAGCTTTTGATTTTAAAGGTTATCGGTTTCTTGGTCTTTTTCAAAAATAAACTAATTTAGTTTCTTGACTTTGTAAACATTTAAAGTTATAAATATAATAAACAGCTTAACATTTCATTTCTAAAACGATTGTTATCGATAGCTTTAGAAGCTCCCACCTCTAGCTCGTACACACAACAAACTTCTACTGTCGAAACTGGAGAAATTGGAGTTCAAAATAAAAATATACAAAAGCGGGTTTAATTAAGTTAAAATAGAGTTATTCTGATTATTACGATATCGATTAAAAAAAGGTTTATCAACACCCTTTACCAAATATATCGATGATTAATCGATATACAATATTTTAAGGAATTACATTTGATAATTATGCTAAACAATAATCACAAAAAGATAAATCTAAAGCTAGAAAGAACACATTCGAACACTTTTTGGTGTAAATAAAATTAAAAATAAAATGATATTCACTGCAATCAAAAACTATCCTGTTCAATATTCAAAATTCAAACCTATCCTTATATCTTTTTCTACACAAAGTGATTTTGGAACGTTGCGTTTGATTTAAATAATTTATAGTAATACATATTAAATAAGTTTCAAAGTAATTGCACTTACCTTTGCCATCCAAAGCAATAATGTCGCTTCCATCCGATAGCAAGGGCATAGAGATCGCCGGAGCAGTGGCCGCCGTTGATCCTGCTGATCCCAAAGCAGCCGCAGTGGACATTATGGAGGTGGCATTGATCAGTAGAATGGAGCCGGGCGAAGATGCCGGCGTGGAGGTAACCACTGAGGATGCCGCTGAACCAGATGCTGATGATGATGATACAGAGGCGGCGCCAGCGGAAGAGGATGTTAGCGATGATGACGACTTTACCATCGACACATCCTTGGCATTGACCTTCAGGCTGTTATTGCTGTTGTGGCTATTGGTGGCACTTGCTCCACCCACTTGCTGCGCCTCGCCGCCGGCATTCATTTCGAAGCGCTTTCGCTTTGAGTCACTGCAAAATCGAGGGAGATGGCAATATATATATTGTGTTGGTTATAGTTCTAGTTATTAAAGCCGTATTAGTAAAGAGAATAATCGATAAAATATGCGCGATATTTGTACAACGGAAAAAGTGCGATAAGACGTATCGATAACAATATACAGCTCAATTCAATATCGAAAATATAGCAAAAATTTTTATCATATCGAAACTTTTACTGTACCAAAATAACACATTTATCGTTAAGATAATGAGACCGATAATTAAGGATAAATATCGAATTCTACATATAAATGTTTGTGTTATCAAAAATATATAGCAGAATTTTACGTATCGAAACATTAAATATCACAAAAAATATCGCATTCAACATGACAATATCGAAGAACACCGCAAACTTGGGTAAATCAAACATTTAAGTATCGAAAAAAAACGCGTTTAACTTTAAGATATGAACATATATATCGAAAAGTTAAATTCGTCGATTTATATATCGACTTCTGTATAAATAATCGATAATTCATAGTTTAAACTCTCACCTAACATCCACATGCAGATCATTGCCCGCCCCGAGTCCCTCCACTTGGGCCGCCTTCAGTTTCTGGCCAAGATAATTGCCCGCCGTTGTGGCGGTGGTCAAAGTGGGAACTCCGGCTCCTCCTGCTCCACCACTCTCGGAGGGAGTACTTGTTGAATTCGGAACAGCGCCCGATGCTGGCGTTGTCTTGACGATTTTATCGTTGCTGTTGCCGCCGCTACCACCAGTTGCTGTTGTCGCATTCTTCGTTGCTCCCGATGTTGCTGCTGCTGCTGCTCCGCCACTGGAGACAGAATCTTCGACTGCTCCTGGCGCCGACGCCTTCACATTGGCCATGACCACGGTCTGATAGCCAGTTTTGAAGCCATTCAAGGTTACGCCCTGTGTCGGCGTTGGAGCAGCTGATGTGGCACCGCCGGTAGCTGAAAAAAAAAAGATAATTAGATTCATTTTTTATTTGTTTTGTAAAACTGGAAGCTCAACACTTACAGTTTTCTTTGCTGGCAGCACCTAGAGTCTTGACCAGAGGATCTGTGCTGGCTTCTGTGCCCGCATCGGCACCCTTGGCCGCTGTTCCCACCGCTGTCTCTGTGGCCGTCTCTGGCTTGCTAGCTCCCTTGACGCCGCCGGTGGCAGTGGCTCCGGTTGCCGTTCCTGTGCTGGCCTCGGATGCCGGATTGCTGGCACTAGCTGGTGTAGAGCCAGCTGTGACTGCAGCTCCTCCGGATGTCGTTCCTCCGGCTGCTGCTACTGCCTCGTCATCGGCGGCCTTGTTATTCTTGACAGCAGCCTCGCCGCCGCCTCCCGCTGAGATCTCTGATGGTGTGGGCGCTGCTGACGCTGCTGCGTTTGTGGATGCAGGTGTGGTGCCGCCCGTTGAAGCAGCGGCTGTTGTGGCCACCGATCCCGCTCCTGCTGCCGTGGAAGCGTTCTTATCGCTGGATACGTTCTTGGCCGTCGCTGTCGCTGTAGCTGCTGCCTCCGCTGCCGCCGCCGCCGCTGCCTTGTCTGCTGCTGTTGTGGCAGTCGTCGTCGCCGTCGTCGTCGTTGTGGACGTCGCTGTAGTTGCTACCGACGACGATGATGCCGCTGCTGCTGCTGCTGCTTGTGCCGCTGCCGCTTGTGCTGCCGCTGCGGCCTGTTTGGCCACCTTCTCACCCGCTGCAGATGCTTCCACTGCCTTGGTGGCCGCACTTGCCTTCTCCGCGGCACTCTCCGCCGCCTTGGCCGCATCCGCGGCAGCCTTCTCCGCCACACGTTCTCGTTCGGCGGCCCGTTCCGCCCGCTCACGTTCAGCAACGGCCGAGGATCGATTGCCGGACTTCTGTTGCTGTTCCCGCTGCAGGCGTGTCATGACGCCAGTGGTCATTGAATCAATGATGCACTGGGGCTGAGCGGCCTGGGCCTTGGCCGGATTGCGGGAGCTGCGCGTGCGCTGGCGGGACTTGCGCAGCAGCTGCTTGTAGTTCTCCGTCTTCTTGCTGAGGTAGTAGTAGCGGACGCAATCCTGCGGCGACTTGCGATCCAAGCTGGCGGCAATGGCCCCAAAGTTCTTCGGATGCTGCAGATACTTCTCCTTGAAGGTCTCCTTCTCGCCCGCTGTCCACATATTGAGTGCCTTGCGCTGCTGATGCTCTGCCATCATGTCCTCGATGCGTCCATTCTCATTGTGATAGGCGCATCGACGCTGGCGGGCATCGTACATCAACGGCGGTATGACGGCATACGAGCGCATCTTCTTATCCTCGAGGGCCTGCTCCTGGAGTCCGTCCATGATCTCTTCGAGATCCGCTTCGGACTTGATGCGCGAACCGACGCGATTGAAACGTTCCTTATCCTCGCGTTGCTTACGCAGCTCCGTGAATGCTTTTTCGAAGAACTCGCGATTCTTGGCCTCGCGGGCCTTCCGCTTGGCACTGGCCTCCATCCGTTCGCAGCGTCGCTGCCAGTCGGCCTGCTCCTTGGTGTACTTCTCAACGAGTCCCTGGTTGTGCAGCCATCGTTCGGCCTTCAGCTTTTGGATGTGCAGCAGTAGGGGCACACGGACCTGGCTCTGATGCTGGCGTATAAGCACGGTTAGGGCCTCCACATCCACGGGTTGGTTATATAGCGGCAGCCAGGGTCGTTTGCTCACGGCATCGCTGGGCTGATTGTTCGTCGTCGTCGTCGTCGTCGTCGTCACTGCAATCTGCAGCAGCTTGGAATGTTGGTCATGGGCCGTCTTCCTATTGGCCGCATAGATCTTCTCCGCCAGCATTTGGCCGCGCCAGGCCAGCTCCACAACTTCATCCTGTTCGTTATTGTTATTGTTGTTGTTATTGTTGTTATTATTATTGTTATTAGCAACAACATCCTTGGCGGCCTTTTGCTGCTTGGCCAGGGCCGCCTCCTCCATGAGGCTCTTCTCCTTTTTGCGCAACGTCTCCATGGTCGTCTCGGCGGATTTGATGTCATTGTCCACTTTTTGGATTTTCATGAGCAGCTCCTCCTTGGCGCTGGTCCGACCACGCTCCTCGATGGCATTATCGCTGGGCAGCGTTGGCGAGATGGCCTCCACCTGTGAATATTGTTAAAGAGAGTGCATGTTAATAAGGGATCCTGCTAGAATTGAGGCATTCAACTCACCTGTGGATGGTAGGCCTCTGTGCTGGCACTTCCTCCCGCAATCACATGGCTGCTGCTGTTGCTCGATCCCGCTCCTGGTCCTGCCGTGGACACAGTCACCGTTCCCACTCCTCCCATGCTGCTGCTCACCGCTGAGCCAGCTTGGTTTCTGCTTTGTGCAGCATGCTGCTGCTGCTGCTGCTGCTGTTGCTGGTGTTGCTGATGTTGCTGATGCTGCTGGTGTTGCTGGTGCTGGTGCTGCTCCCGCTCTCGCTCGCGCTGATGGTGCTGCTGCTGCTGCTCCCTGTGGTGCTGCTGCAGCTGCTCTCTCTGGTGCTGCTGCTCCCTCAGGTGGTGCAACTCCCTCTGCTGCTGCTGCTGCTGCTGTTGCTGTTGGGGCAGTGTATCCACCTTGAGCTGAATGCCCATGGGCGTGCCGCCTCCTACCTGCCGGCAGAGATCAATGTGACTCTGCCGACTGCTGTTCAGCTGCTGCTGTTGGGCTGGCGAGGATCGTTGCTGCTGCTGCTGCTGCTGCTGCTGCTGCTGCTGGTGTGACGCCTGCTGCTGCTGCTGCTGATGCTGAGGATGTGGCGGAGGCAGGTGATTCATGGTGCTGGCATTGGCATCGCTTAGCCGCTGCTTCTTGTACGGCTGCTGGCCACCAGCACTGCCGAATGGCTCGGGAGGATGTTGTGGCTGCTGCTGCTGCTGCTGCGGGGGGAGCTGCAACTGCTGGCGCTGAATCACCGCACCGGCAGCCACGGCAGCTGTGACATTGGTCAGGTACTCGCTGGTGTACTGCAGGCCCTGCGAGTGGGGTATCAGGATGCCCCGATTACCGACCATTATGCGGCTGCAATTGTCCCCGGCGGATGAGGCTGGTCCGCCCGCCGCTCCCTGTTGTTGCTGCTGCTGCTGTTGCTGCTGCTGCTGCTGTTGCTTCTGTTGCTGGGAGGGATTACTATTTGGTTGGCTGGCATAATGGGGTGCGGCCTCCATGACCAGGACACCGCCGGACTGCGACACTTGAACCACACCGCCGCCGGGCGGAGCAGCTCCACCCTGACTCCCGCCGCTTCCACTCCCTTGACTTGAATTGGAACCCTGGCCAGGAGCGGACGATTTGCCCGCCAGCACCGCTGCCGCAGCCGCCGACACTCTTTGATATCCCGGCATTTGTTGCTGCTGCTGCTGCGCCTGTTGTTGCTGCTGTTGCTGCTGCTGCTGCTGCTGCTGCTGCTGCTGCACCACCTGCTGCACCTGCTGCGTGAGATGCGTGAGACGCGTGTAGGGCGTCTCGCGATAGGTGGGCCCCGAAGCAAGGCTATAGGCCCGATCGAATCGATGCTGCGGTGGCGGTGGCGGGTAACTGTTATTGACGGACGCACTGTTGCTGCCGCTGCTGCTCCCTCCGCTGCTGCTGCTGCCACTGCTTCCGCTGCTGCCGCAGCTTCCTCCTCCACTGCCGCCGCTAGGATTTCCAGGACGAGGTGGCGACAGTGGACTGGCCGCTGTTCGCTGCTGCTGCTGCTGTTGGTGCTGGTGTTGTTGCTGCTGTTGCTGCTGCTGCTGCTGCTGCTGCTGCTGTTGGTGGTGGTGGTGGTGCTGGCTGGCGAACTGCTGCTGCTGCTGCTGCTGCTGCTGTTGGCTCGTCGGAGGCGCCTGCTGCTGCAGGTGGCCCAGGTGCTTGGCATACTGAGTCTGCTGCTCCAGAGCCCTGTAAGACCAGTGGGGGCGGAAGGAGAGAAAGGAGGGAGACACAAACAGATTATTAAAATATTGCCCAAGTAAATGGGGAGTTTTATTCTCGACTCGAAAGCAAAGGAATGTTAAGAAGGTTATAAAAAAAAAACTCGAAGGAATTGAAATCAACTAAAAATGCAGGCCAAAAGTATGCTATAAAAACCAAACTGACTCTTGTTTCCTGTTAAAATTTAAGTTCCTATATTTGAACAGCGTTTTTAAATGATTTCAAATAATAAAAACCGGCATTAAATCAAGGCTTAGTATGTATTTAGTATAGATCAATGTAGTACCCAAAGCTCTAGTTTCTCTGCCCGACCTCTAAGCAAACTCTGGTGTCTTGTAAATATTTTATTTTCTACTTGAATAGTTTTTTCAATGATTTCGAATAATAATAGCGACAATCCTATATTAAGTATATAAATATATTAAATGTAGATCAGAGCTTAAGTCTCTCTGCCAGGCCTTTATGCAGAATATAGCAAAAATGTGATATTACTTATTAATTATTTATATTAAAGTTATCATTTTATAAGAAAATAAAAACATTCTCCAGACTCGAGGTCAAGTCGGCTTTGAATCAAAACAAGCATTTTATATTGAAATGCAATCTATATATGTTATTATATTTTTAAATTGTTTAATAATTATGTATTTATTCCCATTAAAAACTTAGATCTTTCTAAATTATCTTTTATATAACTATTTTAGCTTTAATAATAGCCAACTTAACGAAAATTCTATATTTCATTTTTTTTTAACTAAGGATCTTTGTAAAATAACTTTAATATATGAGCTTGATCTTTTGAAATAACTCTTATATATATTGAATCGGCTATAATTATACTTTAATTTCACTTTTGAAGTCCAGTCATTCCATTCATTACAAACTAATTTCAGTTTTTAAAAAATTGAACAAAGAAACAAACAAAACTTTTTAATCATACTTTATATAATGATGTAATATATAAATTTTAATCGATTTTATATGTAATCATTTAAGCATTTTTCAGACAGAAAAAGCAAACAAACAAATGTAAATGTAATTCAAATGAAAGTCAAGTTAATTAATAGAACACTTAAACTTTAGCTAACTTTTTGTTTATATTCTCTATATAATATATTATATTTTCTTTGATAGTTAATCCCTATAATTGCATACCCTAAGAAATCGAATTAAATTCAAAACAAACTAACATTAAAAATGTCATCCTAGCTAAGATTTCATTCAATTCATTGTACAATTTATTTTGTTACCTAAAAGATATACAATTTTCTATAGTTTTCTTATATAACCACCAAAAATATATATAATCTTTGGCTTTAAAAACTGAATAAATAAATAAATTTTCCCTCAATTGCAATTGCCTTGACCTGCTTCAGACATAATGAAATCTGGTTTGACGCAGATTTTTCTTTATTATCTGAGAAATCTTAAATGTAAACTCTGAAATCTGAAATCTAGGATCGTAGACTCTCTCTGTATAGTCGGCGAATTTTCCATTTTCAGACGCGCTGTACCAAGTGGAACCAACTGAGGCTTGACCCAGTTTTCCTCGCGGATTTTATTTCTCTTTATTTTATAATCCAAGATAATCGGATGATCACATTGCCGCATATATCTGCATAATTCCCATCATGAGCTATATATGTAGATGTACATATATGTATATACACACCTACGAGTATTATTATTACAATAACGGTTGATTTACTGACTCTATTATTATTATTCCTCTTTTTTTTCTCTTTATTTTTGTCTATTTTTTTGTTCATTCTTGTTTATTGGGGACACAAACCCCGAAAACCCCGGCCGGTAAATAGCTCGTATTCGAACCAGACCAGCCAGAGAGAGAGCGAGCGAGAGAGGGCTAGGGCTAGTTCGAACCGGGTTCGAAGCTAATTGTGGCCATCTCTGTCGTTTTCGTGATGCGCGCGCCATGTGCTGCCTGTGCGCGTTCGATGTTCGAGTTGCAACTAAGCACGTTTGATGTTGCAGGCGAACCGCAACAGCGTCGGCAGAGGCAGAGAGCACAACGTCAACGGCAGCAGAGGCAGCGACAGAGGCCACAATGGCTGGCCCAAAAATTAGGCACACTCGGCGAGTACTTTTTGTTTTTTTTAACTTTTAAAAATGTAAAAATAAATCACATAAAGGGTTTGAAAAAAAATACAGTAATAACAAGTGGTTTTAAGTACAATCAAACAACAAATTTAATTGATTTATACTGGATATTATAGTAAAAAATGTAAATAATTAATTAACCAAACAAAGTCTAAGCAATGTTAATAATCCGATTTAATAATCCAAGTTATGAATTTAAAATAATGTTGAATTTCTAATGATATTTCTGAAAAGTTGCTTAAATTGGTTTTTATAATATTTTAAATTGACTTCGGGTCTGGAGAATTTCGCAAACTCTTATAACAGGTATAGGTCGTTGACAACAATAGCTTTTTGATTTCAAATTAATTAAAAATAAATAAAGAATTCCTCGAGCATTTGTAGTATTTTTCTCAAGTTATATAAATTTTATTCTGTAACATAACTCGTTGCTTGAATTTTTTTTATTACCTTTTATTTATGTATATTTCTAGTTTTAAATTTAGTTTGTTCTTCAATTATTCATTCCCTTTCATATTTATATATAAAAACATTATCATGAATACTTAAATACTTAATAAACTCTACTAAGTTTTTTGTAAGCACTGAATTATATTCTTCAACTAGTTTAAATAGGAATGAAAATTTGAAAATTTAGTTCTTTATAATGTCTCTCATTTATAGTACCTTTTTTTATATACAAAGTTTTCCCAGATTTTCGTGATTTTTTCTTTAATATATTTTCTTTGATTTCTCTGATTAACGTGCGACGCGTTTGACCGCGGCTACGCATCTCTGCCGGCTTCAACGTCGACGCGGCGTTCTCTGCCGGCGTCGCGACACAACCACAGGCTCTCCGTTTATTAATTCATTAAATATTAAAGACCATCGGCGACCTGGGTGCGACAAAGATGGCATATCATATGGTCGCAACGTTGCCAAACTTCACAAATTCTTTTTATTTTATTTAATATATATCTTTAAAAATAAATATGTATATAAAGAACAATAAAAATCTAGGCTTTTGTTAAGAAAATTAGTAAGAAACGAAAAGAAAATAAAAGCTTAGACAATGATGGACTTAAATCATCAATCATGAATGAGAACCATCCATAATAACCAAGAAAAAAAAAAAACAAGTAAGAAAGCTAATAGTTCCTATATTAGCTATATGTGAGTTATTATTAATTATTTGCTTTGTATTTAATTGGTTTTAAAATTTAAGTTTTTACTTTAGAATTACTTCTACATAAATTTTATATTTCCTACTGCCTCTCTTTGCCTTCTTTTGTTGGTTCTTTTTAATGACTCATTTCGTCGTTATTTTTTTTCTATATAATTTGGCCTTTTTGTGTGATATTCTAACCTTTCATCGAGCTTTATTATTGAAGTTGTTGTTGTTGTTGTTGCCCCCTTATATTTTGCTTGTTAGCTTTCATGTTCGTTATTCTTTGTGCTCTTTTCTGATTGTTATTATATATATATATATATATATGATATAATGTACACATATATACTAATATCTTGGGCCTTAAGTATCTCTGGATGTAAACTTTGACTTTTTCACATTTCCTTGAAGCTTTTCGCATGTGTTTTTTGTACCCGCTTTCCTTCTACTACATTAGATGTATATGTATATTTCCTTTGACCTTGCCTTAAAGTGCTCTTATTTCCTATTTCTAGTATTTGTTTGTTCTGCTTTATATTTAAAGTGTTTTTTAATTGAATTTGTTAATTAACCCCTATTCCGCTATTCCCCTTGCCCATTGATTTATTTCCGTCTTCTTTTGTGCCAGCTTTATAAAAGCCTGGACTATACATTACTTTATTTGTCGTCTTCTTTTCATTTTCCTATTCCTTTGCTTTGCTTCGTTGCCTTATTTATTCGATTTTGTATAAATATATAAATATATTTATTCATGGTCGTGTAGATGTTTTACCTGGAACGAAACAGAAATAAGAGAAAATGTCAGTATTTGTAGTCAGAAATTGTAATTAAATATAGTTTTAATAAAAGAAATTAAAATCAAAACTTAATCTCTATTTAAAGTGTTTATGTACATCTTCTAAACTAAATATATTCATGAATTTCGTCATCTTTCATTAAGATATCATAATTTAAGCATTATTTATTTATATTTTATCGTTTTCATAGCTCTAATCCTGTATTTTTAATCTTTAAAATCATCTATTTCCCTTTCATCATCATCATTAATCAGAATCTACATCTTATTTGTCATCATTTTCATCATTTGCTTTTACATCATCTTTAACAAACGCATCTTCTTCTTTTAAATTTATCTTTTTAATCCTCTATTAGTGCTTTTCCTTATGCCATTTTCCTCTCCGTTTCCCCCATATTCGGTCTTAAAGTTTCCAACAAGAAGAGTAATTTAAAATATGCAGCTTGAAAATTCGGTTGAAAACAAGGCTGCAGTTAGAAAGAGATGGAAGAAGAGCCAGATATATATATATATATATATTTATATATATAAATATATAGCCAGAGAGCAAGAGAGAGAGACCTGGAGCCAGAGCGAGAGCGAGAGAGAGAGAGCACACATGTACCGTTATGTGCGCAGTAAGTTATGCACATACAACACACACACACACACACATGCATGTACTTCTATATATATACGATATGATACACACAGACACACATATGCGGCAAACAGCATCCATTTGCCACCCACTTTTCCCACACAGTTTTCCCGCCCGCTTTATCATCATCATCATCATCATCATCTTCTGCCTCTTCTCCGGCTTCTGTTTTTGCTTCTGCCTCTGCCTCTTCTTCTTCAGCCACGCCTTGTGTCTGTGTCACACACATATATATTTATATACATATATAATATATATATATAATACTATACCCACTATATATGTACATCCATACGTACATCATTCCCCCTCTTATATATATATATATATATATATAACATACATATCTAGAACACAGCAAAATAAAAGAAAAACTAACAGAAAAGCAAACACACAGGCAAGGCACAAGCAAAGCAAGAATGCAAAAAGAAAACGAGAGAAAAGCTAAATTCTTCTATGCCAAGAATAAAAGGGGAATCAAGAGAATAAAGAGAAAGCAAAGCACACACAAAAAAAAGCAAGTTGGAATTACCTAAAACTTAAAATGCTTTTATAAAATCCTACTTATTTCTTTCAAAAGCTTAAAATTATCATTGCATACCTTTGGGCGTTGATTTGAGGGATTTTAAATCGTCAAAAATGTTAAAATTAGGAAACTGAAGCACATAAGTAAAGTAACATAATAATAAAGTAAGAATTACCTAAAACTTAAAATTCATAAAAAATATTGTACTTTCTTTCAGAAGATTAATAAAATTCATTGCATACTTTTTGGCATGGATTTGGGAGATTTGAAATCGGCAGAAATGTTTAAATGGAGAATACGGAGTTTTTAAAATGTTGTTTTTAGTAACTTAGTTTAGTTAACAACCCGCTAAGGACATCAATTTGTCTCGCTGTGTCTGTCATAGCTTTCCAACGAAAAAAATAAAATAAATACAAACAAAAAAAGATGAAAGAATGAAGGATGCATGTATAAACAAAAAAAAAAAAAACGTTTTTATTATCGATTATTTGGGGTGGCAGAGATTGCAAGCAGAGGTGCGGCTAAAAGGGGGACCTCGATGACAGCCTTGTTATGAATTTTCCTCAAACACCTAGGAGAAATAAAAAAAAAAAACAAAATAAAGGAGGAGGTAAAAAAAACTGAGTAACTGATAGAAAAAAGGAGAATAATTGGGTGGCTCCTGTTATTTTTTTTTTATTCGCTCATTTTCCCTTGGTTCTCTTTTATTTTTGTTGTTCCTCCAACTTTACCCACTGAATTTTGCAGTTCGTCTCCTCGCCCATTTTCCGCATTTTTCCCGCTCTCTCTCCCTTTTTCCTTCTCTTGCTTTGCACGTTTGTGCTTGCCTGCTTTTAGGCGCTAAAACTTTTCGCTAATGCAAGAGCGAGATGGCGCCCAACTTTACAACGTCCTTTGCTATCTGTGTCTCTCTTCCTCATCCCACACCCCCAAAGCGTTGAGCGTCCTTCACCCCCTCCCCCCATTCACCTCATCCTTCTCCTTCTCCTCCTTGTCTGTCTGTGTGCCATTAAATTCGTTGGAAATTTAATTTGTGCTCGAGACAAGAAAAGCCACACACACACACACACACACACACACACAGAGAGACAGATATACAGAGATACAGATAGAGATGGCAACAAAGAGACAAAAAGAGAGAGAGAGAGAGAGACAGGTTAGAGGGAGATGGATCAGCTGTTTTTTCGAGCCGGAAAATGCCAACTTTTGCTACTTTAATACCGGCTAAAATAGTCAACTAGGGTGAACTCAGAGAAGAGCAGGACACTCTCTGGAATTATAAATTATTTAAGGCCCTTTAAAAGGGGCATGGATAGCAACAAAATGAGTATCTATTTTGGTATTTTAATGATTAAAACATTATTTTCGGGGACCTACAAGTATGGAGAAGGGCTTGAAGTAAGCTGGAAATTTTTCAATGCGCAGAAAATAAGAAAAAAATTGTAAGCTAGAAGTTGATTCAAATTTTGTTTAGAAACTTCGGAAAGTACTATGAATTTCTTTGCTTTATATTTTAATAATACTAAAAAAGTAGTTTAGTTTTGGTATATTACATACTACAGTATATTTTTGGTATATTACATACTACAGTATATTTTTGGTATATTACATACTACAGTATATTTTTGGTATATTGCGTACTAAAGTATATTTTTGGTATATTACATACAACAGCAGTTTTCTTACATTCATATTATGGCTCGAAATCCATTTCAAATTGATTTTATAGTTTATTCAGAAACTTTTTAGATTAATTATTTACTAAGTCAAGCAATAATTATCCTCTATGCAAACAAAAAAAAAAAAAAAAACAGTACCGTTGTTAGTTTAATAATCAATTAACTAATCAATATGAATTTATACTACGTAATGAGCAATAAAAATTAAATAAATTATCTATTAGTGGACACTTGAAATGCTTAACAACTTTGTACTGCTTATAGAAGACTTATTTGCAATCGAAATAGTGATTCATTTCCTAATCACAATCGCTTTGTCCGATCAACGGAGTCGGTTAATCGATTAAATGTTGCAAATCGAAGCAATAAGCAAGTAAACGTTGTCAGGATGTTATCATCAATGTCGAGAGTTGTCAGGTCAGGCCTGCCTGCACTTGCATATATGTATGTACATTCGTATGTATATATAGGTATACATTTGATATAGACAGTTGCCATCTATCAATCGTTCTATCAATCTTTCGGATGTCACTCGAAACACTCACAGCAAGCCAGGGACAAGGGACAAAAGGGACAAAAGGGACATGGGACATGGGATACGGAACAAGGTACCCATGAGACACTTGAATATTAATGAGTTTGAATTGCACATTTGCATTTAGCCCATTTAGTGTGTAGTTTAACATCAGCCATCGATGAGTTATCATCTCTCTACACTTTGGACTTCCCCGCCCACAAATATAAACACAAATACACACCTGTCACACCTGCTAACTGTAGCTGCTACATACTAAGTTATAGAAAAAATACCATAAAAACAGAGACCACAAAAACAGAGAACGGGTTGTTAAGTGTGTGGAAAATAATGCAATAAAAAATCACAAATGACTAATGACTCACATGGGAGACCATTCATTCATTTAGATTAGTGTTATTATTATTATTATTATGACGGAGGGGGGCGTACATTGCCCTTTCTCTTCCGCTGTGATAATAGGTTACCCTTCTCTCTACTCACTACTACTCTATATATGTTATATATATATAGGGCTCTCTCTGTTATCTAAACATACTCTCCTACAAGGTGAAATGGTGATATGAAACCCAAGTATTTTTGGTAATGTGCAATATCGCGAAAATTATAATTAGATGTCAGAGTTATCACAGCACAGTTTGACGAATATATATTTGAATATTACTTAATGCCTCAAGTGACCTAATAAGAGTATACATACGTGGGTTGCTTATAAATATATTAAGTAAATAATCAGCATTAACATTTCAAGCAAGTGGGTGTGTGACTGGTAGCTCTACGTTTAACCAGCTTCTGAAATTTATGTACATAGGTATAAGTGTTTTCACGGACAAACGGACATGACTAGATCAATTCGCCTTGTTATGTTCTCAAAGAAAGTAAATTATATACCAAATATTTATTGCTATTTTACTTATTTATTTAGGAAGCAAATTATTACGGTTATTTATAGAAAGTCAAGCGGACAAACGGACACGACTAAATCGATTCGCCTTGTTATGAACTTAAAGAATATACATCATATACTCAATATTAAGTTTTATTTTACATATTTATAAGTGCAAAATTATTACAGTTATTTACAGAATCAATCAACTAAATCGATTCGCCTTGTAAAGCAGATAAATAATATTATTTTTATTGCTAATTTACCTTTTTATTAACCAAAAATATTGAAATCTTTTATAGAAAATTAAATAATTTTTTAAAATTAAAATAGCGAAATAAATTGATGTTACAATTAAGTTTGACCAGAAAATGCTAACTAAATATAAAGCCGAGCAATAAATGCTTAAGCGTATTTCTACTATATGAAAATATTTGCGAAATATATAATGTATATTCAAAGGCGAACAAATGCCATGTGCAAAGTTGCATTATCCGATTTCATGGCTTTATATGTATGTACACCTTCGATAAAAGAGAGAGAAAAGAAAAGAAGAAAAACAGCAAGCCATGCAAATTGTTCTTTTCTTGTGCCCTTTTCTTCTTTCTTGCTATTTTTCATTCCAGCTGTTTTTACAGCTGTTTTTCCATATCGTTCATCGTCATTTTCAAGTAGAGTCGTCAGTCAGCAAATTTCGCCTCTGGCTCTGTGTTCTCCCTTTTTCTGGTATTAATATTATTATTATTATTATTATTTCAGCAAGTAGTATTAGATTTCATAAGCAAAGTCAGCTCACGGAGCTTGTTACGATATTCAAAAGCAAACAAATTTACTCCAATTACAAGGTCTCAGCGAAATTAGAAGAGAATCTACATTTATATAAAAAAAAAATGGAACCTAAGAATAAAGAATATTTTACGAATATCTAGCATTGAGAACGAATATCGACCGAGGAAGCATATGCTTCCCTACTTTAATAACTTAAAACCCAAGATCATAGATCATACATTGTGAAAGATCATTTACTACAAAAAACTGAACAAACATATAAATAAAAGCGTACATAATACTGGCAATATTGCCACCAACTTGCAAATTTTCACATCAAGTTGCGAAAGCAATTTCCTGTCTATACAAAGATACAAAGAATCCGGATGAAGGCGGACGGACACTCGCTCGTACGATCATCATAATGGCACCACCATCCCCACTCCCCACTCCCCACCATCATCTCCACTACTTATTTTCATAGCTGTACATTGAACTTTTGCCAACACATGGCTTTCGAAATAAAAAAAAAACAACACTATAACTCACTAAATATAGATATAGGAATATGTATATGGGGAAAAGGGTTGGAGCGAAGGTGGAGGAGATTAGGTGCGATTTATGGCCCGCCAGTCAGCGTTGTTCGCATGAAATTCAACTCTGGCCTGCGTTGCAAAGGTTTCATAAACAATTGATAGAAGAACCCCACAAAACACACACACAAAATCATATACGTAATATGAAAAGTGTGCACAGTATATCGAGAGATGTATATCGAAAGGAAAAGTCCGATATAATATGCCAAAAAAAATTATAGCTTTCAATTCAATTCAAGAAAATATATAAAACAATTTTATTTATAGTTTTAATATCGATATTATAGTAAAACTTTGTTATATCGATTTTTTAAATATTGAAAAGCATTAAAGTTATCGTTTAAATATCGATTTTTATCAAAAACTTTTATAGATCGTATTTTTAAATATTTTAATAGTATTATATTATTATTATTATAAGTATCGATAATACCAAAAACCAAATATTTAATTTTGAAAGATCGATAACTTTACTATTTTATCGTTAAAATTTCGATAATAGCGAATGCTTTGTGTTCATGATGATTTTTCGTTTAAGCTTTAAAGTATAGATTATGCTATAACACTTGGCTTTGTTTGTTCCTACGTATAATAGTTCCTAACCTTTTAATAAGTATAAAAACAAGTTTAAAATTTGCTAACTCAACTAATAATTTGTTTTTTGGTTTGGTTTCTCTCGTCTATCAAATACAAATTATTCACTGCACTCTATAAACCTTTGTTTTATTCAAAACCTATCTCATACTCTTATATATTTTTCAATCTCGTGTTTCATTCCTTGATTCCGTGTTTTTCCCACAGTGTGTGAGTGTGTGTGTTAGTTAACGGAAACAAGGGAAAAAAAGGTACAAAATTGTCCTATCTAATCTGAGTTGTAAAAAAAAATAGGGGAAAAAAATTAGAAAAAAAATGTTGCCATGCATCACCACACAATAAATAAGCCGCTCTCTCTCTATCTTTTCCACTCTGACGATCTCAACTTGTGTGTGCAACAAAAACTTAATAATGCACAAACAGAATAAAAAAAATGCGCGCCAAAACGGGGCCATGAATTAATTGGTTTCTGTTGTTGCTTTCCTTTTGATGATTATTATTATTATTATTATTATATTGTTATTTTTGTGGCCGCTGGTAATCTAATCAAACAACGCATGCCGTGTAAAATAAATAATAATGCACAATAAAAGTCATAAACCTTATCGCTGTTTAATAATCTGGAGGGAAGAGATTAATGTGTGTGTATGCTCGAAACAGGAACGTGACATTGGTCAAACAGAGAGTATTCGTTATCAGGGAATAGGCGCTATCAGTGTGTCGCGGACCTTATCACGATCGATTGACGGATCCGCCGACGACGACGATCGGACAAACTAAACGCGGAAGAGGTAACAAGGTAGCACAAGGTATCAAAGTATTAATGATCAATGGAGGGAATGGAGGGAGAATATATAGTAGATAGCAGGGTAAAGCAGAGGCAGGGCTAAAAACAAAAAAGGAGGTCATAAAGGTGACTCAAAGACAAGGGAGCTTAAAAATAGAGCTAAAATTAGAGCAGTCAAGTTGGGGGTCTTAAAAGCTTAGCTATTTGATATCAACAATCACAAGTATAATTCACATTTTTTCCTAGTTTTTCATTGGATGTTTTCCTCTTTGATAACAATATTTATGCAAGTGTCTAGGATTTTTCCTTTTAACAAGATTTGCTTATTAAACTCTTATTTCAGTATCAAAATACGACTATAATCCACCAAGTACGTTATATGATGACTGCTGACTGTTAATTCTAGAATTCAACTCAAAGCCCCCGATCGAAGGCAATAAAAATAGAATTTTGTGGGGGAAATGCCAGCAAAAACTTATCAAAAATTCAGTAGGCAATCATCATCAAAAACGAATAAGGAATGAGAAGCCGGAAAAGTTTCCAATGGGCTTGGGAATGTGAACAAATGTTGTGTGTTTGGCCCGAGGAGTCAGTAGTCTTTAGTCTTAGACTTTTTATTTCTCCAATTAACTGTAGTTAAGGAAAGCTATATGAATATGGGGATATATATCTATCTATAATTCGCGGAACTCAAAAGCTAACAGAATTAATAAAATAAACACAAAATAAACATTTACAGCGCTTTGTAAATGTAATTAAATGTATATGAAATATAATCTATAAAATGTAAAAAATATATAAAAATATATCACTATAAATTTCAATACATTTTTGTACTATAAAATTCAATCAAGTCTAAAGAAGCTTAATTTTATGTTGAAAACATGGTTGGGCACCGATTTTTAAGGTGAGAGCCCTTAAAAGGAAATCTGACTGTCAATTAATAACCTGTTAAGTCGTCATTATAATTTAAAACATATGGAATTCTATGTAATGTGTTTATTAACTCATATTTATAATTAGAAATTGTCCAAAACAATTTTTAGGTTTATTTTTTAGGTATTTAGGGAACTACTTATGTTTTAAATGATATATTATAGGAAATACTTTTCAGTTTTTCATGTCCCTATCTTTCTATCCTCTTCTTTCACTTTCTACATAGCTCTATCTCTTTTACATAGTCTCTGCGGCTTTTCTATCTCTATTTCTATCTTTCTATCGTTGCTCTCTAGAGCTTCGTCTCGATGTCTCAGTATCTTTGTATCTTTGCCTCGATGTCTCTTTTATCCTTGTCTCATTTTGTGTATCTTCGTCTCTGTATCTTTGTATCTTCGTCTCTGTAACTTTGTCTCAATCTCTGTATCTTCATCTCTGTTTCTCTGTATCTTCATCTTTGTTTCTCTGTATCTTCGTCACTATGCCTCTGTATCTTTGTATCTTCGTCTCTCTGTCTCTTGCTGTCTGCACGCTGTCGTACTAACATGCTATCTCTGTCCATCTTGGGGTCGTTGCAGTGCAAAACTATAGTTGAAGGTGATTTCATAATGAGTGCTTTTTCCTCCGCTTTTCCGCCGTTTTCCCAACCCCCCCTCTTTATGCCACTTCTCGACGTCTCTATTTCTCTCATTCTCTTTCTGTTTTATTAGTTTTTTCTTTCCTTTTGTTGTGTTTTTTTTTTTATTTTTCCTTTGGGGCCGCTGCACTTTTTGCATTGTTTTGTTATTGCGCTCTTGCAAAAATAGACATTGTCTGGACGTCGACGGTGGCGCTGACGACGACTGCGACTGCGACTGCGACTGCGGCTGCGACCGCGTCAATTGTTAATTATACTTGGCGTTTCTCTCTTTATTTTATTTTTGTCGTGTTTGCCTGCTTTTTTCCGTTTTCTTTAATTATATTTCATTACGTATGTGCATTTTATTGGCATTTTTTTATGTGCACGAGTCTGTGTGGGGTTTTTTTGTGTTTCGCCTTTTCCTCTCGTTTCGGTTGGCGCCCTCTGGCGGGGCGCGTCTGCAAACTGCACTTCCCCAATGCGATTTATTATTGGGATAGGTCCATAAGTTGGATTTACTGTAAGTATTTCCAATGCCACAAGGCAAGAGACCTTCAATATAATAAAATAAAAACCTATCGATGTTTTAAATAAATAATCGAAAGATATTAGAGAATTTCTATTTTCTATCGAAAGATATTTGGGAATTGCGACTTTCTATCGAAGTAGGTCATAATTCGGATTTAGTAACTGTATTACTATACTTAAATGACAATGTTTAGGTTTATATTATACGATTAATACAAGATAAGCTTGTAAACCTTATTAAACATATCAATAACTATAGAATTATCGATTAATAATCAAATAATAATCCTTCTTTTAACAAATACATTTATTAGTGCAATGAATGAGTGAATAAATTTAATGAACATTCCTTTTATATGTTTCATATCCAGAGTTAAGAGCTTTCGAATTCCAGAAGCAAATAGAACCTGTAACCTTTGAGCTCTGTGAATATTTACCAATAACTAGCTGTTGAATTTGATATTGAAAAAGCTGAAAAAGCACAGACTTTAAACATTGACTCAGTTAATTATCGATTTAAAGAGCAAGTTAAACACCGAGTTGTTCCCAGCTCTAAATAATTAATAGGCTCGTGTTAACTTTCCTTTCTAAAAACTTTATTTAAACTCTTATGTAAGCGAATGTTATTTAATTTTTGACATAATCTGATTGGTAGAAATGTGTTTTGTTAAATGAAAATCGTTTTTAATGTCGATTGCTCAAGATTATCCCCAGAAAGTCAATTGCAAAAACCATCTGGATATAACTTTAAAATAAATTTTTCTACGAGTGAGCTAAATTAATCGATCGAACAACTTGCTGTCAAGGCGAAGTTCAAATTGATTTACAATTCCCCAAATATACAGTCCTCAATCCCCAATTGACATTAGCCTCCTCTCTCCTTCATTCTCCTCCTGAAATTCCCAAAAGTTCCGTTGCAAAAGGAAAACTTCACCCGCTCCGCCCCCTTCTTGAAATATTCAAAATAGAAATTCAAAACTTTTCGCTAAAAGTTACAAACTACGAAATAGTTGGGGAAATAGAAAAAGGGAAAAACTAACAACTGAAAATGGGCGAAAACTTTTTTTCTTTGGATGAATTTTAAAGTCGGTGGGAGGTGATGGCGTTCCTTTGTTTATTTTTATAGCTGCATATTCGATAACAAAAGGCCTCCTTCTCCTCCTCCTTCTCCTCAAGATACCAGATACACACAAAGGCGCCCAGATACATATACAGAGAAAGAGATACAGATACATTTGTATCTCTGCGTTAGGTACGACTTTTCCATTATTTGTTTGCCGGCGCGCCATAGTATCGAATGTGCATAAATAAATAAATAAACTTAAACCAAAACGGACAAACGAAGAAACTGAGTCTAAGAACCAGAGGTGGCTGGTTTTTTTTTAGCCTCTTTTGAATGTAAACATCCTTTTTTTTTTAATTAAAAAAAAACATATGGTGTGTAATTAGCAATATTAAAGAGATAATCCAGTGTTTGCATATTTTAAATTGAAGTTTGTTGTGCGAGAAACTGAAGTGAAGCTTTATTGCCATTTGAAAAAGCTACAACCACTTTTCAAGTAAAATTGATCAAGTTGCAAGAGAAAAGTGAATGCTTTAGTTAATATATTAGTTTAAAGTAAATTGTTGTTTACTAGTAGGGTATTAATTCTCAAACTGCTTTAAATTTGTAATAGTTTTATTTATTTTATTTATTGTTTAAGGATTTCCTACTTGGTTTCTATCGACAATATTCGATAAATTGCGATAATCTACGATACTCGGTTGTTAAAATATTGAAAGTAAATAAATAAATTAATAAATAAATAAGAAAAAAAAATTATACACTGAAATTTTAGACAAAATAAAAGCTAACATCTGCATGTTGAAAATTCAATTCTCTCGATTGAATTCGATATACGTTTCGATAAACTCAAATAACTTTTGTTAAATGAATCAAATTGAGCGCAGAATAAAACAAAATACAATGTAAATTTGACTAAGTTCATACATATATTTAAGTTTATTACAGTTTAATACAATTTGAGAACTATAAATAGCATCCCCCCCTCACATCGCAATCATGGGTTAAAAATGGCACACGAAAACACACGCAAAGAAGAAACGGCGAATGGAAAATATAAAAGTCGGCGGAAAATATAGACGAGGGAAAAGGGAGAGGGCCATACTATATCGACAAATGACTGACAAGCAAACCATAACAACAACAACAATAGCAACATCAATGACACACACACACACACCACTACGTATGTGTGTATGTGTGAGTGCAAAGTGCCGGGTCGATAAACAAAAAAAAAAAAAAAAAATACAGAAAAACAAGCAAGCAGCGCTGCCCGCTCTCCGGCTGCTCTGCCAACGTCGACAGCGCTGCCAGCTGATAGCGGGCGTCGTCGCGTTTGACTCATTAAATATTTTGCAACCTTGACCGTTCGAAAAAGCGATTAAAAATGTGATGTATACGTATTTGTGTGTGTGTGTTGTGTGACGGTGTGTGTGTGTGTGTGTGTGCTTGCCCCTTGTGAATGAAACAAAAACTGTTGACATTTTGGCAAAAAATTTAGATAGCAAGGAAAGCAAGAGGATGGGAGTAACGATAACTTAAAGAAAACGATAAGTAGTAAGACGATAAACCAAAGAGAACGATAAAAAAAAAAATATATAATTAATAATTCATTGGGGGTAAAAGTAAAAGAGAAAGCTGAAAATACACAAAGAGCAAACAACAACTGATCAGGAACATATTATTTATAAAGTGAACCTCTTAATGTATCAAAATATAATTAAATACACAATTTTATCGATAAAATCCCAAAAATTTTATTTAAAAAAGTCATTTTAAAATCAAAAAAATCACATATTAAAAGAAATAGAGCAATTTCTATAAAAACGTGCATGCCAACTATTTTTCGAACTTAATTATAAACAATTAAATTCGACAAAATGTCCGACAGAATCCGATAACTAACTTTGAAGTGATTTACACCCCAAGAAATACAAAAACTTACATTCAAACTACTTTTTCCAACTCTATTTGTACCGATTAAATTCGATAAATTGCCCGATAGAATCCGATAACTATCGTTGAATTAGTTTACGGTCCCAAAAATACAAAAGAGAGTAGAATGAAAGAAAACTAATACCCATTAGTGGGTGTAGTTTTCAGAGAGAGGGAGAGTTTTCAAGAGAGAATAGAACAAAAGCGCCCAAAACGAGAGGAAAGATGAACAAACAAGAAGCTTTTTATCGTCTTACTTGCTTTTCTCCACAGTTTTTGCCTTGGCTTTTTTCTTTTCCCTCCCATTCCCTACACATTTACAGTTCTTTCTTCTTTCCATTTTTTTTTTCCTGCGGAAAAGACAACACAAAGGAACAGATTCCGGACTCCCATGACATTCTAATGAAGTTAAATTGCCATTAGGGTATAGTGTGTATGTGTGTGTTTTCCATTTCCATTTCAATTTTGATTTCAATTTCAGTCCAAGTCGAGCATAAATATCTGGAATCTAGACTAAACTGTGGGTTGTACAGAAGGAAAAAAAAAGTATATGGGGTTGAGAGAGTGCCATTAAAAGTCGATTAACAGATGGATTTGCTTCCCTTAACATTCGATTTTGTGTTTATTTTTGCCTTTCCTTTCAATTCCACATTGGGTAAAGAAATTTGTGGTTTCTGATATGGGGAATGGTAGAAGAGATATCCTTTCAAATTGATGTTCTTAATTAAAATATAGAGGAAGATATAGTTCTATTGTGTTACATTTTCTTACATCTTAATAACACCATTTTAGCTGAAAATCAACCCGGACTAATTCAATTTTCAATTATTTCCCTATTTTTCTTTAATTTAATATTATTTTTAATACATTAAAGACAGTTTTAAGCTAATTTTGTGCGAGATCTTTCTTTTCTCATTATCTTGTGCTAATCTCTATGGCAAACAACAGTTTTTTATCTCTTGCCCAATGACATCAATCACCGAAACTTTTTCCGCAAGAAATGTATACAAAAAAGACAACAACTTTAAATTGCGTTCTAATTTGGCAAACACGACAAACAAAAAAATAGGAAGATTAAACAGAACTTTAATCTTTCTTATCCCCATTTTTTTTTATATCTTTAAAAATGGGTTTTCAGTTGCAATTTGGAACATTTTTTTCTACTCCTAATTGCTGTCATTCAAGATGGACAACAAAGAAAAAAGGAAGAAAATTGCAGAAAACTGTAAAAAATGGGAAAAGGGATCCCCTTTCCTTTTTATTTATCTCTCTCTCTCTCTCTCCCTTTACTGTGGCAATCGTCATTGTGGCAGGTCAATGGTGTTAAATTACATATAATTATTTTTAGTTTCTTTTTCACTCATCAGTTCTCCCATCCTTTGTCTTCTCAAGTGCCTTTCCTTCCACTTCCACTTCCCCAAGCCGCAACTGAACCTCATCATCATCATCATCATCATCATTATATCGTCATCTGTGTGTTTTTATTTGTTACGTTTTCCGGATTTTATGGCTCTATTTCATCGTGTACCCTCCTCCCCCTTCCTCTTCTTCCTATTGCCTGTTTCTGCAATGACTCATTACCTACCAACTGGCGTTGAATGCAAATTATGAAATCAATTCAAATGCAAAATGCTGGTAAGCGATATTTCGCTTTGAAGGTTTCCCCACCTTGTCAAGTGGTATCCAAGGGGGGGAAGGGAGGGGGTAGGAAAAGAAAAACAACAAAACAAAACGAAATAAATGCGGAAACGTGCCAAAGAGGAGGTGGAATGTGTTTAATTTCTAGGTAATTACAGGTGTTTCTTTTTTTGTTGCTCTAACAGCAAGCGGAAAAGCTGAATGGAACGGAGAATAGCTTAATGCAACGAAGAACAGCTGAATGGAACGAGGAACAGCTGAATGTAACGAGAAACAGCTGAATGGAACGAAGAACAGCTGAATTAAACGGGGAAAACAGCTGACTAGAAGGACAAAGTAACGGTAAACGGAACGAAGAACTACTGAATACGGAACAGAGGACATCTAAAAGGAACGAAGAACAGGTGAATGAAACAGAAAACAGTGGAAAGGAACAGGGATCAGCAACATAACTGGAGAACAATTAAAAAATATTTCTTTTAAGTCTGAGAATATGTAAGATATAACATCTGAAAGGGACAAAACTATTCCTCACCGGAAAATAACAGAATGGAAAAGGGAAACAGTTGAATGAAACCCGAAAGCAACTAAATAAATGGAACATAAAATGATTCCATCCATTCCATCAAGTCAAATATTTTAACGAAACTTTAAGTTATTTACATATTGGTTATAAATATATAATAATTTAATTAATTAAAGCCCTAACTTTTTTAGAAGAATTATAATAACTCAATGGAGCCCTATAATATTCAAATTCACTTAAATAAGTCTATTTATTATTTCCAAAATCTGGTTTCAACAGTTGAAAAAATGTATAAATATTCCAAAGCCTAAAATTTCAAACATTTCCTTTCATTAAAATTCGAATGAATAACACAAATTTGGTTTTTATGAATACTTAATAGTTTTTCTCCCAAGTGGGGACTTATTAAAGTCATAAATAAATAATGTTAATGGAACCCAAGATAATCATACTGTTTCTGGGACACAATAGAAGTAGAGCATTAGCATAAGATTGGAGGTGGAAACGGGTTCCAGCTAAGTTAGTAAGCAGTAACCAGTGGCATTGAAGCGAGTCAAGGTCAGCCCAAGAGTCCTGAGAATTGAAAAGATTTTATTAACAAGAAAAAATCAAACTTGAAGGGATCTGGCTGAGTATTCTTCGTATATTTTCATATTTCAAGTGGCGTCGCCTTCAACTTCACACTTAAGTAGCATTAATAAACCCCCTTTTCAGGTTTATTTCCATCGCACAGAAAGAAATCTAATCTCCTGACTGGCTTTCCGAGAATTTTAATTGAAAGGCCGCGGCGACTGGGCGACTGATAAACGAAATCTGAGTGGTTTAAATTGCATTTTCCGAGCATAGAAAATAATAACAAGTGAGTAATCCCCTCATTAGGAAAATGAGTATGGAAAATAACTATCCTTGACTGCAGGGCTCGGGCTCGGGTTGGGTTCTCTTTTCCAAGCTCTCTAAAAATATATAAATATTATCCTTATTAATGTTCCACCCTTTTGAATTCCTGGGAAAATCCCAGCCCACGCAGAAATGAAAAAAAAAAATAAATAAGCCCAGAGTGGATTTTTTTTTTTTTTAGTGAAGGAAAATAGGGAAAAATAATACTCCGGCAGCGGCATTATTTTTATCTTTCTTTCATTTTTTGCAGCGCACAAGGATGGCAAAGGAAAAATGCAACGTGAAAATAATACCAACCTACGACCGCCCTCAAATATATATAATATATTTATATAGAATGAAGATAAGGCAGAAGGAAACCCTATAATTGATTGAAGGAAAATAAGGCCCAAGAGAAACTTTTACCAATTAGAGGAAAATGAAATGAAAAATCTAGCAGAAACTATCGCTATAATTGGTCACAAGGAAAAACAATACAAATTTGTAGGCAAATTAAAGTCAATACTTTACTCTTAATATTTTTGTAAATGAAAAGAAAGGAAATAAAAATAAAAGAAAATAACCAACTCAGAATGAACATGAAATCCCAACAAATTTGTATAAAATCCGAATTAAATTCTAGTTTAAATCCGATGACAGACATCGAGAGCATTGAGATGATGTATAATTAAAGAAAAATACTGACAAAAAGCCGCAAGGGAAAATGATGATATGATTATTGTTCACACAAAAGGAAAACAACAATTCCAACTGACTGACCCAGGATATATCCATGCCCTCGCTTCACTTTTTCCTTTTTCCACCTCAATGCGGATAAATGCAATTTGCAACCTTTTTATTATGGTATTTATTGTAAGCAATATTGACAGTCAGTCCGAGGCTCAACTGATGTCTGAATAATGTTAATTTGTAGCAAAAAGCCAATAAATATATATTTTTGATTTTAATTCACAATTATTCAAATTGCATGTCCACATATATTCTTTGTCAGTTGTCTGATAAATATACCATATATACTTCATTTGATTTAAAATTAACAAATGCAATATGCAGTATGCAAAATGCTAATTGTCATTATTGTCACCTGGTTAAATCCGAAAATGTTGGTTAAGAATGATTTGAATTAAATTTATTGGCTGAATTTCTTGAAAAAAATAACCAAAGGGAAAAGTTTTAAGTTTGTTAAAGAACAAAAATTATCTCAAGGGAAAATGGATATTATCAGTTTCTTTTCTCTAAAACTAAATACGAATTCGTGCTTTAAAATGTCCCTTCATTTACAAATTTGATACTGTTATTTAAGGGCAAAAAAATAGGTAATAATTGGTCTATAAATAACCCATTTTCCCAAATAAACACCTCTCTAGCCCTATACCATTTCCTTTATTATATAATTTGCTTTAAAAATCCATAAAAAGATGGCTTTGAAAGGACCCCTTCCAACATCTTTGTATATTTACTTAAATGAAATATCGATATACTTTTGAGAACTTTTGAATCTTTTTTTAAGCTAGTTAAGCAGAAAAAAATTATGCCCACTTTTTATTTTACTTTTTACTTTATTTGTCATAAATTTGAACCCAACCATCCCTAAGAATTTACTTAGAAAATAACATTTTTTAATATTTTAATTAAATATTTTGCTTCAACTAATTTAAGTTAAGTTATAGTTAAGTAGCCAAAGGATTATGGATGAAGATGATTTTTTTTTAGCAAAATAAGTATATTTTTTCCAATATCACTTTTGGTTATATTAATCAAAGAATTCAAACCTTTCATTTAAAGAAGCCTCACTTTACTTATTATTATTTAATATTTCTATTCCACTGTCTCTAATTTCTATAATTTTTCTGGAACTAAATATATAAATTCTAAATATATAAAAAATAAAATACAACATATTCCACTAAGAATTCTCCACCAAGAACTTTTTCTCCCAAAGCCTGACTGAGGTTTCTTCTAAGCATTTTCTTGCACTTTTCTTTTCCCTTGTTATTTTTTTTTTTCTTTGCCATTTTTCCTGAATGGAAATCCGACTCACACACACACACACACGCATACATACATATACAGGAAATGAGCTTTGCGGCGGAAATTTGTTTGGGGTGCATGTGTGTTTGTGTGTTTGTGTGTGGGAAAATGCGATTTGCCGGTTTTCCGATTTGCGGGATCTTAAATTACTTGAATTAAGAGTTGGACAACTCACCTGTGAATCGATGGTGCACCTGATGGCAGGCGCTGCTGATACGCGGACATGTTGGCAGCCTGCTGCTGCTGCTGTTGCTGCTTTTGGTGTTGTTGCTGCTGCTGCTGCTGGTGCTGCTGCTGCTGCTGTTGCGTTGTTTTACTTTGCTGATTAGAGACTGAAGATTGATGCAAATGATGGGACGTTGGTCCATTATCATGCTGCTGCTGCTGCTGCTGCAACTGTTGCTGGTTGCTGCTAGCAACGCGCTGCTGCTGCTGCTGCAAATGCTGCTGCTGCGCACCGTTGGGTGTGTTATTGTTGCTGCCGCTGTTGCTGTTGTTGCTGCTGCTGCTGCTGTTGTTGTTGTTGTTGTTGTTATTGTTGTTGTTACTGCTACTGCTGCTGTTGCTGCTGCCACTACTGTTGTTGTTGTTATTGCTGCTGCTGCTGCTGCTGCTGCTGCTGTTGTTTGTGGGCGGCGGAGCACCGACCTGCACTGAAGTGGAGCGTATAGCTGCTTCCATTTCATGCCGAACTCTTTTGGCTTAAACACTTGTTTTGGCGCCCAGAATAGATCGATTCAAAATTGATTAATGTGTTGCTGCTGTTGCTGTTGCTGCTGTTGTTGCTGTTGCTGCTGTTGTTGCTGTAGCCGCCAACAGCATTGCACTGCGACATTCTCTCCGGAGAAATGCCCCGCACACACAACAAAAAAAAAATAAATATTTTTATGTAGATTATTTGTATGTCACTTGTGGTATTTTTTTTTTTTATTTATTTTTTATATATATTTCCCAATATTATTAGGTTTTATTTTATATTTTATTTGGTGGCTGTTGCTGCCACAACAGCACAGTTGTTGGGGGTTTGCCCTTTTTAATGGCTCTGCATTTCTTTCTTTTTTCTTTTTTTGTTTGGATGCACTTTCGCCGATATTTTTATTTTCCTTTGCTTTTTTTATATTTATAAATATTATTAAATATTTCTCTCCTTCAATTTGTATAATTTCTTGTTGATCTATTTACACAAACACGCACACACACTGCTGCAAGGATAAGGATATAGGCAATTATATAGACACACACTGTGATTCCTTCAATTCTCCTTCACAACAACAAAAAGGAAAAAAAAAGAATTAAATTAGAGTTAAAATATGTACATTTAGAGTTGGTTTTTGTGCGCTTTTTTTCGTTTTTCTCTCTAAATATTAATTAAATTTTTTTAAAGCCACTAAAAAACCGAACCGTACCGTACCGAAAAAAACACGACACGACGAATTTTTCCATTAATTAACAGCTTTGCACACCACTTTTTTTTTTTTTTCATTACGCATTTGGTCAGTCTCTCGCCGTCTCTCTCGCTCGCTGGCTTGCCTTCTCTTTCGCTCTATCACAAGACACACACACACCGAAAGAAAGAGAATGTAATAGAGGAGAAGCAAGTAAAGAAGTTAACTTATTTTCCGTCGCTGTTGTTTTCGTTCGATTTTCAACCTGCAAAAAAAAAAACAGAAAGAGAAAAGAACACTTTGATTAGTTAAGTTGCAAAAAGAAAAAAAAAGGAAAAAATAGGGGTGGGGGGAAGATAGCAGGCATAGCAGGTTAGATGATTAGAAAATCGATAATGGCCATAAATATTCCAGTAGATAATGTCCCCAGTCCCCAGACCGGTTTTCAGTTTCAGTTTAAAGTGCAGGCAGGCCAGGCAGGCATTATCGCAATCGCATTATCGTCTGCCAGCGATTACGATTACGATTATATATCTGTCACTGAATTGCCTTTCGACTGACTTTTGGTTATCGGTAAGGGAGCTTAAGGTATTTACGACCAAAGCCAAATGTCCTCCAGATCAATGGGAAATATATATAATATAGCCAATTCAATAAATAGTTAGAGGTTGAATATTATATGTTAAATATGTAATATAAAAAAAAAATTAAGAAACAACCTCTCATTTTCTTTATTAAAAAGCTTAATATTAATATATTTTTTGCTAACAACAATTTCTTATGGACTTTTAAAAGCTCTTGAAATGATTTAAAATTTAATTATTAATGAAATATATTAGTGTCAAAATATTACAACAATTATAAAAACGAAATAAATAAAATCCCAACAAGGCTATTATTATTATAATAAAAACCCATAGCCCCTAGATGTGTATTTAATAATCACAGATCCCAACAACTCAAAACAAAGTTCATTAAATTCCCATAATTATTTTGTAATAAAAAGCAATTACTGGAATCAATTGAAATTCAAATTCACAGCGAATGATTCAACGAATTGTAGTTTTTTTTTCCATTTTTCTTAATTGAAGACAGAAATGTTTAATTATTCCGGAAATTTGCTCATAAACTTGTTTACGATGTCTTACGAAAGTAATGTTGAAGCAAATATAAAAGTAATCATATTTTAATACCAAAAACTATCAAAATATGGGAAATAACTTGAGTACTTAAAAAACCAAAATTAAATTAAGAATGATGTCAGAAGAGTTAAAGATTTTCAGACTACATTTATTTTAAAGTTTGAAAGTCCTTTAAGCGAGCAAGAAGAAAATAATGATAATGTCGATGATGATAATGATAATGAAGAAGAACTCATCAATAATTTTTCGCCCACTCATCTATCATTCGATATCAAACACACACACACACACACACACAATCACACTTGAGAACCGTACGAAACGGAGAAGGAGGAACAGCTGCTGTGTGCTGTGAAATCCGGCAACGTCGCTATATCATTCCCTCTTTTTCGCTCCCACCTCCCAGTATAGTTTTGGTATTCTTGGCCACATGTTTTTTATCTTCTGCCAAACTAAATACTAAATACTCTACTATAAATACTAAAAAATTCACACTATCATGAAATTAAGCGCAAACCGAAAATTGAATTGAGTTTAAGCTGCGAAAATTAAGCAAGAAATTCCGCAAAACCAAGTAAAATAAAAGCGGCGGTAAAAGAAAAACACACACACACATATATATATATATATATATATACCAGGGGGATATACAAACGGTGGGTAGGGAGGGGGAAAACAAAAAGAAGAAAAAATGAAAAATCAACCAAGCGTCGCAGGCAAAGCAATAAAAATACACAGAAGCAGACGAGGCGACGTTGCCAAACTTCGCACGAGTGTGAGTGAGAGGCAAGACAAAAACGAAAGAAAAAACCTTAAGCACGCGTAAGATTAAAGTAGCGCCGTTGCCAATTTTCACCCAGAGGCAGGCAGCATGGCAAAAAGCAAAAGGCAAAAAGCAGAAAGCTTGAAAACAGCCCCAGTGCAAACAAATTAATATAAAAAAAATAACAACACACACATATACGCAGCAAACACAGACGACGACAAAATGCATGAAAAGGAAGCTTAAATACTATAAGAAAACAAAATAACAGAAACAGAAGACACAAAAAAAAAAAATAAAACAAAGAAAAATCCCAAGCAAAAGGCAGCATTATAATAATAAAAATACAGCGAGCACTGTTAGAAAAACGATACACCATAATTTTAAAATAAGCCAGTAAAAGTAAATATATAAGAAAATATTATGGTCTCTTTTTCATATTAAAAAGTAAACAATTCTTCTCTCAATGTAACCAGAGTATACTGTAATAGCTTAAAAAACCTCAAAGAAGAAGACGAAAATGATGCCGAGGCACATGTTCAAGAGCGAGAGCGAGACAGAGAGGGGTAGATGCCGTGTACGAGTGATACCAAGCGAGTGGAAGAGAGACGGCAACACGAGGGGGCTCTGCGCACAAGTCAAGCGGAAGAGCGACTGAGAGCTGGCGGAGAAGAGCGAAAGGGATTCAACGTACAACAAATAAACGACCCATCGAAGCAGTAATGGAGCAACGACTAAGAAGAAGAAGAGGTGAAACGGGGGGCAAGCAACGGCCGAGGATGAAAGAGATGGAACAATGGGGGATGGGTATAGGAGGAGAGGCCACTGCTGAGGTTGAGCAAAAACAGAAAAGGAGAACACAGCAGCAGCAACAACAAAACGCGGGAACTTTTACACAGTCAGCAACAGCAGTGCACGTCCACGTAAACACAGTGGGTGCCAAAAGGACTAATCATTACAAATATATTGTCATTATAGATATGTATAGATTTTTTTGAATTATCCTTTTTTATAAGACCTATTTTTGCATAGATTTTTTCTATTGTATTCAATTATCATTTTAAAAAAATAACTTTGAAAGCATTTTACTTTATTTTCCGTTGGCAAAGCATGAGCATTAATAAATTACTGCAATTTGGACAGGTGCTATAATTGCGAACACCACTGTGCACACAGGCACACACTTAAATGTACACGAAAGCAAACAGTAGGCGGCATGGCAAATATAAAGAGAACGAGGCGGAGGAGGTGGCGTGAGGGCGGCTACAGTGGGTGGCGGTGGTGTGTGCAGGGGAGGTACGTAGCGAGCCAGAGACATCGTGCGCAGGAACGCTCGTCCGTATGTAAGTGAGTGAGTGAGTGTGTGTGTGTGTGTGTGTGTGTGTAGGTAAAAGAGTGCGGGTGACGCAACAGCAACAACAAGTGCAAGGCGGCAGCGCCGTTGGCAACTGAATACCGCACACACACACACATAACACAGCTAAAACCAGACGCACACAAGCAGACGCGCAGACATAAAACTCGCAACGTCATAAAACGAATCGAACAACAAAGCGACCAAGCGACTAAACGACGAACAACGGAACGTCAGAACGTCAGACAAGGCGACTGTCGGAACGAAACGACGAACTCACAAAAAAAAATTCCCCAGAGTGCCAGAAAGAGCGGGAAAGAGATAGCTACAGAGTGAGTGAGAGAGAGGAGGTGGCAAAAGCGAGCGATGGCCCGAAACGTAGCGAGCGAGTGCGAGCGAGAAAGGGCGAGCATGTTTTTGTTGTCTGCTGCTGCTTCTGGCTTCGTTCGTTCGGCCTTTTAATATTTTTGGCTTTACTCTTTTTCAGGCTATTTTCTTACCGCTGTTTTCAGCAATTTTTCAAGCAATTTAAGAACTTTATCAGCATCGCGGTAAAGCTTTCTTTTGTTATATTTTATTTGCAAAAATTATTGTATGTATAGATATAGTTACTAAATTAGGTACGAAAGTTCCATCTTCGAAACTAACTGTATTGCTACATTGTCTTGAAAATAAAGCGAAAATAGCCTTTAAATGATTTTAAGGAAATTCACTAAGTGCAAACTTTTTAATTATTTCCCTTGTTCCGAGTAAAAATTTACTTTTATGCAATTAGGTGAAGTTAGGTAAAGAGAACTATTTTCCGTCAGAGACCCTTGCCTTTGGCAATTCATTTTTTTAACATTATTTTATGTTTCAAGAAGTTAAATTGTAATTTAACAACATGTGCTTATGGCGCTCTAATTAGATTATTTACACATATTGGGTGTTATTTCGTTGCTGAAAATTGTAAAGTATTTAAAATGTTAGAAATTATTTGAGAATACTTTGTAGCTATTCCAAAAATAATCCAACATTTCGTTTTCTTAATGAAAATAAACGTAAAAAATACGCTTTAAATAAAATACATGTTCCGAGAAATAAATACCAATGGAGTTTTATTACCTTTATTTTCGTGATTATTAATTAGCTTTGTGATAATCAGAAATTGTTAACAAAAAACAAACCTGATAGAGGGAATTATACCAATGTTCAAGAAAACCTGCGCACGATTGTCATAATAATACAATTAACAAATTTAAGCTTTTTTTGGCCTTGAATAAACAAAAATAAAAAAATAAAAACGAGTTTCAAGTATTTACAGAGTATAAAACGTTGTTTTTTAAATCAAGCAACTTGTGGAATTTGTAGTATTGTATTATTTGTATTATAAAAACGAAAAAATATTTAACTTTTGTCAGCTCTTATATTTTATTCAAATTTTAGGTTTAGTTTAACAATAGTTTGGCAACAAAAGTCATTTCACATTTTAAAATAAAATAGTAACCTTAGTAAATATTAACCATTACGTGTTACAGTATCATGAAAAATCTGAGTAATATCCTTAAATCAAAATCTTTCAGAAAGATCCATTAGAAGTTTTCCTTTACCAAAGGTTAAAAGAAATTAACTAAAAATTTGTACGAATTACTCTTCATTGCAAATTTTCAACCAAAATTTCCTCCTTTTTAGCTTCTTCTCCACTGAAAATAGCTTAATTTTCGTGTGAAGAGCGGCAACGTCGCCATTTCAAACCCCACAAAGTGCAGCAACAAAAGGCAACTGTGTGCGTGTGAGTGTGTGCATGAAAAATGATAGGAGACTCGTGTGGAAGCAAAAGGAGAAGACAACAACACAAGAGGATAGAGGAGAGAAGACAAGAAGAGGCCAGGAGCAGAAGTGGCGGACAAGGCGCAGAGCATAATAAAGACGGTTGTTGAGGGGGGCGGGGGATAGTAAAAACGAGTCTAACGAGTAAAACGCAGCAGCGGCAGCGGCAGCGGCACACACGGCGCGCAAGGTGAAACACGTACGAAAAAGTTAAAGAAAACAAGAAGAAAACCGTGTAAAGAGACTGAAAGAGAGAGACAGGGAGAGCGGCATAATAATAATAATAATTGTGGAGCACATACACGCACACACAGAGACTCTCGTATAAATAGCAGCGCATGCTTTTTCACTGTTTTATTCACACACACAAACAAACACACACACATGGGTGTGTGTGGGTGGTTGGCGTTGCTTTTAGTCTTTGTTGTTGCTTGATAAAAGCCAGAAATACGTACAGAGACGGAAAACGAAATGAAAAAAAAAAATAAGAAACAGAAAAGAAAAACAAAAAAATCACGAGTAGGCCGAAAGCAATTCATTTCAGATAAACGCCGCCTGCTGCCCCTCCCCCCTTCTCTTGTTTTCCAGCTACATATATACTCTTCCTCCTATTCATCCCCCTCCTGCTCGACTTCTACTTCTTCCACTTTTCGATGTTTTTTTTTTTTTGGTTTTTATTTATTTTTTGGCAAAGTAAAGTGAAGTATTGATTTTTCGCTTTTGAGCTTTAATTTAGTGCACTCATCGTATATGCGTGTGCGTGTGCTTGTGTGTGTGTGTGTGTGTGTGCAAAAAACAGTTGCGGGCATGAAATGTATGCGCTTTAAAAAAAAATAAATAGATAATAATTATTTTTACTAAATACTTCTTTTTTTTTTTAAATATAATTTTCAAAAGTAAATACATATTAATTTTTATTTTTATTTGAAGGACTGAGAGTTTATTGAGACAACGGGAATAAAAAAAATGGTAGTATTTTTTCTTTAATTTTTATTAATTTTAAAATTGAAAAATAACATATATATAATTTTACCATAGTGTTTTTTGCCTGCGTGTTGTTTTTGTTGCGTGCATGTGCTTTATCAGTTATTATTGTAGTTGTTTTTTTTTGGCCGGGGGAAAACGTGTTTTCCACCTCAATTTACCGTACGTAGGTTGCAGATTTTTGTTATTTTTCATTTTTTTCGGTTACTTTTCTTAATTTATTTGTGTGTGTGCGCGAAAACACGAAAATATCTGCCCACATAAACAAAGAAACGGAGAAAATAAGCCAGAAAAAGAAATAACAACAACAACAAAGTGTAGTTGCAATTTCAAAATTGCAAAATGCAAAGTGCAAAATGCTTAGTGAAACGCATATGTCGCACACATGTGGTGTTTCATTCCCCTTCAATCTGCGAAAGTGGTGGAAATTCCATGTGGCAACATCAAGTTTACTTTTAATCGCTTTTTTCTTACGATTTTTAAGCAAGGGTTTTCCTCTTTTCGAAATTTTAATAAATCGTCAACTTGAGTTTTTTGTTATTTATAAAGTTTTTTTTATACAGAAGTTTCCTTGAAGATTCGGAGATCCTTTATATCCTCAGCTCTATAAATTAAAATTTTGTCAGTTTTTCATTTAATATAATAATCAAAACAATTATGGATTTTATCTAGTATTTTGTCTGAATTTTAATAGCCTTTTCAGGGAATTCTAATGTTAGTGGGAATGAGTTATTTCCGACCCTATAAACATCATATATTCTTGGTCAGCATCAACAGCAGAGGCGATCTAGACCGCTAGAAAAAATTTACGAATTTTCTCAAAATAAAAAGGAAAAATATAAATATAAATGAATATATAACAACTAAATAATATAATAGGTTTTTTTTTTTTTTTTAATTTTAAATTTAATACGATGATATTTCGAAATCCTACCAAATTGTAATAAAATAAATTAATAAAAATGTTTGACTAAGTTATTAACAACATCAAATTTGATCGCTGATTAAATTGCAAATTGCAAGGGTAGCCAAATTTGTGAAGTTGTTCATTATAAATGAAATATAAATTTCAAATTGTTTTTATTTTAAATCTTTCGAAAAATGCTGAGGGATAAGATTAAAAACGGCAGAAAATGTTAGCTTTCTTTTGTGTTGAAATTCCCATAAAGACGGATTTTATTTAAAAAAATATATGAGCTTTTTTTAATTTTAATATTTTTGGATGGATTTTGGACAATTACTTTTTAGAAGTATAATAAAATTTAATAATATCTGTGTGAATAATTATTATAACTTAAGAGTTCAAAATCTTTCAAAATATTTTCAAAAACCTGCGAAAATTTCCAAACCCAAGTATGTACATGCTTTCATATATTTATAGTTACGAATTCTTCCGTTTTTTTTTAGTCTTTTTTTATTGTTTTCTCCGTTCTTTTCATTTTTGTTTCATTTTCTCTTCTTCAGGTTCAAGAACATTCGAGAGGCGAAGAGATAGTGAAGAATCGACGACGGGAATGAAAAAAAAAAGGCGATAAGAAAGTTGCGCGAGATAAGAACAAGAGCAAGGAATTTGCTTTTAAATTACTTTCACATGTTCCAAAGTTTGCAAATGGAATAATAAAAACAACAAGAAAAAAATACAAGGGGAGGAATGATCTACATTCGATGGCGCACAAATAATAATAATAATAAAACAAAATAAAAGAAATATTGATATCAACTGTGACTTTTGCTCATTCATTATTTGCGCCTTTATTGTTCTTCTGTGAGCTTTGTTTCGTTTTTTCGTTTCGTTTGTCGCGTAATTTTATATTGTTTTATTGTCATATTGTACATATATTCATTTTTTTTTGCTTTATTTTGTTACCCAGAAACATAAAAATTCCATTAAAATGTCAAGTGACATTCTCGGGCCACTCGACCCCCCCTCTTGCTGAAGATTTTCCCCAGTTTTCTACAGATTTTTCTATAATCCCAGATTTGCATACATTTATTTTTGTAATGTTTGTTTTGTGTTGTTTAAATGCTAAAAATTACTTAAAAATAACAAAATATATATAAAGTAATAATTTATTGTTGAAATATCTATTTAATAATTTAGTTTAATTATTAATAAATTTCTAATTTAAAATGTAATAACTAAACTTTAGTTTTTGTTAATAATTTATATTAAAAAGAACCCTATTTTGTTGCCAAAGTGTATCATTTTTTCTTTCTTCTTTCTTTTACTTTTGCTAAACAGTTTTCTCTGTTTTCTTTTGCTTTTCTTCGTTTCCTCCATCCAGTAAAAGAAGCAACGTTGCCAAATCTCAGGCCAACGTGAACTTTTTACTTGCGCGTATCTTCTCAATTTGTTGTTTTTATTTCTCCCTTTATTTTACAAACATTTCCCTTTTTATTTTTTATTTTCTTTTCTTTTCTGGAGAAGAGGAAAAATCAATATGCGCGGATTGCGATTGCATTTAAATGAACGCAAAANAAAAAAAAAAAAAAAAAAAAAAAGAAGAAACTGAGGCCACGTTGTATGTATGTATATTTATATATATATAAACATAGTATAGCTATTCACATTTTGAGCACACATTTGAAGAAAGAAAAGAAATTGGTTGAAACATCATCAGTTATATTTGCATAATTTAAATGCTAATTAGCCAACGGATCGCGTTCAGAATCGGAATAGGAATATAAGAATCAAAGAGGAATATGTTTATATGTAGCACAAGTTGCTTGAAAGCGCTTTTAAAGGCCAGGCCACGAAAGGTATAAATAAATAAAGCCACAAATCTATGGAAATATATACCGCAATATAGCGAGGCATCGACAAAAAAAAAATATATATATATAAAAAAGAGGAGAAAAAACAAAACTATAAAGAAAAAACTTGATATTTTTGGCGCCACACGTTTTGGCTGTAAGAAGAAGAAGAAGAAGAGATCGAACACATGTCGCGGAGGAGAATTGATGAAATCAAATCAAAAAACCAGAATAAGAGATTCTTAACCTCGAAGAAATAGAATTTTTTTTTTACCAGATGCACAAGATGGGTATAGTCTAAGGTTAAACATATTGTTTAAAATATTTTCTGAATTTATTAAATCGAATTAAAAAAAATCAAAGAATTAAATGATTTCAAAAATATTTGATTATAATTTTTTATTTTTAGAAAATATGTACATATAATTTATAACCTATCTTAGGAACGTTTTTAAACAAGTTAACACGAAATTATATTAACTTTTAAGAATAATGTCCCGCGGAATAGCAAGAATCCAATCGAGAACACTTAAAAGTTAAAAAATAAAGTAAATCTAAATCTCTAAGAGTGAGTTTACCGCAAGAAATCGGAAGGATTTGAGACATTACTTTAACAGAAAGATTATTAAGGTATTTTTTTTGTATATATACATAGTTTCCATTAGAAATTTAACCAGACAAATATCTTCAAATAAGAAATATATAAACTTTTTCTTGGCAATAAAATTCATTTTTGTCCAAAATAATTGTTAACCTTACATATTTATTATGTCCTCAATTCTTATGAATCATGGAAATGAATCTTAGTTACACACGCTATCTTATGTTTTTTTTTTTTTTTAACAATAAGAGTTTTTCTTGCTTCCAATACGAATTCACAGGGAAATATGGAAACAGAACTTAGCTAACCGACGGCTTTTGGAATACAAACAAAATCAATTTGATATTAAAAAAAAAATTAATAATAATTATTTTGGAATAAAAACAAAATCAATTTGATATTAAAAAAAAAAAAAATTAGTATTATAATATTTAATATTATAATATTATTATAATTATTAATATTATAATATTAAATATATAAAATATTTAATATAATATTTATAAGACAAGGTTTAATATTAAATCAAAGTGAAACTCTAAATTAACTTCATTTAAAAAACGCCGTTTCAAGTTTTAGAATTCCAAAATACCTAAATGTAGGTGCTAATTTTTTAAGAACTATAAATTTTCGTTTTCAATTATCCAAATTTCATCTAGCTTGTTATTAATTGTTGGTTATTTAATACTAATCTATATTTTCTATATATGTAATATCTCCTCAAGTATAAAATTTTCTAAAGTCAAATATATATTTGAAAAATTTATAAGCTTTAATTTACATTTAAAATAATTTATAACGCCAGAGTTCTTAATTAAAAAAAAATAAAATTAATGAAATGTTTCTAAAAACTCATCGATTTCTTAAAATAAAATATTTACAAGCTTAAAAATAAAACTTTAAATCCAAAATATTGAAATTCGTTGGAATACTTTGAGTTAAACCAAAGTTCTTCTTAGTTCTGAATTTAAAAACTTTAAGAGGAGTATAGAGAGACCCCAAAAAAGCCATATTCCCCAACATTACGCTTTTAAAAGAGCCGTAAGAAACCACAGAAAATGACTGACAAAACCGTAAATTTCAATTAAAATATTTTATATATTACACTGTTTTCTCGATAACTTACCCGATCGAAAATGAATGGTAGATAAATCCGCGATCCGCAAAAATCCACAAGAATCCGTGCAAAAAAAGCATTCAAATGAAGTTTTTTCAACTTGGCCTTTAATTTTTTCGATTTTTTCTTTCTTTTCTTTTCTTTGCTTCTTTTTTTTCGGTCGTGCGGCACAAATTCGCGAAATCTATTGATTTTTCTTATTCTTGAGCGAAGCGGTAACAATAAAAAAAATTATAAACTTTACAAATATATATATAGAGATATACAGATGTATGTATATATATATATTCAATATTGGCGAAAGGGAAGCATATAACGGTTAATTTTAATTTTTTTTTAGCACAGGGCGTTGTTTGGCCCAAAAAAAAAGTTTCGTTTTCCATTTTTTTTTATATTTAACGAATTCTCTCTGCATGGGTATTGGTATGTCTGAGCATGTGTGCAAAAAAACAACTATGTTTACACACACATACACAGACAGGGGGTAAAATTAACAAACAAAAAAAAAGTACAAAAAAAGAATTAGAACACACACACACACACTTTAAGAGAGAGAGAGAGAGAGAGCGAAAGAGAGAGAGACAGGGAGGGCGAGCGAGCAAGCGAGAGAGCGAGCAAAATGTTAAAAAAAAAGTCGCGACGCAATTTTTAATACTTTATTTCATTTGATTTTCTTTTTTGTTGCGCTGCCTTTTGTGGAGATTTTTCTTCTTCTTTTTTGATTAGCTTGACAGCACTAACACACACGCACGCACTGACAGATATATATATATATATATTTGCTGTTATATATGTGTATATATATATATTTTATAGCTGTATTTATCTATTTTGCGTTGCACAAAAAATACCTCCGTTCGATTTTCTTTTACGTGGATTTCGTTATATATATATATATATGACCATATATGTATACGTATGTATATAAATAAATTCGCAAAACGCTGTCAATTTCTTTTCTTTTTTTTTTTTTCGTTCACATGCTCTGCGCGCAGCACACACCCGAGTTTTTAGTTTGCGTTTGCAGCCATTTCGACAACGACAACGACAACGCCGAAACGCAACGCAATGACGGCAGCGACAGCGACGCTGGCAGCGGCAGCGAACGAACGGCAACGTCGACCGAGGCAACTTCGAACCGCAAATGGAAGACAACCGACACGAAACGAAGAAGCACAATAATAAAAAAAAAATATGTAATGTATAGGAAATGTGGTTTAATACCTGCCTCTCTTGCCTTTTTCAAGTCCTCCGAATATAATTGCAAAATATTGATCCGAAATTATCGAATTATATATTTAATATCTGGCGTAATATTTGGCGGATTTGATTTGAGCCGCACAGAGAGCGAGAGCGCCTGTTGTTTTGTTGCTCGTCTCCGGCATTGCTTTGCCTTACGTACGTACTCACTCGCTTTGCCGCCGCTCCTGCGTTCGGTTCGATTCGCCGTTAGTCAGCTCGACGTCGCCCATCGAACATGACGGCGTCGAACTCTAAGCCGAAGTGCCGTACCCCGGACAGTGGCGTCCAAATTGGATTGGTCAAGTGCATAAAATAAAATTGGGATTTTTTATTATCCATTTTAAGATTTTTTTTTTTGCATGGGTTCTTGGGAGAATATTTAAAATTAACTGTTATTTATTTATTATGAACAAGTTAATGCTAATAAGGGTCGAAGATTGTTTTATATGCATTTAATATTTTTTATTTTCAATACAAGACATTAAAATATTCAATTATTTATTTTAACGAAAAGATACAAACATAAAAACGTTTTGATCATTAAGGGATCAAAATTTAATTCTTAAGATTAGGAATATTGAGTTTATGTAATGTAATTATGAATATTTTAAGATATCGTTTACTTAAAAAAGGTTTTATAATATATGAGAATATTTGAAACGTCCTTTCTTTAGTTATAATATTATATTATATTATATTATAGATTCAAATAATAAATTATTTACATATACATAATATTATATGTATGTGTAGGTGCTTTAATACGTTTATTATATATTTTTATTTACTTAAAATTCCCAACGAGTTTTTCATTTAAAAATTGTTCCCTTGTTTCTGCCAAATTACTGTTAATTATAATTCTTTCTATATTTTTTACCGTTTGATACTTCGTTTATGAAGTTCATATTACGGGCGCCCCTTGAGGAATTTAGTTTTAGATTTTCGGCGACAATTTTCTTTAAAAAATTGTGAAAAATAAGCAAACACAAAGTTGAATTTCATCGTTCTTTGCACTCATTTATTTTTTTGATTAGCTAATTCCCCTCTTTTTCCCGATCGCCTTATGCGTTTTGTTTTGTTTTTCCTTTTTCATCATTTTTTTTTTCTGTTTTTTTTTTTCGCCGCTTGCCAATTTGCAGTGAAAGTGAAAATCGCTGAGAGAGCGCGCGCAGGCGGCGCAAAAAGGGGATTGCAGTGTGGATTGCTTGATGCAAGGGGGGGGGGGCAGGGAGAGTGGGTGGCGGGTGGGTGTTTGGTGGTAGTGGTGGGTGGCTTTGCGGGCAGAGGGCAACGGCCAGCGTCGGCCTAGGCCAGGCCTAAAAACGAATAAAACAAAAAAAAAAAAAAAAAACATTGCACACGTGCGATTTGTTACCTGAGAATATGAGAATATCAATAAATAATACCTTAAATTGTATGAGATATTGCTGTTAACTATATTGATTTGCTATCTCGTTTTCTCATTGTCCCGTTTAAAGTTAACAGACACTATAAATGTAATTTTGGTAAAAAGTCGAAAACTATTAATATTAATGTTATAATATAATATAACATTTGTCGTATTATTTCTTTTGTAATTATATTTTTCTATATATTTTAATTCTTCATTTAAATTGACAATTTTTTTTGCTGTGCATATTGCGCTAATGTTTCGTGTCTATTAATATTGTCCGTTGTCCGTTGCTATTGTCGTTGTTGTTGGTGCTGATTTGCCTTGTTTGTTATTATTAGGTCTGCCATCGTTCCCTCCTCCTCACCCTCTTCTTCCGCTCTCTACGGCTCATCGCTCTCTTCCCACTCTCGCGCTCTCTCTCTTTCTAGCTCTCTCCATTACTCTCTCATTTCGCTTTTCCATTTTCAACGCCCCTCTTTTTGCCATGCTGTTGTTGTTGTTGTTGTTGTTGTTTGCAACCGGCCGGCGGAAGACTTGCAACATTTTTGTTGTTTTTTTTTTTTTCTTCTTTTCTAAGCGCCCGCTCCGTTTTGCCACGTTGCCAGTTTTCAGTGCAAAAAAATAAAAGAAAAAAAATAAATAAACGGCGGCACAGACACACACACATACACATACACCGATATGTAAAAGTGGCAACAGCGCAACATGTTCGAAACAAGCTGAAGTTTGGCAACGCTGCAACAGCAGCACAGCGGCAGCAGCGACATTTTATAACAAACATAAATAAATAAAAGAAGCAGAAAGGAAGACGGCAACAAGAGCGAAATGAAACGGAAAACGGATGAACGAGATGACGGTGGTCAAGGAGAGAGAGGAAGATCTGGATGGGCAAGGTCCTCTCACACGCTGCATTTGCATGAGACGGCTTCATACAGCGTCATACCGCATCATACCGCCTTTCAATGTGATGGCAAGCCCAGTCGTGGGCCTTCATGCTCTTTCATTCAACGTCAGGCAATTGAAATGAAAATGTCGCGAGCTGGCGGTACTCCCGTAAATTTATACGATGAACGCGAGGTATTTTATTTATTATTTTATTAATTATTAATTTACGTAATATTTCATATTTCCGAATGTTTCTTGAAATTAAGCGATTTAATATAAAGAAATAAGTTGTAATTTAAATGTATTCCATTAATTGATTTATAATAATGTACCCAATATCAAATAATAATAATATAATATATATTTTAGCTGATTTAAAAAAATTAAATTCTATAAATTACCGATAATTTTATTTCGATCAAGGTTATGGAGGAATTTATCAGCTGTTATCGCCACTTTACCGCCTTGTGGGACAGCACCAGTGACGACTACCTATCGAAGCAGAAGAAAGAGCCAGGTTATCGAGAACTCCTGAATATCCTGCAACGGATCAACGGTGAAGCCTCCGTGCAGGATGTAAAGCGAAAGATAAACTCATTGCGATGCTGCTATCGACGTCAAATCAAAAAGGTACAGGCCTCCGAGGATGGCTACAAGCCGCGTCTCTGGTGGTATCACCTCATGGACTTTCTCAATCCCGTTCTTAATATTCAATCACCGTTACGGGTGAAGTCGGAGAGTCTGGACGATAGTCTCGATGAGACCAGCATTAATGTGAGTAAAGCTAACTTTAAGAAAGATCTTAGCTCAGTCATCATCATCATTTAATATTGAAATAATAATAATAAGTACAGTTAAGAAGGGTTTCGATTTGCTTGCTATAGGTAACTTTTTATAACCTTCTCGTGGTTATTTACTTTTCTACTCCTTTAGGTATCAATTTTATAATAATAAATTTGCTTCGAAAGAGGTTTTCGAGTTCGATTGCCTGAGGAGTGATTTTTCTTTCAGAGGTTTTCTCGCGCTTGTTCGATCATGTCGTGGTTTGACTGCGAACTCGTCGTACGACAGTCCGGCCGTGCAGTCACTTAGCAACTCAGTTGCTAAATCTGGAAACTTTTTTATTTTTTTAGTTTTTGTTAAATTTAAGAAAGATATTTGACCATTTATTTAAGTCAGTTTTTCCATTAACAAAAACCGAAAGACCATTCTTTCTCACGCTTTTGCTACGTATTTTGTTTAAGTTCGATTTCTAGCAAATTTTGCTTCCGCAATACTGGCTGCACTGGTCGTACGACAGTCGTCGGTCGTCGGTCGTTCGATTCAGATATTATATTCAAAGTCCGGTCAGTCGCTTGGCTCGGTCGCTCGGTGGTTGCCATGTCGCAGCATAGTAACGAGACCATCGAATCATGGCGGGAGTTCTTCAAGCTGTACCGCTCCATGCCGGAACTGTGGCTGGTACGGAGCAAGCCCTATCGCAATCGTCGGCTCAAGGACGAGTCCTATGGCAGACTTTTGGCGCTGATGCGTCAGATCGATCCTCATGCCAATACCCATTCGCTGAAGCGAAAGATTAACAATTTCCGGACATCGTATCGCCGAGAATTGCGTAAGGTTTTACGCAGTGGCCATACCTATGTGCCCGGTCTTTGGTATTTCAAGGATTTGGACTTTCTATGTGAATTGGAAACTGGTGTTTTGCAATATGACGACAGTATTGAAAAAGAAGTCGAAATGGAGATGGAAATGGAACCGGAACCGTTAGCACAGCAGGATCAGGAGTACCCACAACTAATATCTGACGAAGTGGAGACTTTGGGAAGAATTCAACTTAAAGCTGGAAGCACAGAGAATATGAGAGCCAATGAAATCAATGAGGTGTCATCACCATCATCATTATCCGACCAGGAGAACCATCGTCGTCATCATCAGGTTGTCGTTCAACATATTCAACATATTGATAGCGACACCGAAGTGAGTGTAAATCTACAAAAACCAATAAAGATTTGAAAGGACTCCAAAGAATTGCTAACGAATCTTTATATTTTCAAAATTAATAAAGGTTTTTTTTTGTATTTTCGTATTTAAGCAGACTTTTAAGAAGAAAAAGAATTATGTATATGCTTCATTGTTAATCCCAAACACATCCCTTTTGTAAATATTCTTTCAGGACGACGATATATTTGCTGGACCCTTTCACAAGGAGGAGGATGTGCTTGGGGGCATGGAGCCCGTAAGCGATGGCGAGGCGGATCCCGAACCATATCTAGATACCGAAGCCGATGCAGATCCTGATCTTGAATCCGAACCAATAATAACCGTGCGCCACAGGACTGATCTCAAGGAGATCAAAAATGATTTTCATGGCTCCACGACAAGCAATCAGTCCCGCTCTGGCTCCAGGGAAGGACATAACCAGGACAAATCTTCGCGATCCACAATGCGACGTATCCGACGCCGTCGGAGCAGCAACAATGCCAGCGATTACGATGACAGCAGCAGCAGGCAGCAGCAGCAGCAGGGAAAGCGACAACGGGTCACGGAGGACCTTTCTTCGGACAGAAATCGGGATCGGGTCATAGATAGGGAGAGCGATAGCGAGTGCGAGTTGATCGGTAGGCGGATGGCCGCCCATTTTCGGAATATGCGACCAGATCAAAGGCTCTTTGCCGAACGGATCATCAGCGAAGTTCTCGTCTTCGGACGGATGAATCGTCTATCTTTCGACTCTCAATTTATACCAAGTCGAAAATAGGGTTTACATACAGATTCTTCAGTAAAAAGAGAGAAAGAAGTGAAGAAATTCGAGGAGTTATTAGCTTTCTTTTAAATTTTACAAACAAAAAGTTAAAATTTAGGGATTCTTTAGGAAATATAAAAATAGTATTGGAGGGAAAATCTTAAGGTTATTCTAGTAGATTCTTCCTTGATTTAATAATCGCCAAAATGGAATTGAAGAATCCAAGTAATTCTTTTGCCTGAAAAAATAATATATATATTACTAAGGAGACTACTGAGTAAGAGTAAAAATAAAAATATAAAGGAAGAAGGCGAAAAGAATCGTTAAAGTTAAAAAAAAAACATGCGGTTTTTCTTAAGCAAAAGCTGAAGAAAATTCAAAAAGAGGGGAGAATTGCAGATTTGGGATTGCGTACAGGCGACGAGCGAAAACGAAACAACTTGGACAAACATATGAACATAAAATTTGATGTATATTTATGTTACTAAAACATTAACCAACCCATACAAATCAAATAAATAATTTCACTATAAAAGAATAAAAATGGTTCAACTGCTTTAATTGAATATTTAAACAGTGGTAGCGACATTTTGGTTGCCTGCAAAAATTCGCAGCAAAAATGCAAAAATGGCAAAATGCAAAGCAAAAGGCAAAAGGCTAAAGACAGGCGAATGGGGAGGGGGAGGATGGACAGAGAGAGAGAGCGAGAGAGAGGGAGGGAGAGGAGAAGGTAGAACAGAAAAAGAACTGTATACGGCAAACCGGTTTTTATTCATTTTAAATTTGTGTGAGCGGTTCTCCTCCTCCTGCTCCGCCGCACCACCCTTCTCCACTTCTTCTTCTTCTTCTTCTTCATTTGCTTCTTGTTTTCTTCCCTTCTTGTTCTGCTGCTGCTGCTTCTTCTATACATTTTCTGCTGCTGCTGCTGCGCTGCTCTGACTGCGATTCTTTTATTCTTTTACTTTTTTTTGCGCGCGCTCGCTCGCCTTCCCTCTTTTTCTGTCTCCTTCTCCCCACACCACTACCACCACCACCACCACCACATCACATCTCTTCTGGCTCACGTTTCCATGCCATGCCAAGAGAAATTCACAGCTTGTTCTTGTTGTTATTGCCGTTTCCTTTTGCTTTAGTAACTTTAATTTGTTGGCATTGCCATTGCCGTTATACAGCTTCCATCTCGTTCTGGCTCGTCCGCCCCACTCGCTCTCTCTCACACTTCTTGCCCTTTTACATTGCTCTATTATCGCTGGTTTGGTTAGGTCGGGTTCTACTTTTTTTTTATCTGTTTTTGTTGTCTTCTTTTGGCTTCTTTTTTTCTTTGTTTTGCTGCCTGGTTGGGTTGGGTGGGGTGGAGAAAGGGGTCTTATGGCATCCCTGCATATATGTATGTGTGTGTGTGTGTGAATCAGTCGGTGTATGTACATATCTGTATGTGTGTAAATATATTTTACATGCATTGCATGGCTGTGTAAGTAATTATTTATGCATTCACGTAACTTGATCAAATTTTTAACTGCTATTTGCATTTGGTCACACCTTTGCTTGTCGCTGTTGTTGTCTTAACCCTGCAACTGTGTTATGGGCTCGAAAAACGATATCTTCAAAATCAAGTACATACACAAATGATCCTGGTTCTGGTTAATTTATTTATGTATAAATCTATATTTTTTATAAGAATGTCTAAATAAATCCATAGTAAAAAATTTTAGATTCTTAGGCATTCAATTTAAATAAAGATTCCTAAAAGAACTTTAAATTAAAATTTTTATGGTTCTGTTATTTGCCACATGTTTGTGTGTGCATTTCTTCTTATTTTCCTATTGCTTTCTTTGTGCTTTTTTTAAATTCTTGTTCTATAGCATTCGGTTAAACGGTTTATTTCTGTTTCGCCACAATAAAAAAAATAAATAAAAATAAAAGGACAAAATAAAAGCAGCCCGACGTCAGGTCATTAATAACATTGTTGCCCCTGTCCTTCCTGTTTTGTTTTTCGACTTGCTCTGAATTTTTATTGCCACCTCCTCCATCTCCACTATAACCTCCTCCTGCCTTGGACAGCCCCCTTTATCGCTGCACCGTTTACCATCACACGTCCCTTTGCTTATTTTTTAGCTGTCGATTCCATTTTCATTTCGACTTTGATTCGATCAGTGGCGTAGGTGAGATTCTCTCAGGAGGGATTTATTTTTTAGTTTTTAAGTTCTTTTTTAATGTTTCAAGAAATATTTCTTTGGAAATTCAGCAAGAGAGGCTTATCCCGCACACACACACTACATCACTGTGGATTAGATTCTTCTTATTTCATTCTCTGTTTTTTCCCTGCTTTATTTTTGGGCTTTCAGCTTTTGACAGTTGTTGTTGTTATAGCCGGCACTTAAGCCGTTTCAAAGAAGAGAAGAAAAAAAAATAACAAAATGTAACTAAATTACTGGAATCTGGTTGTTAGCTTTACCTTTTTCTTCTGTTCCACACACACGCTTTAAAAGATCGCAAATCAGTGAAGCTTTCCTTCTTAATTTAGACTCTTAGATTTTAAATGTAAGTTGCTTAAAACTTTCAATGTCCACTGTACTTTGTGTGCTTTTTTGTCGACATTTGCCTTTAGCTCGGCATCTTTACTTTGCTTTTCACATGTCTGCCTTGAGGCCCCTCCCCTCATCTCATGCTTTTTCCTACTCTCTTCTCTATTTTGCGTCCTCTTTATCCTTGCGGCAAACAGTTTTTGGTTCGTAGTCCACCGCAATAATCCATCCCCATCTCAGTGTCGGTGTGTGTGTGTGTGTGTGTGTGTGTGTGTGTTTGTGGCACAAAATGAAATGGCAAAACAAGGTCAAGTGTAGGGAGCAAAGTTTGTTTGAGTGCACGCACACACACATACGCACACGCACACTCTCAGAACCCAAACTATACAAATAAATAAATTAAATACAAAAACCGTGTTATATTCAAAATTATTCCTGTTTTACTTTTTATTCTCTTACTTTACTTAGTTTGTAAACTATTTTCTGTAAATTGCTGCCTTAACTTAAGCTTTAAAGATAAAACAATAGAATTGTTGTACGTAGGCCTTTTCTCGTCGTCTGAGTCACGTTCAACAGGCGCTGAACGCCGGCTGAGGCAGAGACAGCGGCAGCTCCAGAATTTTGAGGTTAACTTTTTGACGACAAAATAATTGCACAAAAGTGCGAGAAGTGTGTGTGTATGTTTTCCTTTTTTTTATTGTAATATTCTCATTTTTTTATTTTAGAGCTGAACTTGACGGATGCCGCAGCCAGCTCCGCTGCCTCTGCCGCTGCTGGCGTCGGCGGCACAACGACACCTGTGGCTATGCGAAAAAGTCGACGATAAATACAAAATACAGAGGGAAAAAAAAAAGAAAAAAAAATGCGATGGAAGAAAAAGAAAATAAAACAACCCTCGTCTGAGATTTGCGCTGTCAATTTTTCGCAGGCCTATGCAGTAATTCGTGCTCTCTTTCCCTTCGTTTCCTCTCTCCTTCGCTCACGCTCGCTCTCCCTCGCTCTTGCTCTGCAGAAAAAGGTGTGACGTATAAACCAAAACACAGAGGCAAAAAGCAAAAAGTAAAAAGCTAAACGAGGAAAAAAAAAATAAAGCAAAAAGAAACAGCAGCTGAAAGTGTAACTAAAATACACACACCGAAAATTATATACCAACATGTACACACACACACATACCACACTATCGTTGCAAAAAAAAAAAAAACAACAACAACAAAAAGGAAACCTAAATAAAAAATTAAATGGAAATTTCTGATATAAAACACACGCAAGCATTCGCACACACATATACACTTGCAAGCCAAGTGAAATTCGGCAACAGGGCAACGCCGGCAGACACAAAAACAAACAATGCGCCAGTAAAGAACGTCGCACGCGCGAGTGAGACGGTCCGATGGCGGGTGGGTGGATAAGTGAGTGAGTGAGAGAGCCAGTGCGTCAGCAGAGAACGAACTGCGTTGTTTTTGCGCAGCGCCGCACGGCAACAGCAGCCGCTGCTCCACCGCGTAAGAGAAAGAGATAGTGTGGGGGACGGACAGAGGGAATGGGGAGTGAAATACAGGCTGCCCCATGCGAAATTTGCTGCCAGAAATACACATTTTTAAAATATCAGAGTGTTTCGGAGCAGTTTACTCAAAAACAGATGTTAATTTTAAACCACATATTAAACTGCTTAATTTTCCTGCAGGATTTTTTTTTTATTCTATTGAATAAAAAATTTAATTTGAAATTTGTATACATAATTATATTAAATATTAATTAAGTCAAAATAACAAATTTATTTATTTTTCAATACGGCTGCTTACTGCTTACATTGCTATCTTCAAGTAAAAGCTGAATAGCAAAATTCCTATTGGGTCATTGGCTCTTCTTCTTCTACCACTCGCCTTCGCTCTCTGCCTCCCCACCCACCTAACGACCTCTCGCTCTTCCTCTTCGCGTTGGTATAAAAAAAAAACAATTTTTTTCGCTACAATTTGACACACAAAGCAGCTGTCTGCATAAGCACCGTACATACGTACATACATCATACATTCATTCCATACAAACGAACAGACATACATACACGTATACATATATCTCACGCTGTGTTGCCATAGATACAAATGTACAAACAGACACACGTAATTTATATATACGCGAGTGAGAGAGAGGGCGAACCAGAGCGGGGGAGCAGAAGAGCGCTAGCAAGAGCAAGACCGACAGAGTAGGAGAGGGTGATAGCAAGGCGTGGTGGGGCTATTTGTTATCTACTGCGCATTGTCTTGATGTTGTTTGCGTAGTTGTCTGTGCATGGACGCCAGTGTCTGTGTGTTTGTGAAGATGAAGCAGAAGTGGAAGAGCAAGAAGAAGCACGACAGCAGCATACCGAATAACTAGCGCAGACGTAAAAGGAGAGAGCGGGAGCGGTAGAGGAGAACACACAAATCAACATGACACGACCAACGTCAACAACAACAACAACTGGCAACAGAACAAACCGGCACATTCAACTTTAACACACACACTCACATTCGTCCGGCAGAAGATGGAGCGGGGGAGAGAGACAGACGACAACTGAGACGCGAGACTAATGCGTGCGAATGAAAGGGCACGATGCGAACGGACGGAACGAAACGAAACCAAACGAAACGAACATTCGAAATAAATAAAGCAAATGGCGCACAGAGAGAAAAATAAATTACCATAAACAAAACAAAAATATGAATATACAATGTAATTATATACAACAAATGGAAATTTCATTTAAACAAATTTAAGGGAACTTGAGCTTTTTAACAGGAAGTGTATTTAATTTCTTCACAAGAATTCTAAATTACCTCGTTATAAAGCTCTATTTTTCGGGCCCACTTTTAATCTCAGTGCATCTTCGCCGGCGAGGGACTGAAAATAAAAATAACAAAAATAATAATAAGACACAACAGCAACAACAAGAAATGAGAAGAGAAGAGGAAGGTGAAATAAAATGAAAGCACACGCTGAGCGGACTGCAGAATTCTGGCGTAACCCGAGGCTGGACATGCAAAAAATATTCAACGACTGGAAGTGAATTCCCGGGGCCTTTGGTGGGGTTAACAGCGACAGGGAGTTGGGGGCGGAAAACGGGTCAATCAATGCGACAACTTTAACGGGTGGGAGGGGCTGAGTCGTGAAGGGTTAACGTCTCATAATCCGCTTAAGATTCAGCGAATATATCGGCGTGGCTCACCACGTGCTTTCCCACCCCATACTTGGTTAGCTTACCTGGTGTACCTGCGTCCAGGTATTCGGGTTCCAGCTGTGAATATGAATATAATCCAAGCGAGTATTTGCTGTTCCCAGGAGAATCCTCATCCTCATCCTCCCTTTCCATACTTCTATTTTATAAGCACGTCATAACATGTGCGACTTCGTTGAATCCTTTTTGTTTTCCATTTTCTCTTATTAGAACTAAAAACCTGGCCTAATCGTTTGAACACTGCACATAACAAATAGTGAAAATCAAGCTTATGGAAGAAGTTAAAATGTCGCTCAAATTGGTTACAAATTACGTGAATTCTGATTATTCTATTTATGCAATGGGGGGCTATAAAAAAAAAAATAAATAAATAATCCAACATCAATTTGTGAGGAATTTGCTATGCACTGTAGTATGTATGTGATACGCTGTGACTTGCACAATGTCCGAAATAAATTATGTTTGCACTCGCAGCGGTGCCAGGTTCCGTAGATAAGGTGGGAACGTGATTCCCCCGGCGATCATTCGCCCTCTGGTACACTCGTATACCCCGACCCCCCTCCGATCTAGCCAACGTATTAAACACATGTCTGGTCGTTTCGAGTGTTGTTGTTAATTCTCTCGGTGCTGATGATGTGTGTTTTTATTTAGATTTTTATTATCGCGCGCGCTCTTTTTTTTTATATGTATTTATTTTCTTTTATTTTCGTGTTTTGGGCTTATCACTTGTCGTTCCGCTTGTCTTTCCCCGACCCGCTCTTGTTTTAACCCACAATTAAAGTTGATGTGATCTTTGTTCGTCGCGCGGCCAATTCACAGTTAAGCCGTATCAACAGTAGGAAGAGGAGAGAGAGAGAAGAAGAGCACAATGAGAACAGGGGGCTATCGGAGAAAGAGAGAGAGGGAGAGTAATAAACCTAACCTAAATGTACAACAACTCGCTCTTCTGACGGGTGACATTGCAAGAGGCAAGTAGAAAGCCAGAAAAAAAAGAATAAGAAAAGAAAGAGAGGCATGACAGCAGACGAAAGAGAGCGGGGGGAAGAAGCCGAATAAGCGCAAAGTAGCGCAACTTGCGGTGAGAACAACAACAGCCAATAACAATAACATCGACAACTACAGGACAACAATTGACAGTAGAACAACAACTACAATATACACTGGGTATTATCGGTTTTGGAAACTCACATGATATGATTTTAAAACTTTAAGGTCCTCACATTGATTTTATATGTTACTATTAAATACATTTTTCTTATAAATATTTGTTGTTTTTGTGGTAATTTAAAAAAAATAAAAACGATTAATTTCTGTTATTGCAAGTTACTTTTCAACAGTACCCACTGTGGCATTGGCTTGCCGGTTTTGCGCGCGTAATCGATGCTGCCCTTCCCCATCCCAGCAACCCCCCTTGTTATCTTTACTCATACATATATGTAAATATGTATATATTTACATATGTATGTATGAAGCTTTGTAGCAACCGCTTTACGATCTTGTATTACGTGTTGGCGTTTTGCATGCGTTGTTGTTATTTTCTTTAGCCTGGCTTTATTTGTGCACGACGGATCGGTTTGCTTCTTTTGCCGACTGGAATAATCAAGTCACAGTTCCAGTTTCCCCCCGACTCTACCTCCCTAAAGCCCGCCCCTGGATCTACCCCTTTCGGTCAGTGGCTCGGCACCCAGCAACAACCAGTTATATATAGATGTATGTATGTTTGTATGTTGGATGTACGTGTGTATGCATACATATACACAGACAAACCGGTTTCCTTTTACTGTCTTGCATATTTTTAGCAACAAGTTGAAAGAGTTGCCACCTCGCCAAATGAACAGGGTACAGTGAGGTCTCTGTAAGAAGATTATTTATTAGAATTGATTACAAAATAACCTTTAAAGTCACATTGTGTATTTATTGAAACATTTTAGAAAGAATACAACACTTTTTAATTCTATTTATAAAAGGAAGTTTTTCATTTAGAAAACTTTTTGTTATAGGGAATATCGACCGTACCTTCCAGCGAACGAGCGAGCGAGCGAGCGAGATGGCTTAATGGCTGCGGGGGGTGTGTGTGCGAGGGAGAGGCAGACAGTAAAATGATAATGAAAACGTGTAGAAAGATCGACGGCGATCGGCATTCGCTTGTAACAAAACAGATCTTTTTTTTTTTTTTTTTTTTTTTTTTTTGTTATGCGCCAACAACAGCAAAAAGTAAGAAAAACGTGGTAAAAAGAAACCGAATCAGTAAACAGAAAACAAAAACAACAAACAACAAATGAAATAAAGGAACCCCTTGCGGCTTTTGTGGGAGGGAGATGGTGGCGGGGGATAAGATGTGGATTTGGAATGGGGAATGGTGGGGAATATAATATGTATGTATAGTGGTGGGAGGGAGGGAGGGAGGTAGGTGGAGGAGACAGCGGCAATAAAAGCAACCATAGCAAACATAGCGCTGCGTCATTGACGCCAACTGCGACGAAGCAGAGGGCAGAGGCGGCGACGACGACGACGACGACGACGACGACGACGACGACGATGGTGCCGCAAAACAATTGCCGGCCATTGTTGTCGTTGTTCTTGTATTTCTTGTAGTTGCAATTGTTGTTTTTGCGTCCCAAGAGCTCTGCCGCCGTTGATTCCAGCGTCAATATTGTGGTTTCACTCATTTTAACCCCTTCCCCCCCCCCCCAAAAAAAAAAAACAAGCAAAGGCCAAAGACGAATTGCCGTTAAGCTTGACAAAGAACTACATATAAAGCTAAAGGAGTATTGTAAATTATTAAAATATTAATAAAGAAAATTATGTGTTTAATAAATTACTAAAGCTTTATAAAGACCAGAAATCTAGTACTCACAAATATTGAAAACGCTTTTAAAATATTAAAAAAAAACTAATAAGCTTTTCTTATTATTGGAAAGAGTATTCCCATTGCAGTTTTGTTTTTATTTTTTTTTGTTTCTCTTATTCGGTTTCCTTCGTTTTCTTAACATTATGTTACATTTGCTTTGCCATTCATATTCCTTTTGGTTTATTGTTGTTTCAAACAGGGGAGCGCCAGAGAGCCAGAGCCCCCACAGGGAAGGGGGGGGAGAGGAGGGGAGATGCCCAATACAATGGCCACACTTTGACCCTGACTTTTAATGTGTACATTCGCCGTCTCCGTCTTGCTCTTATGCTAACTTATTGTTATTATTATTATTATGAATTGTGTGTGTGTGTGTGTGTGTGTTTGTGTGTGTTTGTCCGTGTTTGCTGTGTCTGCTAAACACTAAAAGTATGATTAATTGACCCGAAGCTGACCAGCGCACAAATGAACATGTGTATGTATGTAAATATGTACATACATACATATGTACATTCATACATATTTCCCTGGTACTGTTACTGTTTTTTTATTTTTGTTTTTGGGTTCTCCTTGTACGGCTAATTTGCCTTGGCAACTCGAAGATCTTTCCAATCAAAAGCGTTATATATATAGAGTCTATATAAATTGCACCAGTTCTCTATAAAAACAATTGTGGTTATTAATATAAAATATTATATATATAATACTATATATTCAATATTAATAAAGCATATTTTTTATAAGAATTTACTTATTTTTTGTATAATAGATTTTTTTCACAATGAAATTTTTAAATAAAAAATATTTGTAATTATTATAAACAAGTTTTCCATTAACCTTTTATTTGTAAATTGGTTTCTTTAATATAATGTTGTCTGCTTTATTATTTACCTAATTTTTTATTTTTACTTGATATACAAAATATAAAACAAGCATTTTTAGAAAATGTAATATTATGTATTATCTCTTAGACTGCAAATTATATTTTATTTTCATAATATTGAAATTATTATTTTGATTGCTTAAATAAGAGTATTACTTGAACAGTGATTTTTATATGTATATTTTTTTGTTTTGATTGAAATTAAAATATTAATTTATATTTTCATTAATTTATAGTTATTCCTCAATATTTATTAAAAATATTTATTTCTTTTATTTTTTTTTTTATTTTGTATCTTTGACACAGCTTGAAAATATTTGAAATCTGTTTTTGAAACCAATTGTGCGAACGCACCTGTAATCCGAATGACGCATGCATTTTGTAAGCGGCTCTCTTTTATTTATACTTTAAGCCGAGAACGCGTGGCTCCCGGAAAAAGCGCACTAATCGAGGTAAGCTCTTTGCTGACATTATTATTATTATTATATTTTCAAGCTACAGAGCAGAGAACTACGTAATTACTTCAATTAATTGGCAGCAATTAGTCACTCTTGCTTTGTATTTAGAATTTTCTGTTCAGCCCGAAAGTATGCAGGAAAAAATGGTGCATTCAGCTTAGGACAGTTTCGTTTTGAATGTAAAGTAAATGTACTTTTGAAATATATTTATTTTGATTATATTAATTTTATTTATTTTATTTAAAGGATGCATAAAAATATGGCTTTTCAGGAAAAAATTATCAAAAGAAATTAAATATTTTGTAAAAGATCAACATAGTATTATCATTAAATCATGGTTGGGCACCAAATTTACAAATCGGAGCCCGAAAAAAAGTCATCATTAAAGACTTAAGTCAGACGGAATAAGTTAGAGAAAGTTTTAATAAGTGTTTTAATTTTTTGTTCTTGTAAAGCCGTTCGTTGTTTTTTAACTTAAAGAATTTGTTTTAAAAACATAAAGTTGGTCTTAGAAGCCCAAACAATTTAATAAGAATTTTCGATTTTTGTTTTATTATTGATATTATTTATATTTTGAGTTACCCAACGCTGGGTACAACTTCAAGTCATGCTTTCTTAAAACTACAAAAAATATAAAAAAGAAAAAAAAGAGAGAGAGGAAAGAATGATAAACAACAAAGGAAAAATGCAAATATGGCCAAGAGCAACTCTCCTTAAGCAACTCTCTAAGAGCAGCTCTCCTAGAGCAACTCTCCAAAAGCTACTCTCCTTGCTGATCTGATCCTTAGGCATTGCGAACGCCGCGCAGCTCCTTGTCGGCCTTCTTCAGGGTTATAAAATTATTGAGCGCCTTGACGCGCAGCTTCGACCAGACCATAAAGTTGCCCAGTCCCAAAATCGTGGCCGCATGCAAGGCAGCCGCCTCTGGATAGAGGACCGTGGCACAGCCCAGGCCCGATGGCAGATTCAGGCTCGACCACACATCGACCTGCATGTTGTCCGACTTGACGGGCGGACAGTTGATAACCGGATAGTTGGTGCTGCCAGAGATGACAGGACCCAGGCCATTGGAACGTCCCGCGACGGCCACAAAGATGAGATTGTTCATCACCGATTCGTATTCACGGACGATGCGCAGCGTCTCCTCGGGACCCTTGTGGGCGGAGGTCACACGCAGCTCCACATTCAGACCCAATGAGCGACAGCTGGTGGCCACCTTTTCGCTATGCGAAGTGTCCGAAGCGCTGCCCATGAGCACCACCACCAGATGATCCTTCTTGGGCACAATATCGGCCAGCTGCTCGGCCACCCAGATGAAGTTCCTCTTGACCGTGTCCAAATCGCTGGCCGTTACCGAGGCAAGATTCCGATAGACCTGCTTATCGACCATCAGACGCTTGTCACCCGCCGGCCACAGGCGCCACGAATCCGAGTCTATAATATCGGCCAGAACTATATTGCCATCGGCATCCACACCGAACTCCACCTTCATGTCAATCAGAGCGCAATTCTTTGTCTGCCAGGCCCTCTCCAGGACCTCGAAGACCAGCAGGGTGGTGCGGCGCATAATGTCCACCTCATCTTGGCCTGGAATATTGGAATAATAATATTTTTACTATTATTTACTATATATTTTATATGTTATTATGTGTGCTCACCTATAAGCAGGCCATTTAGCTCGAATTTGGCCGAAACAATCTGCTCTTCGCTCCATTGTGGATCATGGTTGGCATCGTCCTTGAAGAAAGTCTCCTGCTTGGGGGGAGAGAATCTGTGGAGAAAAGATAGTATAAGAATATATATAAATATGTAAATGGAAAGCTATAAAATATAAGTTACAAGTGGTTATTTTAGGGTTCAAACCAAGGATTAACCTCCTACTAGAAGCTCCTTAGTATTGATATTTTTTGATCATTTGGAAAACTGGAAGAACTCTACATTTCGGGTCTTCCAGTGGAAAGAGAAAATTAGCATCTTTAAAAATGAACTTTTTAAACAGAATCAAGCTACAAAAGTAATATCCTCCGCGATCTAAGCTTAAGAAAATCATAAAAAATTCATATATATAGATTTCCATATATATAAATCAAAAACTCTACACAATCATGTCATAAAACAAGGTACATTTGCCTTGGAATGACATCAAATGAGATGCTATGACGAAAATCCGGTCTCATATTACAGACCAATGATTCGCAATGACTTTAGCAATGTTATTCCGTGGGTTTTGGGATCAAGAATCTAATGCCTTATCGGGGAGAACGTTGACCTCGAAGGCAGTGCATCGATTGCAGTTAAAATTGTTTACGGGCAACACATCTCACTCGAGATAAGGAAGATCGCATATGGAACGGATTGGGTGATAACCCCCGGGAGGTATATATGGTATATATAGTATATAACCAACCTGTAGCCCTCGGGAACACCAACGTTGCGCTTGAGGAACGAACCGGTGGCCAGGCGACGGGTGACCCACTCAATGGGTATCATTTCACATTTGCGGGCGATGAAGGCCTTGGCGCCGCACTGCTTTACATAGGCGGTGCGAATACCTAGAAAAGTTAGTAATTATTATTATAATAATGAATTAAATGATGATTTTTCTTGTTCAAGCAGACACTCACCTGCCTCATTGAGCAGTCGAAACACCTGACCGTTGGTGGTATTGGAAATCTCCGCCTTGCCCTGCAAATCATGGGCCTTGACACCGTCACCGGCGGTGATTCGATCCTTGCTCAGGAGCAGGCAGAGTCCTGGCTTCTCGGGCAGATCGTACACCTGCTTGGTCTTGCCCTCGATAAGGATCTTGCCCAGCTTGTAGCCCTCAACTGTAATAAATTGTTGTTTAATTTTAATACAGAAACAAAAATAACACTCTCTTCTTTTTGTTCTTTTCAGTGCTTATCTTTGGTTTGTTTCCAGAATCTGGCCTCTTGGAATATTCCCAGCTTGGAATCTTTTTTGGAATACTTACTGGATGTAGGCGCTGTGGTTGACATTTCGTTGTTATTTGCTCGACTTTTAGAATCGAAATTAAAACCAATTTGCGGCTTTGTTGCTGCTGCTGCTCCGGCTTCACGTGTTGCGCGCTTCGCTTTGTGCTCGATATTCGCCTGTGTGTGTTTGCTCCGCTCTCTCGCTCTGGCTCTTCTTCTTCTTATTGTTCTTGTTCTCCTCTTCGGGTATGTGTCGCGAAGAATCGCTTCAAAGCAACTGAGCGGTAGAGGAATAGGCGACGCGACTTTATGGCTCGCTTTCGAGCGCCATTCGCTTATCGCAGCAACCCACACAAACATAATACGCACACGCAACGGCCCAGGTTGCAAGCAGATCGTGTGTGTGTGTGTGTGTGTCTGCGCATGTGTGTGGGCCTGAAAGCGGCAGTGATGGTGACTGACCTAATACCCTACTCATTAGAAAAAGCTTTTTCGGTTATCGATAGACCGATATGCTGTTTACAGGCGGTTTTAATTGAATTTTTCATGTGATTTATTGGATTCCTTTCGATAATATTGATTAATTAAGATTCAAAATATTTATAAATTATTTTTATAATTGTAAATTAACCTTAAAGAGTATTTAATAAAAGCTTTGCGACTTAATTTTCCTCCAGACATATGAGGCGGCGACCTGTCCGATCCCCACACGGTGATCGTGTTCTGTTTCCGTCAAGTTCAGCTTCAGCTTCAGCTTGGCTTGGCGATAGTGGGGGGCGCGTCATCGATCAAATGTAAAATGTAAACAAAAATATTTTTGTTTTTGCTTTTTTGCCATGCTGGTTGGTCTTTAAATAAATATAGAACGGAAAATCTTGACACACGTTTTCCGCGGGCCAAAGGGCTCGGATTTACTTTGCATTGCATTGGTTGCCAAGTGCAGGAATCGCATCTAAATCATCTCGCAGACTGTCAGAAAGGCTGCCAAGATTATGAGCATTATTTCAGCGTGTTTTTTTTTGTAAGAAGGAAGTAGACTGTGACAAAACTCTCGTTATTTTTAAAACTAATACTTTAACTCACTGGTAGGTTTAAAGCAATATTAGAAAAAGGTCTAAGCATTACAATTACTTATAGTTTGTCAATATAAAATTAATGTATAGGAAGAGATATTGCAATACATAAATTCAAAGAAATTACGAAAAAACTTAAATTTAAAATTAAATTTTGAGTGCTTTCCTTCTGAAAAGCTCTAAGCCGAGATACAAACCAAATAGTCGGGACAATAGCTTTCAATGCTCTGCAATACACTATCGATATCTGATTATTCCTGCCAAGTTTGGCCTATCGATGTGGTATCGTTCCCACTATCACGAGCAACCTGTCACAGCTGTTCGTTATTTATCTATTAAATATTAATATTTATTTATTTAATATAATTTTCTATTTAACTTTTGGCTTAAATTAATTTAGTATTTTAATCTTTTTCTGCACCAAACGCAGTCTCTTTTAGTTTTCATTGATGAGCTTTAAAATTGAAAATCGCTAGATCTAGTGGGAAAATAGCTTAAGTTTAAAAACTGGCCACACTAAATCGCTCGGCATCCAGTGCTGCCCCATTAACAGCGATCAGCTTACAGTGCTGCCCCATTAACAGCGATCAGCATACAGTGCTGCCCATTTAACAGCGATCAGCTTACAGTGCTGCCAGAGTCTGCGAGTTGCAGCAACCAATGTTGCCAGAATGCTGACGAAAAACTGTTATTCTAAAAACCGCCAGATATAGCCGGCAAATGGCTAAATTGGCAACGCTGAACGCAGCGCAGCGCGTCGCGTCAACGTCGGCGTTTCCGTTATCCGTTTGGCCGCGAACAGCAGCACAAAAAGGAAACCGCAGCAAGAACCAAGACGAAAGCGTAGGAGATGTAAGAACGTAATCCCTTTTATTAAAATGAAAGAAACTAAAAACAAAAAGTACAACAAATTGGTTGACAGTAAGAGGCGGAAAAAAAGAAAGAGAGCAACAGAGCGAGGAGAACAAGCTGAGATTCGGTGTTGTGTTCTTATTGTTCTTGCCGTTGTTGTGCGCGCACTAAATTCCTCTGCCGGCGTCGTCGCTGTCGCAATTGTATTGTATTAAAATTGCCAGCTTTTTATTATAAATTTAATTGTAAAGATTTTGCAGTGGCAACTTACGGGCATTTCATTTAATTTCATTCGATTTATTCGCGTTAATTTATTGCGAGTGTGTGTGCAATGCTAGTGTGTTTTTGTGGTGCAATTTAGTCTCCTTGTGTTTGTGCCTGCAAAATCCTGCTCTCTTCGGCTCTCTCGCTCTCCTTGTGCAACCCCCTTTTTTTTTGTTTTCCCCTATTTTGTTTTGTGCCCAGATGTGAAATTAAGAACGTGAGAGAAGTGCCAAAATCAAGGAGACAGAGCCAAAAAGCCGAGACACACACAAAAAGAAGAAGAAGAGTGAGAGAAATTGACAACATTTCGCATTATAAATAATATGTAATTTATGCGAGGAAAACCCATAACTGCAATTGATTGATCAAGCGATATATTATTATTATTATCATTATCTGTTTTGTACTTTGCATTTTCCCTGTTTGGCCAATTGCAGTTTTCCCTATTTTGTTTTGTTTGTTGTTTCTTTTCGCCGCTGGGCGCAAAATTCAATTGATTTTTTTTCTCTCTCTCTCTCTCTGCCGCCTAGTGAGTGAGTGTCAGTGTGTGTGTGTGCGTGTACGATGTTGTGGTTTGATGCACTCGCCTAATTGTTAATAATAAAAAAAAGGGAAAACTTAATATGATGGCAAGAAGTAAAAGCAATATTATTTACGTCTCCATAAAGCATCACTCTTCCCTTTGAAGTGCTTATCATCACATCCTTTCGGTTTGCCGCAAAGTTTACCATAACAAACCATAATTAACGGTGCCTCTCAAACTGTAATAATTGGTCAAAGTGCAGTGAGCACCCGCTACAGGGTGCATTTTTAAAACCCAGTAATTGTTGGCTTTTAAAACATAAAAAAAACAGAGATATTCTTTATATTGTTTACTTTAAAAATAATTGTTAAAGTTCAATGCACCAAATTTTAAGATAATAAATAAGATTTCCAATAAGTTCTGGTAATTTTTGCATTAAGTTTACCTTTACATATGTTTTTTTTCCTAAATTTAAACATAAAATTACTTTAAGAAGGGTTATTATATATTGTTATTAATACTTTGCTACAAAAATATTACTTTATATATTTGTCTCATTGTTTTGTAACCTTTTAAACTAATAATTAACTCAAAAAAACACTAAAAGTCTTTAAAAGCTGGCAATTTTCTGAAACAGTAAACAAAAGTACGTCAAGACCTCACTTGTATATTAAGTGTCTAACAATATAGTTAAAGGTTAAAAGTTAATGTAAACCTTGTATTTCACTTTTATAATATAATGTATTTTTTTTTCATAATTTTTAATTACAGCGCAAAGCAGGAACACCACTCTACATAATACTCACACATACATACTCACACACACTTAAAAAGACTGCAATATCTGCCTTAAAAACGGAGACAGGAAGGGAGAGAATAAAAAGCCGGGGACGGAAGAGGCCGCCGCCAGTTGAGAGATTGATTCCAGCACGATCCGGATCCGTGGATCTCTGGAGGAGGAGCAGAGCATTACGGGTAGTGTTCAGCCAGCCGAGCTGGAAGTCTGTCACAATGAGTTCGTTCATCGAGCTGCTGGGACTGTTCCTGGTGCTGATGCTGCCATTTCTGTACGAAACGAATCACATATTTCGTTATTATTTCAAATTCTTAATGTACTACGGCATCGTTTCGTTCAACTCGATCGTCCTTATACCGGCCTTCCTCACGCGTCCCTGCGATGTCCGCAATCTGCTGTAAGTTTATCCAAATTATAATTATTTTTAGTTATTTTTTAAGGAGTGTGAAATTGCATTGCTTTTGAGTATTATTTTGTTGGTACATATTTCATAGGATATTAATTATTTTTATTACAAGTTAAAGTTATTTAAACAGGTTTTTTTTTTAGCATTTGAAGATTAGTTCAAATTAAAAAATGACAGAAAGTAAAAATATATAAATATTTAAATGGAAATTTGATTTATAAATCAATATTTAGCGTAAAATGTAGGAAGAATCAATAATATGTTTGATATACTAAAACATTATAATTGAAATAGGTTTAAATTTAACTAAATTTTCGAATATTTGTTAATATTTGAATTTTAAATTTGATTCTTTTTAATATTTTAAAGTTTAATGCGATATTTTTCAATATTTAAAATTTCTATATATCAAAACTTGTGTTATTTTTGATGATATCATTATATTTTTTTAATATTTTAGAGTTTGTATTCAGGACGATAGTCTTATCTGCTCGATACGTTCAGATAAAACAAGATATTTTTCGATAATTTCGATATTTTATTTATTAAATTCGATTTTTACAATATTTCAAAGTTATGTGTTGAGTGTTTTTTCCCCCATATTTAAGACTATATAAATTTTCGTTATATTCGATGGTTAATTTATTTTTTATTATTTCGATATATTTTATATTTTCGATAGAATTCGAAATAAAGATATATCAGATATATATCAAATTATATGTCATACATATATCGAATTATATCGAAAATATAAAACGAAAAAATAAAGTAATCATCAAATATATTGCAAATTTATATAGTCTTTTTATATTTTTGATATAATTCGATATAATAAATATGTCATAACAATGTTTTCTTCTCAATATAGAAATAGTATATTTTTTTAGGAGTTTTTAAGGGTCTGAACTATATGATTAATTAAATACAACTTAAAAACCGGGCACGTGCATCCATTAAGTGTTTACTTGTCAACCCTTTTATCTTGTTAGGCTCTCTTTGGACCTCCTATAAAGTCATTGAGAATATTTTATGTTATTGACTTTTAGTTCCCATTGCGAAATGACTTAATTTAAGTGGCCAAGCACATTGTTTACCACCCGAGTGATAGGTGGGTTAGTTAGGTGGCTTTTGCAATAAAACAACTGTTGTAGCAGTCCCTCGGCAATGTCCATTCCGTATGCAAATCAATCCACTTAATGCAAGCATTTTTCTAAATCACCAACTGCCACGCCCACACAGGGACTGGATCAAATTGCAGTGGCTTTTAGGACAGGGTTAGGATAGAGCTAGGACTGTGCTAGGATATAGTTGGGATAGAGCTAGGACAGGCTTACCTTACCTTACCTTAATTGTTTTGAAATGACTTATCAGAGAGTTGTTGGTATAATTTCGATGACTGGCAACTTTTCGCTTTTGCTGTTGTTTTGTTTGTTGCATTTATTATGCACCCCCAAGGCGGCTCTATCAATGACACATTCAACTTTAATGGGCCATCAATATTAACGAGGCCTCAACTGCGAAGGAGTGACTGGTCTTGAACTGGCCCTGCGACTGCAGGTGTCTGTGCAGAGCAGTGCAGTGTCCTGGCCAAACAGCTGGCCGTCAAGGCCTAAAAACCCTTTTTCAGGTCAGGACTATATTTACGAGTCACAAGAAAAGTATAGAGATAGTCAGGATACACTAACTTGACAATACTTTCTATATATCCTTGATTATATAGGATAAAACTCCCCCTTAAATTTCTACGAAATAGAAATAATCTTTATTATTCATAGAACGATTTTCTCATAGATCATAATCTCAAAGATATAGATTTATTATGTGATACCAAACAATCGATTTCTTATCAATCTGAGCTCAAAATTTAGTGCACCTTCCGGTATTGAAAATTGATAAATAAGTTTGGACCTTTGCATTTAGCGTATGTTTTGTGATGATTCTCGTGTGGCAAACAATTACCTAATAATACCGATAAGATATATAGTACCATATAGTATGTTCAATGCACAATTACGTGCAAGGTGAGACAAATAGAATTGAAATACAGATTAGATTACTCTTGGGAATACAAAAAGAAATCAGGTTTCTTTGCAAACTTACCTTAAGATTGCTTTTAATTCTTTAAACAAAATGGAAATTAATTTATTAGCATAAAAGAGTGGAATAACTTTTTAAGTAGTATTAATATTTATATTTAATTAATTGGAAAAAATCGATATATTTTTTAAGAAAATATAAATATCAAAAGCTTTAATAATAATAAAAATAAAAAATCAACCTATTTTATTATTTTGTTTATTTTTTATTATTATTTATATTTAGGTACTCTTTATTTTTACATATAAATATATCGAAACTATTTATTTGGTAACTTATCTATATAAACTTTGATGTTTATCGATTAAAATCAAATTTTTAAATAGGAAAATATTATAAGCTTTGCATATTCCTTTTTGTGAAGAAAATAAAATTTTCTCAATTAAAAATCTATTTTTTGCATTCAAAAATATAAAAAGAATTAATTTGTTAACTTTTATGCTTAAACTTTGATTTTTATCGATTTAAAATCGATATTTATCCTGGCCAAAATATTCAAATCTTCGATTACTTTTTGTTTAGATTTTTTTTTGTGATAACATCGATATTTACAAATTAAAATCGATTTTTGCGTACAAAAAAAAATATAAAACTTTTATTACTTTTTAATTTTTCTGGGGAAAAAACATTTTTTCAAAGAGTTAAATTCGTTTTTTTTATATCCCAACCCCAAAAAAGTGTATTGGCAAGTCGTCTTTACTTTATCGACATGTGATTTGTGTTTATATGAACTTTTGTTGTGTCTGCTGACTGCGGCCACCGTTGCATGGGTGTCAAGCCAAGGACGAATGTTGGGTGGTGGGAAAAAGGTGGTTTGGGGGGCGGCCTGAGCCGCGGATTCGACACACGTGTGACCGCCGACCGCCGACCATCGCCGGGGGAAAAACCCGAGGGGCCGCAGGGAGCTGCATTGCACGCCAACCGAGCGGCTTGTGTGTCCCCATTTGCGGTTCTGCTTTTATTTATTTATTATTATTTTTTTTTTTTTTTTTTTTTTTTTTTTTTTTTTTTTTTTTTGTTTTCGGTCTGCGGTGCACTTGCTAGAATTTCGCGCCCGACCGCGGCTCAAATCACCATTTGCATTTAGACAATCATGAATATTTGAACTCGAGGGTGGATTACTGGTCGTCTGGTTCTGAATCCGAAACTGAATCAATTAGAACTAAATTTAATGCAGTTTATCGATCCGGTTAAGACAGACTCTCCCTTGGGTATCATTAATTTCTCAGCAACATATAATTACCTGTTCTATCAGAGCTACGCCTCGTTGGCTGTCAACTTGATTGGATGCTTAATTTGTGACGATTTTTATTAATTGCTTTCATTCTTTTAATTATTTTGATGAGATTTTAAGGGTGAATCTTTAGGGATTTCATTGATTACTAAGCTGAAAGAGTTTTGTGTTATAAAATAGTGCGGAAACTATTGACAGATGTTTATAGAATTATTCATAAATTTGCTAAATATGTTGATTTATATTGTAATATTTAATTTATTTGATTTTTGCAGCTGGGCAAGCACTTGGTGTCATCGCATCTCGACGCTAATCGGCCTGCGCTGGGAGCTGCGTGGTAAGGAGCATTTGGCCAAGGATCAGGCCTGCATAATTGTGGCCAATCATCAGAGCTCGCTGGATGTGCTGGGTAAAAAATACATATAAGTAGATGTAAGCAAGAAAAATTATTTAGAGAAGAAACAACGTAAAGAAACCCAGAAAAAAACATACATAATTTGTTGTTTTAAACTAAAGAGAGTGACTCTTTTAGGCCCCACTTTAACAAAGTAAAGAAAATCTGAATAAAAACATACATTAATTGTTGTTTTAAACTCAAGAGAGCAACTTTAAACCTCTTTTAGGCCACAGTTTAGTGGCTTACCTTAAAAATAAATAAATTATTATTTAAGCTTGATATATAATTAGATCCCTTCTATATATTTTCCAGGCATGTTCGACATCTGGCATGTGATGAACAAGTGCACGGTGGTGGCCAAGCGTGAGCTCTTCTACGCCTGGCCCTTTGGCCTCGCCGCCTGGCTGGCTGGCCTGATCTTCATCGATCGGGTGCGCGGCGAAAAGGCTCGGGAGACGCTTAACGATGTCAATCGTCGGATTAAGAAGCAACGCATCAAGCTTTGGGTCTTCCCCGAGGGGACACGCCGCAACACCGGCGAACTGCATCCATTCAAAAAGGGCGCCTTTCACATGGCCATCGATCAGCAGATACCCATTTTGCCGGTTGTCTTTAGCTCCTATGGGACATTCCTCAACGACAAGAAGAAGATATTGAATGCGGGCCGCATTGTGATCACCACGCTGCCGCCGGTTAGCACCGAGGGCCTCACCAAGGACGATATCGATGTGCTAATGGATCGTGTGAGGACACAGATGAGTGATACCTTCAGGCAGACCTCGGCGGAGGCCTTGCAGCGCTATAAGCCAACGACGACGATGTCGATGATGAAGGGAAGTAGTAGCAGTAGCAATAGCAATAGTAGTAGTTCGGCACCAACAACGACGACTCCCCCAGTGGCAGATGCCGTCGCAGTGGCCGCCGTGGCCAGCAGCAGGAGCAGCACCGGCAGCAGCAGCAGTTCCGCCTACGGACAGACAGCGGGCTATGGCAAGGCCAGCATGCTCAAGACGTTGTAGGCTCACCCCAAACCATCACTCAACACACATCCAAAGAACACACACACACACCATTGCAATGTTGTTATTTGAAAATTCTAAAAACAAAAGAGAAGGAAAAACTAAATTAATGCATAAGGTTATATATTTTTTTGTACTCTTACCCAAAGGTAAAATATTTATCTATTTATTTATTTAAAGCCAAATATAAATTTTAGTGATTTTAAAAGGAATTTCAAGTCTTTGTAAGAATTAAAAATCTGCGGTAGTTAAAAAACCAAGACATTACCCTATTGATCAAATTTTTGTTTGGTATAAATTTCTTCTTTAATTTTAATTTGTATTGTTTTACCAATATGCTTATGTATTTATCCTGTAAATTGTGGAGTTTGTTGAAGGAAAAGTTTCCATTATTTGTAGTTTATATTTTGGCTTTGGCAATGATACTCGTTCCGAGGAATCCTTTTGAATTTATCCTCACTTAACACACACACACACTAATTCAAGGCACCAATTGAGTATTAGGAACAACAGCGACTGTCAGACTTTTATCTTCTTCTTAGGCAAAAAAATCACACATACCAAAACCAAAACACACATTAAAATGTAAACCCACTCTGGCCAGCAGGACTTTGAGAGCATTCCTGTTGTGGCCTCTATATATAAATATAGAAATATGAAACATAATTATACTTATAATAAATATATAAACACGGTCGATAACGAAATATCCAAGTTAACCGGTTTGAGATATTTACAAGCAAAAAGCAACAAGCGAAGAAAAGCAAGAGGAACAACCAAACACGTATTTTATTTACTAGACACATTCCCTGACTGTAGGTTAGGGCCTCATCGAAGATATATCTGCATCGAGCTCGAAGGGATCTTAAAACTAACAACAACACGCCCATATTTATGTATTTTAACCAAAGTATTTTTCTGTGAATTGTATAACTTAACTTTGTAAATACGACGATGTCGAGGGATAGCGAGCGGGATATGCGGTTTACTTTAAAGACAAATCAAAAGAAGCGTTAAGCAACAAACAATTTAATGCAAATATAATAAATAATATATTTTTTTTTTTCAAATACAAAATACGCTTTTACTCTTATGGGTTCTTGTTGTCATATCTTTAAGTGGTTTTAGTGGCAAATCAGCGCCGCTTGAAATTTGAATTTAACAAGTAGTGGCAATAAATACACTAATTTGTGACCTTGCTCAAGGTACAGCAAGCACTTTATATATTTATACTGGTAATTAATAGAGCTCCCCGATAGGGAAACTCTTAAGATTAATAGCTTCCTGTTAAAATCCAAGCCAAGCAAGCCGGCGGCAAGTTGAAGAGCTTGGAAACATTGCACATGGTGGCCGGTGACGAGAATCTTATCGTTGATATTGCATCGAGATAATGTATTTTTGGGGGGTCCAGATAAGGGGCCTTGAAGGATACTTCGGGGGCATTGTCCATTGACCCATGGGGGGTAACATTGATTGGGTTTAATTACCTGATAATTGTTATTTCATTTTTATAGACCTTCTCGGTTGGTTTTAGGGTGTTTTTTCTCCTTGAACTCTAATTTTTGTCATGGTTTTAAGAGCAAATGTACAAAAAAGACGAAAAAGTTAATAAAGATCGGTATAAAATAGTCTAAAAAGTATTATTAAGCCTGGAAATGAGGTATTTTTTGGTATTTTGGTATATTCCAAGACCCACTCGGGGCGAATGGCAAAATGGAAATGAAAGGAAACTCCTCTTTAAACTCTTTTTTAACATTTTAAAAAGCTAATAAACATTTTTAAAAGGTTTAATATATTTCAATATAAAATAATAATATATAATAGTATGAAATAATATATATTTCAGTATGAAATAATATATAATATATATTTCAATTTGAAATAAATGAATATTTTACGTATTTTTTAAGGAGTTTTTAGCGACTGACAAAAATGTTCTCTGGGAATACTCATTTAACGACGAATATAATCCATAAAAAAACAAGAAAAACAATATGGTTTAAGCTATTGTGAAAATATTTGTATATTTCTGTTAAAATTTTTCTGGTATTTAGAATTATTATTATTATAATTATTATTATTATAAAGTATATGCATATTACATGATTTTAGATTTGCTTCCTCTTTGCTAAATTATCGTTAAACATTTTTCATGTGACATTTTGTTGTTCAAAGTTAATTATTTTTAAACATTTTATTAAAGATTCTCCATTATACCCTCTCCGTTATAACATTATTTCTTTGCTTTCCTTTTGTTTTGATTACATTGAAGAGTTTTCAAGTTTTGTTAATAGCTTTGTTTTATAATTTTGGATTCTGGTTTTGGTTGTTTTTTTTTTTGTTTGCATTAAAGTTTTTAGGAAATTGAAAATATGACCTGTTCTATATATTAATTAATATTAAAGTTCAATAATAAAGTAGAATCATTTGCCAGAGGGATATAAAGCTCCTTAGTTTTCCTTCTCTTTCACATTCACTTGGTTAGAGAAGCTAAATAGGATTTCTTTTAATTATTTGGAATTTTGAAAATTTTAAAACCTTACAAAATTGTTAGAAGAAGAAGAAGCTATGTAATGTTTACACATTTAGTGTTGAAATTAAAAATAAAGCTTAGGGGCTTTATATCCCTAGGCACAAAAAATAAAACCATATATTTTTCGAGGATCTTAAGCGCTGAAGCTTAGGAAGAAGTTTTTGTCTTTCGGTTGTTTTACAACACTGCTATCTAAAACTAAGGTCGATCTGAAAAAAAAATCAAATACTTCTGCCTATATATTTATTATATCGAGTGATTCGTTCGTTATTAGTTCTTAGTTAAAGCCAATTTGCATTTGTTTAGTTTGAGTCTATGTTTAAAAATTTGTTAAAGCGCGCTTCGAATTATCGGTGATCGATAATTATCGATCCCCCCTTGTTTTGTTTAATTAAAATTTGTCATTTGTCTTATCAGTTACTTGGATTGGATGTATGCATGTATGTATGTATATATAGCTTTCTGTTATGGATCATAATTGGTCAGATGTTGTGGCATATTTGAATTGTACATTCAGTTAATTAGTTTATTTTTCTCCTCTGAGCTTTACCTTCGCCTTTTTTTCTCTGCTTTCTCTGCTGGAATCTGAATAGTTTTCGATATAATTCGATTTTTATACTTATCGTCATTTTATTATTTACAGTTGCGTGTTTAATGCAATTTAAAGCAAACATAATTTCACAGCCGTACTCCTCATATATCTCGGATTTTTTTGTTTGTCCCGCCTTTATATATATATATATATTAATAAACATATATATGTTTATATGTTTTATTAGTTTTTGATGTGCTATCAAGTGAAAAATGTCGACCAATGATCGATTTGAGTTGTTGTCTATTTAAGTTTTGGTTGTTGCTGGTCCTGCTCTATATATATATATATCTAGAATTAATTGCTACGATCATTGGGCTTGGATTTGCTATTATATATATATGTTTATATAGAAAGAGAGACGGAGATGGCTTCAGAGTCTTTATTAGTCTTTAGCCTAGAGTTGAAACGAGAGAGAGAGATCTATATAACTAATTTCTTGAAGGGGGTTTTTCCTACCACGCACGAGCGTGTCTACAAAGCTTTTCCTCAGCTGATTATGCAATCGATTTTTTGTTTGTTTATCGAAAAGTAGAACCTATCGAGCGGCTATAATTATTATTAATATTATTATTATTATTATTAGATCGTTAACAGGGCTTAGGTTTAACCTTGGGCAAAATTTCTTATATGAAACATAGGTTTTCGCTTACTCGTTACTCGCTACTCGTTACTCGTTACATATTCCGCTCTCGATAACTTTACCTACTCTGATATATATACTATATAGAATTTGATTCAAATGGATTGAGGTGTTGTGAATGTGCAATGTCTTTAATTTTTTTTTTAGCCTACGATAAAATTAGCACCAATGCAAGAGATAATAATGATTCATGTCCTTTAGAATAGTTTGCTTCTTCTTTAGCTTTAGTTTTTTTTTTTTGGAAAAAAGGTTTTGCCAAGATATGTGTAATTTACTGCAGTGTATTTTCCCAAGGTTTTCATCCTCATTTTTCTAGGTTTTCTTTTATTTCTTTCCTTTGATGATAACGAAAAAAGTAACTTCTACTAGGAGCAGCATGAAGAACAAAACACAAAACTAAAACCTTTTCTCTCTCTTCAGTTGTCTAAACACTAATCAACAATTTGTTTGATCCAACAGAGCTAAACGCACCCGTGTACAATATTCTTACATCGATATTCCCTTCTCATGTATATATATCTTTTTATCTTCTTCTCATATATATATATATATATATTTATCTTGTTACTATAGAGTCTTAGAAGCTAGAGACTGTCTTATCCGTTCGCTTGATGAGTTTATTCTGGTTTCTCCGTGTATATGCCATATATCTGCTATATATATATCTATATATATATCCAATGATTCTGGATCACACACACACATGGGGGGGGGCTGAATGAAATTATTATTGTATCTATATAAGTCTGGGGATATTACGTGAAAACCTATGCCACTGGGTTTCGTCTCTGGTAATCATCTGCTAATCCCGCTGAGGGGTTGAGAGAGAGCAAGAGCAATAAGTAACAAAATTAAAGGATTCCATCCAGCTCTGGCTATTTCACTTCAAGTTATAAGTTCAGGAAGCTGTTGCCCAGAAAGCCCAGCATAATGGTGGACATGGCTATCGGGGCGAGCCGTACATTCGAGGCGGTGCTGTTCCCGGCCAGGATCTCGGCACGTTTTCGCATCCGTTCCTGGGATGAGAGTTTAAAAAGGAGTTTTTAAGCTGTTTTTTTGGGGATATTTTTGGAATCCTCACCTGGTACAGCTTGTCCTCACCGGGCGGATCCAGGCACTCGAACTCGCAGCAACGTTCGCCAACCCGAAAGTTTTTGCAAAACTAAATGGTGTTAAGAGATATTATTTTTTATTTAGAGATATATTTTGGGAATTATTTTTGCAGAAATTAGTTTAATTAAAAATTTTGTTAATGTTCGTAAACGGAAATTACTTTAATGCCAGCTAAAAATTACTCTCAGTTAGGAATTTTAGGTGAAATAAACTCTTAAGCTGGAACCAGTTGGAAATTATAGTTTCAAAGTTTTCAATATTATGTCTCTGTCTTGTGGTGTTTTTTTATACCCTTGCAGGGTATTAAAATTTCAGTCAAAAGTTTGTAACGCAGTGAAGGAATCATCTCCGACCCTATAAGGTATATATATTTTAGATCTGCATCAACAGCCAAGTCGATCTAGCCATGTCCGTCCGTTTCTACGCAAACTAGTCCCTCAGTTTTGAAGCTATCTGAATAAAACTTTGCAGATAGTCTTCTATATACTCTTACTCGTACATAAGTCGGAACGGGCCAGATCGGACGACTATATCATATAGCTTCCATACAAACGATCCGTAAATTTGTAGAAATAAAATTATAACTTCACTGTTTTCTAACATATGGGCAATTCCACAGAAAGGTCCACCGCGGCCAAAAAACTTAAACTTCTCTAAAATGGTTTTTTCCAATATTGTAACATTGGGAAATGGTCCAATTGATTCAGTTCGAAAGGCTTTACCATATTCTAAAACAAATTTCAAAATATTCGAAAGCATATTCGCGAAAACGCGATTTTTCATTATTTTAATGAAAAACATCATAAAAATAGACCTGTTTTCTTTTTAAGAAATCTTCTAAAACGATGCTTTATGCTTTGACTTTTGTTTTCTAATATCACTAGAAGAATGCAAATAGTCAAAATAAAACGGATAGATGCTCTTCTAATTTAGTTTAATAGTAAAAAACAACGTGCAAAGTATGCTGATAAAAAATGTCCCGTGCGCGATGTCCCGTGCGAATCTACATCAAATTAAATTTAAAAAAAAGTGCAAGTCATTTCGGAAAAAACTCATAACAATTTTTAAGAGGCATCTGTGTACAACAGTTTAAAATTAGTTGGATTAAAATATTGCCTCTTGATTCGCAAAAATTGTCATTTGAATAGGTCGACCTCAAAAGTCACTTCCGTTTTTTGTCCCGTGCGAATCACTTGAATTTTGCAAATAACTTAAGAATGAAAAATTAACCAAAATCAATTTTTGCACCAATAAAAGAACTAATAAAATGCTATATGTTAAGACTGTCATCAAAAAAAAAATCGTTTTCTTCTAAACGTTTTTTTTACTTTGAATGCGTACGAATGTCCCGTGCGCGACTATGGAATTGCCCATATCTTGATCAACTCTCGGTTATGAGCTTTATATATTTTTTCAGATTTTTGGATTTAATTTTATAAAAATCGGACTACTATATCATACAGCTGCCATAGGAACGGTCGGGAAATTTTTAGAACAAAAATTATAACTTTGTCAGTTTTCAACATAGATTCTTTGAGATACAAGCATTATTATTTAAGAATTTCGTTTTAAATTTCATTAAAATCGGACGACTATATAATATAGCTGCCATAAAAACGATCGGTAAATGTGGAGAAAAATTACATTTTACTTTACAGGTAAAAATGTAAAAAAAAAAAATGTAAAACTGTAAAAATAAAATGAATATGAAAGTAATTCATTTTAAAATAGATAGGCTTAGATTTTAATTGATACAATTGAAACCTGCAAGGGTATACAAGCTTCGGCGTGCCGAAGTTAGCTTCCTTTCTTGTATTCATTTAGAATTTTTTATGAGATATAGTAACTCACGTAGGGCGGATCACAGTAGATGGCCTTGCACCAGAGTGGCTCGGAGTGATAGCAAACGCAGAGGCTGCAGACACCGGGCCCGGGCACATACAGCATTCCATGGTTCACCTTGTTGCCCTGGAAGTCTACGCAGTCCTCCTCCAAAGCAGCTGGAAATAAAGAATTAAAGTTCATTTAATTTAAATATAAACTATATATTTAATAATAAATACATATTCAGTGTAATTTAGTGATTGTGCTCTACTTTAATCCGGCTAATCCGCCGCTTGATCCCCAGGGTTCAGCGACTATCAATTTGTTTCACCCGAGGGTTCACTCTATAGAGACAGATAAGAAATATTTTGCGACTTGAGGCGGTTCTAACTCGCTAATCGATCGGTTATATCACTCAAGGCGAGTTTGTTCTTATTATTTGAATTTTGAATGAATGAATGAATGAATGAGAGGCTCCTATGTTAACATACGACTCTTAAATAAATAATTAACTAAATTCATGTCAGTGCCTAGAATGGAATTTCCCAAGGAGGAGGACACGTGCGAGGAGGACAGACAGCCAGAGCTGGCAGGATCATGATGGATGGGGTCAGGAGGCGGTTTCGGTCTCCGGTCTGCACCACCATGCTCTTGCTCAGCTTCGGCTTTCCGCCGGAGACCGAGACATTCGTTCACTCAAAAAGCACACTTCGGTTGCCTGTGACGTAGGTTCGGCCTAAGCTTCGAACTCGAACTCGAACTCAAAGCTCGAACTCGAACTCGAGACCCGGTTGTAAGCCACTTTCGAGCACGGATACGGACATGGGACATGGACGGGGCGACACGAGTCCGGACACGGCCACGAAATACGGATGCGGTCTGGGGCGAGCTTTAATGGGTCGCGTGCTACACGCAGCAAAAATACGTGTGGCCTCGAGACAAACTAATCACCTTGCGTGTTCTTTTTTTTATTTTGGGAAATCATTCCCCAAAAATATTCGCCGAACACTTGGGAATTCTAGGGGAGAAATTTCTAATAAACAGGAACGGGAATAAAAGGAAATTATGTAAAATAATAAATTATATTCAAGAATAATATATAATAATACAAAAATAAATAATAATAAAAATTAAATAATAATAAAAATTAAATAATAATATATAATTATACAAAAAAAAAAAACAAATAATAATAAAAATTAAAGAATAAAAGCTAATTGGCTTCATCTTGAGTGTTAGGTATATAAAAACTTGGTTATTATAAATTCTCACAAGGAAATCGGTCACATATTTTCTGATTTTAGGTTAAAAGGGAATCCAAAATTCTGACTTTTAAAAAGGGTTTATATATTTTTGTATTTTAGGTTAAAATGGACTTTTAAAAATAATTTGTATATTTAAAAATTAGACCACTTCGGGTGTTTCCCGAACCACTTGGGAATTATAACGATCATTTTGGAATTTAAGGGACAACAAAAAAATGTTGACTGAAATTTAAGAGAAGTAGAAGAAGTAGAAAAGTTATCCTGAAATTGCTAATAAAAATTTGAGCCACCCTTTGCCTTTCCAGAATAAGCACTTGGGAATCATAAGTTCCTTCTAGGATTAATGATCATTTGAGAATTTTAGGATAAGCAAAAAAACAAAAATTCTAACTCATAGTTAAGAAAATTGTATAAAAATGTGTCTTATAAAAATGTGTACTTCCATTTTTGCTGAATAGCAACTTGGGAATTATAGCTAAATTTTCTGTACAAGCTTTATGCTACCCTGTTTTTTTTATATTTTATTTCAAAGTGCAGTCCAGTGGCGGCTAGTGGCGCTGTCAAGTTTTTCTTTCTTCCGCTTGTTTTCCACCTACTTTGTTCATTTTCTTTTTCGCCCCGCTTTCACTTTCGGCAAGGCGCCGCCACTGGGAAATCGTGTTGGATTTTTTGTTTCTTTTTGTTTGTTTTTTTTGTAATTTTTGTTCGGATGCTGCAGTTGTTTGTTCACATTGTTTGTTTGCCTTGCAACGTGTCCTTTTTACCCCACACACACACATACACACACAAGCACGTGCACGTGCTTTTTCTCCTTTATCTGGTGCCGGTTTTTCCTCCCCTCCGTCCCTCTGTCCCTCTGACACTCCCCCCTGCCATTCAGTGGGTCCTTTTCTGCAGTGGCAGGTTCTTCTTCTTAAGATCGCTGAATAATTAAAAGCCAGCGTTCAACTTTCGTGCGCCAGCTGTCGTCCAAACAATTTAGCTGTGTCCTGGGTCAAAGTTTAGCAGGCCACCGCCCACCGCCCACTTGCCACCGCCCATCGCACGCCTTTCATGTTAACCTTCGCCCTTCTCGGTGAGTAATGCACACTGGGGGAAAAAAATAGGAGAAACAAACAACAAAATGCCCACAAATATTCGATACCCTCGAGTATGGTTGCCTAAAGGGGGATTTGTGGGGATGAACTGGAAATAATTTTGGATAGTCAGAGATAAAGATCGAGATAACTATCGAAAAATATATTGCGCTAAATATTATATAGCAAATATTGCATTCTTTAAAATCTAGATTTTTTAATTATCGATACATAATTTCTTTATTGTTAAAATATTGAAAATATCCTATATATCGAAAATATCCTAAACTTTGATATATCCAAACTTCGATAACAAATCGATAAATATTGCTTTTGCAGGTAAAATACCTAACTTACCTAAAAATAAACAAAAAATGTTGTTCTTAACCTCTTTTTCTCTTTTCGTTTTTATTTGTTCGTTAACTCAAACCGAATATTAAATTTTTCACACATACATATATTGAACCGATAAGGTTTTGATATATATGTAGAGATAAAATCGATCCAATATCGAATAATTATATTATTTTCTGGCATTCCTCACATTATCTTTTTAAATTGCTTTAAAAGATTTAAAATGAAATCAGAACGGAACTTATATAAACTTTAAAATAAACAAGAAAGGAAACTATATTTGGAAAGTCAAAGTTTGTATACCTTCTGAATCAGGAGTCAGAAATAAAATCCACCATAACTAAGCCAAAAATGCCTTAAATTCAATTCGGAAAAAGCTTCAAAGCTAGTTTTTGATAGGATAAAAAATTTGTGTACTGCATTTAAAATTAAAAAAAAATTCAAATTTTTGTCAAATTTTTGACAATTTTAACGATGTTACCCCTTAAAAAATTATAAAAAATTTTAAAAAATTTGTTTTCTTTCAAACATGGCTAGATCGATTTGGCTGTTGATGCTGATCAAGAATATATATGATTTATAGGGTCGGAAATGACTCCTTCACTGCTTTCAACAACTTCCCACTGCCAAAAGAAAATGTACAAATTTTTAAAAAAAATTATATGAAATTGTATAAATAATCGTATAATATTTTTTTCAAGTGTATGTACTGGCCAAACTGCATTTAATGGGGGACAGGAATGCGCCTGCTAAAGCCAGCGGCCGCATTATTTTACAATTATGTTTATTACTTTTTAATGCCTGCTGCCGTTGCAGGGTTTTTCTCATTTCCACCTGACCCGGTGCAGATTTTCCGGGGGCTTGGATATTATCCCAGGGTGCTGCCCAGGGTCGCGGCTTACTTATAAATAGCTTTTGTTGTTGACATTCCTCGCATCCTCCGCCTCAGAGAAGGCATCCTGCTCTCGAGTGGAAAGAATTCAACCGAAATGCGTCCTTTGTTCTATTCGCGCGGAAAAAAATCAATTCTTTTGGGAAAATTGCAGTCACTCTTTTAGTGTCACGAATTTAATTTTACATAATTTGAGTTTTAAGAATATTCTTTTATATTTATTTATAATTTATTTTAAATGAGTTGTTAGTTTTTTGCAATTTATTTGCAATTTATTGTAAATTGCCTTCTCAATTGGCTCTAATTTATATGATTTTCCGCTCGATTGAGGCTTGTTTGGCCTCGGTTTATATATATATATATATATTTTCATGCCTGTTTTTCTATGTCAATAACACTTTGTTTTCAATACGTTTAGCTTACGATTGCAATTCATGTCACATTTAATTTTGTTTCATTTTATTTTCTATTTTAAATCAGGGGAAAATAGTTGAGATTATTCTTTTAGGTTTGATGACATTTTCGTATATATTTTTCATTCATGAATGCAAATTCTATTCATTAACTTTCGGAATGCTAAATAATATATTGATTTTCCTGGCAAATAAATTGATTTAAAATCGCAGCATTTGAATATTTATAGAGTGACATTAAAAAGCTTTTAAGGTATTTTCCGAACTGGACCCCAATCAATTTCTGTGGCAAGTTTACTTTCAATGTCAACGGCTGCCACTTGACGTGGAGAATGCTAAACAGAATTTCCACTCACTCGAAGAAAAAGAAGCTAGCGAATGGGAAAAAAAAGAAGGAAAATTAAATCAAATGCACTTGCCAGTGTTGCAGCCTTGTTTCGAACACACAGCAGTTCATAAATGCTTAAGCGGCGCCCGGGAAGGCGAGGAAAACCCAAGAAAAGCGGGCTGACAGGGGGTTAAGGTGGGGGGGAAGGGGCTTAGGAAAAGTGGAAAAGTGGCAGGGTCACTGGTGGCATCGTTGAGTGAGTGCAGCCATCAAGTTTTCCACTTTTCCCCTAGCCTGCTTTGTGGCTCTCATTCGCCACTCTAACGGGGCAGAGAGGGAAAAATTTTAGATCATAAATATTTTTTATAAATACTTAATTTTAAAAATATATTGTTGATTATTTAAAAATCATTAAATATTTATGTAAACAAAAATATGAGTCATTAGTAGGCCATGAAAAATGTTATAGTAATTTTAATGGGATATCTAAAAAACGGAGAAACGATAAACGGAAAACGATATATCGATACTCTAATGATATTTATCGTTGCCATATATGCGCGAGAAATCGGTATTCAGCTTGATATATGTAGCGGATCTATATACATCTGGCCTATTATATATATAAATGTATAATTAATTAAATACATTTTGTTAGTTTTATTTGTTCGATAATATCGATATTTTCCGATATAGGGATGACACAAAGGATCTATATAATTTTTCTAATATCAATGCAAAATATACGGTATCGGTAAAAATTGTTATAATATATGTTATTTATATCGATACCTTAAGAACTTTTCAATATTCAAAATAAAACCCCATTGCTTGCACTTATTTTCTTGCAGTGCACCTGATGGCTTGAGCTTCCTTGTGTATTGGCCATCACTAATGAGTCTTTGCCAAGTGCGGGGAAAATGGGAAAATGGGAAAGAAGAAAGCCGGGCTGCCAGGCTCGTGAGGCTGAAACATTTTGTGGACATTTGTTTTGGCGGCGAATTGCCAACGGAAGCAAAAATTATAAAACCATTTTGAATGCCATGGTGCAATGTAATTAGCCCGGTCACGTCGTAGTGCCACCCGTTTCCCCCCCTTTCCCCCCCCCCCCCCCTGATGTAATGCACGCTTTATGTGTGCTTTTTGTCTCTTGTCTTTTGCCTGTCAACGTGTCGTATGCGTAATGGGCCAAGCTGTAAGCCGGGAAGCTTGGAAGAGTTTAAAACATACACAGAATGAGTTGGTTTTAAGTCCTCTTAGAAATAGTTAGCTTTCCGTAGTTAGTTTCCTTTCTTGTTTCATTTATAATTAATTAATTTAATTAATTTGGTATATTTTTAATTATATTTTATATGTTATGCTAGTAACTTTCTTATAGGCCTGGCATTACCCAATTTGTTTGATTTTGAGCTGAATAAACAAGTGAATAGCTGAATGAACAACTGATTAAAAATTTGATTGAAAAACTAAATAAACAACCAAATGAACAACTAAATGAATAACTGAATGAACAACTAAATGAATACCTAAATGAACAACTAAATTAACAACCAAATGAACAGCAAAGTGAACATAAAGTGAACAATTAATGGGACCAATGAATAAACGACACTTAATATAGAGTTTATTTTAAGAGCACTCATCTCATCTTTAATTTAAAAATTTTATTATTTATATTCTTTAATGGACTGTAAAGGAAGTCAATTATCCCCAAAATTTTGCTATTTAATGTGTAATTCACACAACTACTTCTAGGTTTCGATGTAACCGAAAATTAAAAATTGATTTTCCAAGAATGAGGTCGGCCTCAATTTTAGCCTGAGTTCAATTTAATTCATAATTTATACGATAATGAGTGCTTCTGGGGGCTTCGAGAGCCCCATCATCAGGCATGACTGGCCCTGACTCTGGTCCTTGCAGGCCCCGATAGGTTGTCCAGTGGCTGATGATGATGATGCCTCGATTGCATCGTTATTGGCCATAATCACACGGCTCTTCTTAAGCTCTTCAATTCTTGTCGCCACTTGAGCTTCGATTGATTGCATCACATCACTACCACCTCCCTCCTCATCATCATCATCATCATCGGGTATCGTTATCGAAACCGAAACACACACAAGAGCAGGAGTAGGGAAATGTAAATATAAATGAAAATGTAATTAGCTGTAACGCAACGCTTTTCCATCGATCGACGGCGGCACTTTATGTAAGCTAATGCGGTCAGAGGGCACAAGGAATAGCCAAGTTACTCAATTGTTTTATTTAGGTTAACAGTACTGGCCAATAGAGTTGTGTAAACTAAAGCCAAACATGTTTTAAAATGTGGAATAATATATATTTAAACAAATGTATAATTTTAAAGAGTATCAAAAGGTACTAGCACTTGAGAACCCGCCAACCCTTGTAACTTAACCTTAACTCTATTCATAGTTATTATTTTTGGTTCTTATTTAGGAGTAGTTTATTGATAGGAAAACCGAAGATTGTATACCCTTTTAGTTTCAAATTCATCATAACTCTGCCAAAATTGCTTTAATTTTAATTTGAAAAGCTTTTTTATGTTAGTTTTTATTCCGTTAACAAATCTGCATACTGAATTTAAAATGTAAAAAAATTAAAATGTTGGTAACATTTTGACAATCGTTAAAATTTTACAAAAAATTTTACATTTTTGTAACTCCCTATAAAATATTCAACAAATTTATAAATTTTTGTTCTTGCCGAACATGACTAGATCTATTCCGCTGTTGTCAGCATCAACAAAAATCAATTAATCAAAAATATATATTGTTTATAGGGTCGAAAATGATTCCCTAAGTGATTTTGAGCTTCTGACTAAAATTTGAATCCCCTGCAAGGGTATAAAAATATGAAAGTTTAAATATTTAATCTAATATATAAAATAAATAAATAATTCGCCTAATTTGTACATATTCAGATAGAATCACTGCCCGTTACTGTAGCTTATTCATTAGCCCGAAGCGCCATTAAGTATGCTACAGACTGGCCCAAGATTGATGGGGAACCCGAATCGTTCGAATATATCCTATATACATCTCCATCTCCTTGGACCCTTGAGCACTTGCCACATGTTCCAATTTGCTTCCATTCTTCCACCATTCTTCGGTCTAACATTCAAATTTCGTGTAACAAGCCAGAGGGCCTGGAAAAAGCTAGGGGGAAAATGGGGAAAAGGGGCTTTCCGCGGGACTGAACATTGCATGTGCACAAAGTCAAGGTTGGATACTAACAAACACAAAAAGCGAGTCAATAGAAAATAATATAAAATATAATAATATGTAGAAAAAAATATCTATGAAATTTTATTCAGGAAAATAATTTCCCAATTGTATATTTTAAGATTATTTTGGAACTTGAAAATGTGTTTTGGGTATGGGAATAATTTCTTCTGGCAATTTTATTTTGTAAAGTGCAGCTTTACCCTTTTGCTGTTTTTTCTTTTTTTGTTGGAAATCTCAAGACTTTTTCTCATTCTACGGGTCTACTGGCAATTGTTTATGGCCCGACTCTGGCTGGCACATAAAAGGAAAACAGAATCATCAAATTTGATTGAGCACCGGGCAGGTGAGGCAGGTACAGTCAACACTCGCTAATAATTGACAAAAATTTCTCCATAATATTTCCCATAAATTAATATAAATGAATTGATTTTTCTTGTAACTTTCTAGAATTTTGTTTTTTTTTTTCAATTAAAAACTTTATATTTCTCATAAAAAATATATAGTATTTCTCATAAATAAATCTAAATAAATTGACTTTTCTTGTAACTTGCTAAGATTATTATTTTCAGTTAAGGACTTTCCCTTCCTTGCCAGACTTCACTGTAATAGGCAGATTTATAGCCGACTCACCGGCGCCTTTGAAAGTGGAGTGCGGTTGTGTAGGCTTTCGGTATGTTCGCAACCTTCGATATATGCAAATGGCGAAAAAAAAAAACCCAACACAACACAACAAAAAATAGGAGAAATAGGAGAAAGAAATATCAAAGCCACGGCAGGCACTGACAAAGTTCTGACAGTTACACCAGTGTGTGTGTGTGTGTGTGTGTGCTTGAGTGTGTTGGTGAAATTAAGTTTTGTGTAAAACGCAACGGGACGCAATTGTTATTCTGAATAATCGCGTCATTCGCTTCGATTAAGGTGCCAACAGAGAAATTTCACTAACGAGCAAATCCAAATGAATGTGGCATCACTCTCCCACTCTCCCTGGGCGTCCCTCTAGGAGGGTTTTATTTAATTGGAAGCCTCCCTTGGTTTCCTTGCAATACCTTTGCAGGGTATTATACACTACTTTATGAGCCTAACATTAAATACTGTTTCTTTATCCATTTTAGTTGATTTAGAGTCTTAATTAAGAAAAACAGGTGAGCAAGGCAAACGATAGAAAGTAAAAGGAGTCCGCCTTGATCCTAAACTTTCGTTCTCAGAACATATTTCCTGCATGGTTAACAAAGCCAGAGGCGTGCTTGGGTTTATAAAGAGGTGGTCGAAGGAATTCGATTCCCCTTATGTAACTAAGAGTCTTTTCACCTCACTTGTTCGGCCCATTTTGGAATATGGTTCTTGCGTTTGGAGTCCCAGTTTTGGAGTCCATATTAACCGCATTGAGTCCGTCCAAAAAAATTTTTTGCTTTTCGCCCTACGTGGCTTATCCTGGGATGACGACCTAAGATTACCGTCTTACTCTAGTAGACTTCTATTAATTAACCTTCCTTCGCTAGCTAACCGTAGAACGATGCTTGGCGTCATCTTTCTGCATAAGCTAATACGTGGAGACGTGGAGAGCTCTTACCTGCTAGGTCAGCTCAATTTCCATGTACCGCGACTAACATCTAGAACCTATATCCCCTTAGTTATTGGTCACTGTAGGAGGGAGTTTGAAGTGCATGAACCCTTTAGGGTTTTATGCGCAGATTACAACCGCCTCTTTGATTTTATTGATGGAAGTGAAAGTCTTCCTAAACTTAAAACCCTATTGCTTGTAGAATTAGCTCGTATGTAGTATGTAGTATCTTAGTAACATTTAATTTTCCTCGTACTTTTCTTTACTTTCTTTCTCACGCGTCTATCTAGAACGCGTTTCGTGCCGTACGTCACACGGCTGCGCCCCTCGGTCGGTTGGGCGGGA